>CM044958.1:19409069-19958485 GCA_024516035.1 Bactericera cockerelli | reverse complement strand
GAGGTCGCTGTTGGAGATCGGCACCACCTCCTTGAACCTGCCCAACCAGCGGAGGAGAAAGAGAAAAGTGGCGGGGAAGAGGGGCATCCGCGCCGAGTTTTGAGGGTAAAAATACGAGGAAAAGGAAAACGTGACCGTAAGAAAGCAAACAGCATGCACAGACGCAATGAATTGCCATTGCCACAGGCAATAACCCCGCCCTTTAGGTAGGACAATATTGTTATTTTCTTTTTTTTATTTTTTATTTTGTCATTTGTTTTTTTTTCTTTTTTTTTCTTAATTTTATACTGTTACCATTGTACTTTGTCCTCCTAATAGAGCTTTCAAGAAAAAAGAAAAAAAATGAACGTAATCAACCACACCTGACACCAGAGAGCTCAGTGAAAGCATATCAGGGTCTTATTGAACATGAGAAACACTAAAAATGTGATATTGTACAAGTACAAAATTGGCTCATAAGCAATAATTTTTAGTCTACATTTGTTAATTTCATAAAACCTTCTCATTAATTTTATGTACTTATAATTTAGGGCTGATGATTTGAATCAAGCACTTGGATCTTCGAACAAGAAGTTACTTTGCAATGAACTTCTCTTCATGAGACCTTTAATACAATATGCATCAAGATAAACCTTTATATTTGAGATTTAAAAATTGGTCTATGCCCAACCTGACTGGGGTACTGTAGGCAAATTGGTTTTTGCAAAAACTTAATCCCATAAAAATGAAAGGGATACGGGTTTTTGTGTTTTTCTGAATTAAAGAAAAAAACCCATGAAGATATGCTCCAGGGATGTCTTACTTGGAATTAGTGCGCAGATAATGTCTGTGTCGGCGGGGGGTGGGATGGGCAGGATCGTACTCCAGACATCCTACCACGTCCAGAATAATGTCATCCGAGAAGAGAATGTCCAGCAGTTGTGTCTTGTTTAACAAGAATATACTCTTGAGTATGTCATAGAGACAGTGAAGGCCATGTACATTTTCTAGGTCTTCACACATGTGAAAAAGGGACGCCAGCTTTCGAATGTAGCCCTCGGATTCAATGGCTTCGGCGAGTTTCTCCTTACGGACTGGTGAGGCTAAGCAGGTCTGCATGAGCTGGGGGAAGAAGAAAAGTGAAGTTAGAGAGGGACAATCAATTGGGCGGGAAAGAGAAACAAGAAGATATAAAGCTATGGCCATGAACAGGGATGTCAAAAGAGTCAACTGTAGTTTAAAAGAAAAATGTGCTCCATTTATACTTTTTTTTTTACACTTTATTTTTTATACAATACAAACAACAATAAATTATTAACAAAGATAAAAAAAACATTAACAATATTTACAAAATAAGATATGAAAAAATAATATTTAAATTTAAACGTAAAATGTATTGTAATCATCATATCATCAAATATACACCTTACCCTGATTCAATAAACTATAAGTGAAATTCTTACCTCCTTGATCTCTTCCAAACGATTGATTTCACAAGGTGGCAGCTCTATGGGAGGACTACCATCACTCATGTCATCAAATCTCTCATCCTCCGACTCCTCAATAATATCCTGGGTGATTTCCACTGATGGGTCTTTACCTTGTACCTAACAAATGAAAGGAGGCAAAAATTGAATGGTAAAGAGATAGGCTGATATTTAGGATACTGTTTCATTTAGAGAAATTCTTACCTCCTACTTTATGAGGTCAGTGTCAAATTTTGGGCACAGCCAGTTTAGGCTCCAAAGTCAGTGAATTCAATACTCTTTTTTTTTTATTTTTTTTTTATTTTTTTAACAAAGTACAGAAGGTATGAGCCATTCATAGATTTTAAGAAAAAAAAAACTTCCATTTTTTTTCTTCAAAAAGTAGCTAGAACAAGAATCATGATTGCTTGACTAAGAAGACACATATTAAATTGCATTGTTAACAGACTGGATCATACTTGTGATCACTATATTTCCCCCATACCAATGGTGGTTCACCATGGCTACACAAAGACAATATTTTGATATATAATAATAACACTCTTCAGTGAAAGGTATTATTATTTTTTTTTTTTTTTAAGTGGGGTTTAACGTCGCTTTCAACTGCCATGGTCATATCACGACGGGGGTTTTACCCTCCATTCGCAGGAAACTCACAAACCTGCTACTCACATTGACCTCACCCAGCCTGAGTGGGGCCGGGAAAAGACAGCGTCACGAGAATTAGAATTTGAATGGTCACCCATCCAAGTCTTAAAAGGTATTATTTTATGGTCACAAACTCACTTTAATGAGGAAAAATTCATGTACTGGGTGGGATTCAAACCAACCAATCCCTAGGGTATCTAGATTACCAGACTAGCACCTTAACCATTTGATTACCAGTGAACATAAGATACATGTACCTATTATTCAACAGTGATAATAAGCAACCATAATTTTAGACACTTTTTTGGGGCTTGACCCCATAAATTTTTATACAGATACATTTTGGAATTCTTGTTTGAATGAGAAGAAAGGCACAAAGGAATACTATCAACTCAGAGATTGATTTTTTGTATTTTTTTAGTGTAAAATTTTATGAGGGTTGAAAAATATGTCATAATAAAAATTATAATTTGTTTTTTTTTTTCACTGTCAAATAAATAATTGGTACATCTACCCTATGTATTATATAAAATAGATATATAATTTTATACACTTTGATCCTCTTAGAAAAACTGGAAAAAGAAAAATCATTTGTTTTGTAGTTTTAGTTGTGATTTTACTGTTATTTAAATAAATATACAGTGTGTACCAAAAGTTTGTTTTTTTTTGTTAATTTTCAAATCAGAACCCCTTTTTTTTTTTTTTTTTTTTTTTTTTTTTTTTGAAATTCTTGTTCTCCTTAAAATTCTACATACTTTTGAATATTCACAATGTTCATTCTGATAAGTCAATACAGAGTGTGTTTGGTGGAAGAATTCTAAAATTGACTATCTCAACCAAAAGTACAAGTATGGTAAGAAATTAAATAGCATTATTTTCTGACTGAAAAACATGGTATCAATTTTTGAATTTGCCTTCAAACAACTATGTTTTTCAAAATCGCAATATTGCACAATGGAAGTAATTTTGAAAAACTTGATACATAATTTGAAGGCAAATCAAGAAAATCAATTGTTACCATGTTATTCAGAGTGGAAAACTGTGCAGTATTATTTGGTAGTTATTGTTTTGACACATCATGCTCAATCAATTCATACATTTTGCTTGATCATGATTTTACAAACATGGTTGTTTGAAGGCAAATGTCAAAACCATTGAAACCACATTAATTAGCATGGAAAAACAATGATTTGATATTTCATACTTGTACATTTGGTTGGTATAGTTGAATTTGGAATTGGAGCACCAAATGCACAATGCAACATAATATATGAATATTTCAAAGTATGTAGAATTTCAAGGAGAATAAGAATATGAAACAAAAATAGGGGTTCTCATTGGAATTTCGAAAGTTAACACCAAAGAAACCACAATATTCCTAACCACTATTAAAAAAAAATAATAATAATAAGTGTTTTTTTTTTCAGTATTACAAATAGGAACAAAATTATTTCTTGTGAAAATAACTCCAGGTCCACCCTGTATAGATAATATAGAAAAATATTATATACCTGACATATTTTTTCCCAGATTTCATCACACCCAGCTTTTTCTTGAAAACTAAGTGCCAAGTCATAGTTGTCTCGTTCTGACCATACAATAAGGGTATCTTGTTGTTTCTGATATGCTGTGTGTGTCTGAATTTTAGACTCAAGAAGCAATGTCCCTGTGGAAGTAAATAGTTGATAAATGGAAATGGAAATTTAGAAACTAATTGTAACAAGTTTTTTTTTTTTTTTTTTTTTTTGATACCGCTTTAACTATTAAAGTCATTCGCGTATTTTGGCTATTATTATATTTTGTTGTATATGTTTAGGTTTTTGAGGTATACTAAAGAGGAGTTTATTGCATCTGTGTCATCCCTTAGGGAGGGGAAAGGATCTAAGTTGTTTCTGATTGATGAATGCAGTGGGCATTCAAAGATGTGGGCCACACTCAGATTGACACCACACTGACACAAGGGGGGTGGCGTCTTGGTGAATAAGAAACTATGTGTCAATCTAGTGTGACCCAGTCTCAGTCGGCACAACACTACCTCATCATATCTCTTAGGTTGAAAGCTCGATGCCCAGATTTCTACACAAGGTTTAATCCTTTTTAGTTTATTAGACAGAGGTATATGATCCCAAAAACTTTGCCAATTATTATTCACTATCTTTTTAACAAGGGTTTTAAAATCGTCTGGAGAACATAAGTTTCTAGATTGAGGATGAATAGGGATTCTTGTGGCTTGATCAACTCGTTCGTTACCCTCTATGCCACAGTGAGATGGGCACCAAATAAATATTATGTCCTTTTTCTTGGTTTTGAGGTCATTCCAGAGCTGAATAACTTTGGAAACGAGAGGATTGTTGTTTTTTATATTACATATGGCCTTTAGTGAACTTAAAGAGTCACTGACTACAGCATAGTTTGAAGGATTAACTGCAACTGAAACCAAAGTCTGGAGACACAAAATGATTGCGATTAATTCTGTCGAGAAGACAGAATTAACATTGCGTAAAGAAAAAGACGATACATTTGAATCTACACTAAAAGCACAGCTTGTAGAATTGGGTGTCTTAGATCCGTCTGTGAAACATAATTTATGGTTTGGAAATTTGGTATTGATTAAAGAGGAAAATTTTGCTTTGTAGACATGGGGAGGGGTGTTTACCTTTTTTCCTTCCCATATACTAGTATCCACAGTAGGCAAGTCAAAAAAATCAGTCCATGGAGGTATATTCTCTTTAAAGGGTACCATTTTACATCTACTTAACTCTTCAGCGAATTCTTCTAGTTGTCTAAATCTGACCATCAAAGGTTTGGGGACAATTGTACTCGAGTTTTCAAATGTTACTATTTTTCTATCTACGTTGGGAGAGAACAATATATTGTGTACGGGGTTATCCAAACACGCCGAAATTTTAGTGACATAGTTTAGCATTAATTTTTGACGTCTGTATTGAAGAGGAGGAATGCCTGATTCAGTGTACAAGCTAGGGACTGGACTAGTGCGTAATGCCCCAGTAATAACACGGATGCCAACATGATGTTCCGTGTTTAGTTTATTTAAAACATGACTTTTGGCTGAACCATAAACAGGAGAGCCGTAGTCAAACACTGGAAGAACAAAAGAACAATAAAACCTAAACAAAGTTGATCTAGAGAGTCCCCACTTTTTATTACTTACCATTTTTAAAGCATTAAGAGCATTAAAAGCTTTGGATTTAGTGTATGTAATATGAGGTTTCCATGATAGTTTTGTATCCCACATAAGGCCCAAAAACTTGGAAACATTATTATATTTTAAATTATTTCCATTGTACGTAATTATAGGCAGATTTGGATTCCTAGATCTAGTAAAGTACATGCAGATAGATTTTTCAACAGAAAAAGTCACACCATTAGACCGAGACCATTTTTCGATTTCATTCAGAGAATATTGCATACGAGATTGAATTTGTTCAAGAACTTTACCTCTAATTATTAGTAGTAAGTCATCTATGAAAAGAAGACCACGAGTGGGTAGCTTGATGGCATTGAAAATATCATTCATGAATACTATGAAAAGAAGAGGTGATAAAGAGGAACCTTGAACTAGACCGTTATCGAGCCCTTTGAAATCAGAAACATAATTATTACATTTAACAGCTATTCTTCTGTCCATTAGAAAGTTCAAAAGATAACGGATCATAATTCCATTGATGCCAAGATTAAGAAGATCATTGATAATCTTATGGCGCCATGTCATATCATACGCGCGCTGGATGTCGCACAGGACCGCCAACGTGTTCTCTTTAAGGGCCATGCCTTGGGCAATCTCATTTTCTAGGAAAACCAAATTATCTAGAGTTGACCTTTTTTTGCGACCCCCACTTTGATAGATGTTCAGCAAATTATTATTTTCAATCCACCAGGAGAGTCTCTTATGTAACAAGTTTGAAATGTACTCAGTTGGTTAAAAATTCTTAGTGAGAAACTTTTCATCATGATATTGTAGTTTGGTTGTTATGGTTTAAAGTTTATACTTTTATAATCATGGTTTAAAAAAGGCATTAAAAAAAACTATTTTTTGACCTTTAGGTACCTTTTTTACCTTTTGTTTTTGAATTAAACAACAAAAAACCACATTTAAACATTAAAAATATCAATTACTGTTTTTCATAATTAGTCTGATGAGATATATGATCTGATGTCACACATTAAAAGTGTAAGAGAATTAAAAAAAAAAAAAAAAAAAATTGAACACAATACCTGTAGTGTATGTAAGTGTGACAAATTACAGCATAAAATAATGAGTAGGTTGAAAAATAAATTAAGTTTAATGGTAAAAGAGTCACATTATGTTCAATGAAAGAAATCTGTTTAAATAAATGGACATAGATTGTTTTTGGACATAATGGACATATTACATTCACCAAATATTTTGGTGAATGTATCTAAAGTAAGGGCCATCACTGCAAATTAATATTAAAGTTTTAACAAAGATTTGTGGTACTAAAGAAAATTTAAGTTAATATCAATCTATCACAGATTACTTATTATATAAATGATCCCAGAAAAGAATTTCTGTATTTCCAACAAGGCCTGAAGAAATCACTTAAGGTGACTCAACCTGAATATAAAAGATAATTACCATCTGCCTCAGCTCTCACTAATAGGGACATGCCCTTGTGTTTTTCAACATAAATGGATGACACATGTCCTGTTCCTTTGTCATCCCATTGTCTGTCTGCATTCAGAGCATATAGCTTCACTCTACGTCTGGTGTCTGTCATATTGAAATTGGGTATGAACACTCAAGTTTTGAATGTATCAAACAAAGGTTAAACTTGATTGTTCAAGGTTTGATTTTCTTCACAGCTTACATCTTCTTAGCTTGATCTGATGGAAAAACAATGATAATCTGTTAAAATACTGCTGGGGTTACAGGTCCAGAATTATATATAATGCATAAAAAGAATCTTGGTAACTCAAAAAACCTGTAAACTTGAAATCCTGAAACTCTCTGAAATGACACTCTGTGACATACAGGGTGTCCATAAAGTAACAGTCCACCCACCATATTTAAAAATGCAAAAAACCATATCCCTTTATATTTTGAGGATTAAGTTTTAGCAACAACAAAAAACTGCCTACTCCATTCCAGTCAGGCTGGGCATAGACCAACTTTAAAGTCTTAAATAGAGGGTGGACTGGAACTTCATGGACACTCTGTATACATTAAAAGTTTTATCATGAAAGCTAGGAATATTTTGTAATTGGACATACTTCTTTGTCCATGATTTTTCCTTATCAAGTAGGGTTGGCATTTTTGAATAGCAATTTTCATTGGCCTTGCTTGCAATTACCTATGTAAAATTTTACACTCAGATAAACATTTTACAGAAAATGAGAATGACCAAATTAAAAAAAAAAAAAAACACCACTAAAAAATAAAGCACTCAAGCAAAACAAAAATCAGCAGGAATATTTAAAAATGCTGTTTTAAAATTTGGATAATTTACCCGACCCCTGGGGTAAATGCCTAATTTTTATTTACCTGGGTGAATACCAAATTTTCCTTTACCTTCCTATTGGTACTCACCCTATGATACATCACTAATCATACTAGAGGACTATAAAATAGAGAACAGCAAGCTGTTTTTCCTTCTCAACACCATGTCATTCTATGCACATTGTCTTTTATTTATATTTTTTTAATCCAAGAAAACATTACAATGATTTACAGTAAAATTATTGCTACTCTCAGAAAGAAAAATGAAAACTTGTGGAACACAGGGACTATACAAGTGTTTTATAACAACCTCCATGTACAGTTTATTTGATCATTTTTCTGTGAGAATCCTTTCTCATTTTCAGTGATACTTGAAGGTACTTCTTATATTCCAAACAAGAACTTTGTGAATATATGTACAACAAAAGTTATATCACATTCTGGGCACTTGCAGATACATGGAGTTAGAGAGCAAACAGGTTGGTGGGCAAATACTTTTGAGTGGTAGGGTGTATAGGTATGTACATGTAAGATTTCTGAGCTTTAAGCAGATCAATACCAGAATTGTAGTAGGGTGAAAAACATAGTGAATCATTTTGAGCCTAGAGCACTCTTTGTGAGCAACAAACCAAATCCTATGGATTCTTTCAATTAATTTATCTAAGCAATATCAGACATAACAACACTAACAAATTGCGCTTTAAATGAATACGAAAGTCAGATTTAAATTGTGCTTTCAAATAATAGAGAAGTCAGATTTATTATTTCTTTAAAACACACTAATAAGACAGTGACACTTCTCAGTTTTTCCTACTAATAGATCTGTTCCTACATAACTTTACCAGACTTGCATGCATGAGAGGTGGGTGGCAGGTGCTGTGTGGTGAGAAATCCAAATTGTGAGTTAAGTACACTATACAAGGTCTTGGAACTTTCTTGATATAAGGACATGGGATTTAACTCTATATTTTTCGCTAAATGAAATCTAATGAACAAAAATTCATGATTTATGACCTTGATTCAAACAGTGTAATTGATGTTTTGTGAAAAATGGAGGCCAAGAGTTCCTGCAATGTTTTACAAGGAATCGTTATCTCCCAAATTGTGCTCCTGGTTTCAGTGGAAAGCACATACGAGTTACGGTGTTCATAATGTATCAATTCTTCGAATTTCAGTAGAATTTACACGAAAAAGTCCATTTAATGAGGAGATAACCAAGCATGACAGAAACGTCTCACCACCATATAAACAAACTTTTCGAAGAGAATATTTTCACGTTTAAAAAAGCTGGGTCATTTGCATGGACGATAATTACGTCAGGAAAATGAAAAATTAACATTTATTAATAAGGTAATAGACAATACACACCATTATTGCTGGTTTTTTATTCACAAAACTTTATACGCTTTGAATTGAACAATTAAAATTTACTATTAACATCCGCCATTTTGAAACGCGATTGTATTATTTGAAAGTGGTGTAGGCTGTGTAGGGCAGTAGGGGATATCGCGATGACAAACAACTCTTTCCCCTACAATAGTGCAAGGAGGTTAGGACCAAAGAAGGGATGTGGCTCAGGGGGAATTCTGTGGCTGATATTTTGTGAGGACTTCACACGATTTTTTCCGCGTTTTTCTGACAAGTTTTCCCAGTTTCCCACTAACTTACATCAGAGAATCGCCATATTATTTGGATATGAACAATAACAGGGGCGAAGAGATGAGAAAATGTTTTCTTACTGCTATTTATTAAAAAATGTACCCATTTGCATTCAACACTGAGTTATTATTTTATCTTCGTTCGACGGCATTTTTTGAGAATAATTTACTTAGTGTTTCCTAGAATTGATCCTGAAATTTTCTATAAAAAAACTTAGACACCTTGTATATCACAGCTCAAAAATATTTTAGTCATACAAGTTAACAATATATGTATATTATCTAAAATGTCAATAGACACACCTTTTACGGTCCAGTGCATGTCCCACATGCAACCATAGAAACGCCGCTACACTCCAGTATAAAATTCACTAGAACAAACCTTAAGGTCCAGTGCATGTCCCACATGCATTGTTTTGTTTGTTCATCAGGTCAAGTTGTTTCGGAAAGAAACGAAGCGCTACGGTCCAGTAGATTTTGACATTTTCATGTCTTTGCTCTGGCACATAACCAAAATATCGTTACATAATTTCGTTACATAATTTCGTCACATAATTTTGGTTATGTGCCAGAGCAAAGACATGAAAATGTCAAAATATCGTTACATAATTTCGTTACATAATTTCGTCACATAATTTTGGTTATGTGCCAGAGCAAAGACATGAAAATGTCAAAAACGCTTGCATACGAGTCTGCAACCATTGGGACATTTTCATCTTTACTATTCAAGGTCCAAAACCCAACTGACCAAATTTCGTATTGTGCGCATGACACATACCTTCTCTCTTCTCTCCCTCTACAATTCAATACTTCGCCATTGTGCGCATGACACACACTTTCCCTCTTCTCTCCCTTTACAATTCAATATTTCGTTACATAATATCGTTACATAATATCGTTACATAATTTCGTTACATAATTTCGTCACATAATTTTGGTTATGTGCCAGAGCAAAGACATGAAAATGTCAATTATGTGACGAAATTATGTAACGATATTATGTAACGAAATATTAAATTGTAAAGGGAGAGAAGAGGTAAAGTGTGTGTCATGCGCACAATGGCGAAGTATTGAATTGTAGAGGGAGAGAAGAGAGAAGGTATGTGTCATGCGCACAATACGAAATTTGGTCAGTTGGGTTTTGGACCTTGAATAGTAAAGATGAAAATGTTCCAATGGTTGCAGACTCGTATGCAAGCGTTTTTTTTCTTTCAAATTACAGACCTTTGTAGACGACCCAAACTTTTGACTTTGTAAAAAGAACAATAGATCCCCAATTAGCGAAATGGGAGCTAAAAATGGGTAAATAATTAGGTATAAAACACTGTTAAAAAAAGGTAGGTACTGGAAGTACAAAAAGACAATGTGTTGAAGAGGGTCGTGAAATCAATGCTAACAACGTCACCCTGTATCACACATCATCTATCTTTGTCTAACTCATGTCAACAAGTGTGCTAGAAAGAGACAGAGATATACTTTGCAGAGGCATCTTTGACCCTCAAATAAACATATAAAGAAAATAAATTACTTACCACAAAGTAAATTTCGAATTTTCTTTGCTTCTTCTTTACCTATAAAACTATACAGTTTTCTTTTAAACATTTTTATCACAGAAATAAAGACGATAGAACAGGTACTACACTGAACCAACCTTCCGCAGGTTGCACTGATAATAATGTTTGTTTACACAGCCGGCTTACATTTTAGACACTTTTGACTTGTTCGTAAATATTCTACGGAATATCAAGAATCGACTAGAATAAATCTGATAGGCTGATAATTAAAGGAAAATATAAAATGAAATCGAATAAAGTGGAGGGAAATCTTGCATGTGGGACATGCACTGGACCGTAAGAGCGTTATTAATAGTTGCATGTGGGACATGCACTGGACCTTAAGGACTGTTCTTGTGAATTTTATACTGGAGTCTAGCGGCGTTTCTATGGTTGCATGTGGGACATGCACTAGAACCGTATGGGCAGTTCCAATTTTTTTTCACTGGAGTGCAAAAGGTTATTATTATGCACATACAAAATTTCACAACTTAATTTCAACGTGATCACCGTTGGAATTTAGAAACTCACCAAAAGATAACGAGACACTGCTTCACTTTACACACTTCCAGATAAAGTCAGTTTTCCTCAACCTCCTAGACTTCCCCGCCGAGCGATTTTAAATTTGCAAAAAGTTTGCATCATAAACGCATAACGTAAAATTCGAAAAATCTACATAGGTACCTTCTCAGGTACGGAATAAAAAGTACTCGTTATATGAGTATAGCATTGTCTTCACTTTATTACATTATGCATTGTCCATACCTTAGTGTAGTTTATTGGGAGTTGCCCTTACTTAACATTGTTATTTAGGTACTATATCCCTTACTCTTGTTATATTACTGAGTTTTGGTAATATACAACTATTATACGTTATCTATATCTATAAAAATCAATTATCTGTCTGTGGGTATGTTCTATATAACGCAGCGTGTCCCAAAGGTTCGAGACCACGTGAATATATTTTGAACAGCCTTGTGAAATTTTGCAGGGTATTATATCCCAAGAAGTTAAATGGTGTGACCAATTTTTCAGGGGCATGTCCCATATGTGGCCCTCAGTGGGTCCAATTTTTTATATTTAATTTGAATGCCCATCTTGTGATACATTTTCAGAAAGTGATGTGGTAAAATTCACTTATTCTGACAGGAAGGAGTCATCATGGACGAGTGGATTAACGCACTAGATTTGCACGTACGCAGTCCTGCGTTCGATCCCCAGGATCGCAGAAAATTTCTGCTTTGAACTTGAATACCACGAAAAATGAGTAGTTATTTGTATAAGTAACGACCAAGTATTACCAGAGTATAAAGAATACTTTAAAATAATTTGGAAGGAAGCTCAATGCTGCGCAACCCACAACATTTATTGTGAAGAGCCCTTGTGCTTCACCACAGAAAAGCATAATTATACTTTAAATTTTCAGAAAGACATAAAATTAGAAGTTTGAAATCCACACGGTTAGGGTGTTAGGTTTCAAAATGGCGACCATCATATTGAATAAATTGCATAACGGTGTCCTATGCAAAATTATTCAATACGCCATTGCAAATAATTCGCCAACTTTTGGACACTCTTGGAATGTCTCATGTCAATACTGTGAAGCAACATCAATCTAAGACAAAAATAGGACGGGTGACTCCCTATCTTTAGGTTTTTATTTCAATGTCTTAACATATTGGTCGTCTCCCTATACCAGACAACTTTGTTCGAGGTTGCCAGATCGCCAGTGTACCTCTCTTTGTCCTAATTTTGGACCGTGTATCTTATAAGTACAGGTTTAAAAACTTTTTTTCTTTTGAGATGTCTGATATAGTACTGTTTAAAAAAAAACAACAGAAGAAGAAAAATTGTTGCAATAAGTCCCAAATGAAAAACTACCTACTGTAAAAATATGTTGTTGAGAAAAAAAAAAATCACGCGAAACGTTTCAAAACAAAATTTTGAGATCAGTGGGAAACTAGTTTGTTTTCAATTAAAAATCAATGATAATTAAATGTTCCAATCCACAGATCCAAGCTCTAGATTGTATTATAGTTGTATACGTTAAAAGTCTAGGGTCTCAACTACACCGACTACCAAATGCTTGGAACCTTCACACCGACTACCAAATTGCATTGAAGGCGGCAAAGGAAATATTTTTAATTTTACATTGTTGCTCAATGTACGTATGAATACAAATGTGAATTTGAAATTATTAATTTATATATTTCAATGAACTAAAAACAATAATATGGCGATGCCTCGCGTGTAGAGCAGCGTTAGGAATAAACTGGTTTGACGCCACACGACTTTCCTTATCACTCGAAAATAAGTCAAATTCAGCCATTGGTAACTCAACGGTTGAAATTTAATGTCAAATTCTTAATGGGGCTTTCCCAAATGACTATTTTTTTCGAGCAAATGATTGATTCTCATGTAAAAAGACCCGAGGAACACGATTTTGATGTCAAAAAATTAAATGAAAACTTTTACAATGGCCAATTTCTTCAATTTACGCGTGTATTTCACGTGTGCTGCAGACGTACTTAGCAAACCAAATTCAAGTGCAGCCAGCCGTCCAATCGATCGCTTTGGTTAAGAAACGTCCAGCGTGGTTAGGACATAGATTGGTCAACGCTTTGGTTTAATTTAAAATTCATCATTGGTAATTTACTGACTAAAGTAAATTTGTTAAGGATAATTTTATTGTGTATGTTGAAAAATATTGGATTGCGAACTATACAAGGTTATTGGGTTATGTAAGAATGAAAAGTTCTGTGCCATATACAATTATACATATATACGTATACGCTAGAGATTTTATCAAAAGAATCTCTATATTGCGCTTTTACTTCCGACTATCGAATATGACGCTAATGAAAATCTTCTTCGTATTGCGTATTGCATTTTTTTGTTTTAAAACAATTACGGACACAATACTTCTTTGTGATTGATTCACATTAAATACACTTGGCTATTTTGAACAATAAGTAACAACAATTGGGAGTGTGAACAATAAGTAACAACATCAACCAGTGGCGGCTCCTGACTTCAAGACTAGGTGAAGACAAATTATACCCAGAAGTATTGAAAAAATAAAATTATTAATTTATCAGATCTTAGTTCTTATGGTCTCATAAACACAGCCCATTGTAAGTTATGGCTGTTTCCCTGCAGAGCATGATTTTCTCTCATACCAGTTTTGCATCATATAAGTTTTTATAGGTACTTTTTTTGGAGAACACTTGGTACTTAATAAATAAACAAGGCCAGCAGAACACTTTGTCAACACTTGAGCTGGTACACAGCCATTCATTTTTCATAAGCCATTCAGGCTTGAACTGTATGGCTGTGGGGCAGGCATTTGCTTTACTTTTTTAGTGGTGGTTATAGTAATTGGAGATCCAGTAATCATAATATCTTTCTTATCCTCATTACTTCTTAATCTGAATGGGGTTACTTTTAATGTTTGAACCCCATGATTTTGTGGGGATCTCATTGTTTCTTTGAAATATTGCTATTAATAATTCATCTTAATAAAAAATATTTATTCATCTTAATAAAAAATATTAACTAAAAGTTGGTAAAAAGGAATTAAAATAAAAATATTAGGATTATACCTCAGTAGTTAGAACTAGGAAGGAAAGAAAGTTAGTTGAAGACTAAAAATTACAATCCAAAACTGGAAGAAAATACACCACCAGATTACAAAATAAATCTAAGAAAACATACTTACTACAAATATAAAATCAGCTTAAATTTGTGTTACCATTGATGTTTAAATGACTAGGTATTTAAGAAAAACACAGATATTGCCTTATAATTTTAAGTACTTCACTGGAAGCTGTGTGCTTATAGCTACCTGCAACCTGCATAATTATAATGTTATTTCTGACACTGAAAGAAGTACATAGCTACTTCATATTCAACTTATTATGAAAAGCACAGGTCAGATCAGGTAGGAATAATGTTTCTATCCTGTATCAAATACTGGGAAATAACTTTATTAACTAGTTACATCAAATAAAAGTCACTTGATTACCGTTGAAAAGATTTGAAAATGGTCTAATAAAATTTAAAAAGTGCGCGACAAGTTTTGTTTACATTCTAAAGATAAGAGATACAATGTTGCCAAGTTAATTTCATTGCTAAATTTCTACAAACTTCAAGAGCTATATTTTAAATTTAAAGAAATCCCTCAAATCATGTAAGACGTATTTATTTATTTAAAAAAATAATACTACACCGCCTGAACAGAATTTTCTCTTGAGAATTTCATTTCAACACGTCTAATTTCATGATTTTTTTTAAAGTGGTTCCATGGTCAGGATCTTAAACAGGACCACCATTGTCCCTATTTAAAAACTTCTTGGAACAACTAGATACCAGATTATCTTATTTGGCTCAATTTCGGTACCTACATTAAATAATTATTTCCGAGATTTGACTTCAATCGAGATGTCCTTTTTTATACTACATATAGTTGACAAGATACATAAAATATAGTTAAAATTTATTGGTATCGGCTATCGTTTAGGAACTATGTACAAAACTAGAACCCAAAAAATGAGAAATAATATCCAAAATTCCTGACACAAAATCCTGCTTTCCTAGCGCCTACGTTATTATTTTTTTTTTTTTTTTAATATTACAAGATTGTGCTAGATATGGGAGGCTAAATCATTGACTGGTTTCCTAGGTCTGGCATAATGCTACTGGCAACAATGTTAATATCAAAAACACATGACATCGCACATGGTATGTGGCTTCGTGACATTTCGTATGAGGTCGTGTAGATAATTAGTGTATTTTCTGTACTTAATCTCCCCCAATCTCGCATCAGCTGATCACAGATTAAGGATTTCTCCTCACGGCTTGTTCTTATTTCTCCTCCAATCTTAACCCGACGTTTTCGTCAGATCGAGATCAACGCCATTTTGAAATCAATTTGACTTTGAGGTTGACCTTCAGCAGATCTTTATTATTTGTTTATGTTTTCATAAATTTTCATTAAATAAACTTTTTTGATTTTCTATCGATGACTAGGTTACTTTAAACTAGTTTAGGTATAAGGTTCTAGTTTTAATTTTGAGCCAGATTTAAGATTAGGAATTGTACAGGTATCAAAGTTCATTGTTGATATTGAAAGTACCTTTTATTAACATCCTCAATTTACATATTTCGCCGAGAATGAATGCATAATGTACAGAATGCTAGCTCGAGTTTCCCCTTTGCATTACCTTTATTAATCTCAAGTGTACATTTGTTCTACATCTGGAAAGCAAGACGCTGTGTAGTAAGGACAATCACGTCTGAGAAATTCTCATGAAAAAAATCAAGGCAGTTTTCAATTTACAAGAGAGCACTGGTTCAAGCTGCAGTGATCGTTAACTCTGCTGTTTGTTGAATGCACCAAATTTTCTGAACAGTCTATGGAATAGTAACTTGATTTACATCAAAATTTGAGAAAAAGTAGGTAATGAAACTCTCGCAGAAATCTATATAGTCATATCATAATAAGGTATTCAGATAGTTCAAATTTCCAATTCTATGAAATATTCTTATCAATCCTTATCAGTAATCTTTATTTACATTTCACTGTGAGAAGCTCCCCCTAATTTAAGTTTCTCTGATTATCGCTAGAGCGCGTCGAGGCGTTCTGATCTCTACAGATTGGGGGAGATTAAGTACAGAAAATACACTTAATGTAAACTGAATACAACTGAAGACTGTCCTCAGTAGCATATTACATAGATATAGTTCTTGCCTAATATTTCATGATACCTACTTGGAAATACTCAACTCTGATTGGTTGATTCAAGGACAACTGAAGACAATTTCGAATTGTCTTCACATTTGGTGTTCTCCTTGGAAAGTAACATGAAATGTTAAGCAGCATTGATCTATTTTACACAAAGCTTACTCTTTTTTTTTTTCTTTTTTCTCATAATCCCTTGAACATTGTGCCATGTTCAAGGGATTATGAGTAGTATTTTCACTGTTCAAAATTAGGTGAAAATGTCTTCAGTGTCTTCACCCGACGAGCCGCCACTGACATCAACAGTCTTCTGTGAAAGTGGAACGTGAATTTGCAAAGTGTTCAAAGGTCCAGCATCCTAACTCGTAGCAATCGGTTTTGTACTACCAAGACAGTATGCTGGACTCTTGAACACTTCGCGAATCCTGAATTCTCACAGAACGAAAATAGAAATTATCAAGGTCGCGACTGTAGTATCGGCAAGCTAGACTCGAGGAGTCTTGAGAGAATACCGCGTTTTCTATCGACTATCGACGTATTTCACATTGTTTTCACAACGTGTTCCACAAACAATTCTTGTAATAGTCAGCCATAGTATCAAAGATAGTATTTATAACAAATTAATTATTGTTTTTCATTAACTGAAGGCTTCAAAAAACAATTTCATTGAAGTGATACCTATGAGAAACCTATGGAAACTGTAGTATTTCAAAACTCCAATTTTTTTGTTTACATACTTTTGACGTCATCAAAACAAAAATGGCTGCCCGCGAAAATTAGGGTGTTTCGAATTTTCCGATTTTCAAATGAAATTTTCTCAATGATTGCGATTCCTAAACTGAAAATGGATGTCACCAATAGAATCACCGTGTTCTAAACCATAAGAATAATTGGTTTTTAAAAAATGTGGGAAAGCCCCATTAGCACTTCAAAATCATTGGATTTGATGTGTCACAACCCCCATCAAAGATGAAGAATAAAAAAGGCAGTCTAACCCTAGGGCAGTCTAGGGACCCCTCTAAAAAAAAACCAGTAAAATTGTAGGGAATGCTTTGAGCATGGCGAGTTTAATGCTATAATAACATAATAATAATAATAACACTCTTAAGTGTTATTATTATTATTACACACATTAATGGCGGTTTTTTGAAGACTTTGGGGTTTTTGGCTAAACGATTGGAGATATCAAAAAGTTTCTGAGAGTTGACCAAACTATACCCAAAACCAACAAATCTCAGAGAATGTCATCAAAAAGTAATTGGTGGAGCCGCCAGTCGCTGAATTCCGATCGGCGGTGGACGGACTTTGACGTTAACTTGGAGACATCGAAAAAAGTATGGGAATCGACACCCCTTAATACATTATGTACACCTATACATTAGGTACACCTAATGTATAGGTAAAACGCCTTAATCAATGGTGGTTAGACGAACAGTTCTGATTTCCAGGAGTTATAAATTGTGTTCTGAGGAAAACATGGCAAAACAATGATTTCTTTTTCAATTTGTTTTAGGTACAGGCTGTTTTTGTGCTAACATGATTCCACAACTTGGTATTATTTTAATGGCTCTAAATTTCTATTTAAATCAATTAACACAAGTTCAGTTTTTTCTTTTACTCAATAATAATTATGTAATTTGAAATACTTCTATTCTTTTACTACATCAAATTGAAACTGCTTTAATAAATTCTTCCTCACGAGAGCTATAACTTCTGGGTGAGTGAATGCATTAATTAGATGAGCCTGGTTGATATTGATGTTTCCTGCCTGGTTAGTAGTCAATAATTTATCAGAAGGAAGACTTTGTTCACCTAATTCAGAAGAAAGGTGATTTGATTCACTAGTTTTATTTTCAATAATTGTGTTCTCATAACTAGAAGACATACAGATATGCTTGGTACTAGAAACACACATCCTATCATTAGCATTATCTCTGATTCTTTTACAACCTTGATTTAATCCATCAGATGGTGTTTCTTTATTTTGAACTATTTTATCACTATCTTTTCCACACTGGAGATAGGATTCTTCACTAAACGAATTATTTAAGTCTGAATTATTTTTTTCACTCTTCATAGGGTGCACCTCAACAGTTTGTAAACATGCACATTTGTTTTGACAAAATTCAACAAATGGTTCTTTTGAAAGTGGAGTTATAACTTGAATGTCTAACAAATTTGAGATCCTGCCTTCGGAAGAGGCTTCTTCTAATAAACGATTGCTATCCAAAATGGGTTGTTCTGTACTCATCGCAGAGTTTTGCACAATTTCTTCTCGAGATGGAGATATTAAATGTCTCTTTTGCTGTTGAAATTGTTCTATTAATTTTTCGAGGAGCAATAACTCTTCTCCATCATTTGATGAATTCATCTGAAATGATATAGAATAAGTGAAGTCAGTGTTATACGGTGTGTCCATGTGTCCACAAATTCAAAGTTCTACCCCCGTAACTCGAATACCGCTGAGGATATTATAAAACGCAAAAATCCGAATTCCCTAATTTTTTGGGGGTTTAACTTTATGCAAATAAAGAATTGCCTACACCGCCCGAGTCAAGCTGGGCACCGACCAACTTAACTTTAAATGAAACCGTTCGTGAGTCATGTTGTTTGATATGCCTTGTTAAGAGAAGTTAATTGCTACAAATTTTAGTGAGCTACGACATACCGTTCTTGCGATACAGTGTCGAACGTTCTGGCCTTAACTCGTTAACCGTAAGTTTCAGAAGGATAAAATTTGTTGTTGTTAACCCCTATTTACGAGACCTTTCGAAAAAAGGTATGACTCGATTTGTTTTTACGTTATAACTTCTGCCGGCTGCCAAAACCGACCCGACACTAAAATCAACAGAATAGGTCGAATTATAGCTTGTTTGAAAGGTCTCGCTTAAAAAAGCTTACATCAAAATTTCATCATTTTGCAACTTTCAGTCACCAAATTCTAGGGCAGAACATAATTATTAGCCAGAACGGCCGACCCTGTATCCCAAGAACAGTATGTTGTAGCTGACTAAAATTCATTACAATTGTCTTTTCTGAATGAGACTTTTAAAACAATATGCCACAAGACATACAATTCCATTAAATACAGCGCCCCAGTCAGGCTGGGGCGCTGTAGGCAATTTTTTTTGTAGGCAAACGAATTTGAACCTAGGCAAACTGCATGCTAAGATTGCTAAGGTTCCCTGATAATCTCCAAGCCAAAGAGGTATCATTAATTTTTTGTTCTTATTAGGATTACCTCATTAGGATTCAACAGCTTACTCTTCTCTTCTTGTGAAATATCATGAGTAAATTTCTTAAACAGATGTCGTACTAGCCATTCATCAATGTAGGCACATGATTCTAATATCTAGAACAGAAATCAACATAATAATAAACATCACATAAGTTTTGTCAACTGTGATTTTTTTTTCAATTTTATTAGGGTCTAACATCACTTTCAACTGCTTGGTCATATCACATATCACAATGGGGGTTACCCTCCCTCCATTCGTATGAAACTTACAAACCTGCTACCCACATCAAACTCACCCAGCCTGGGTTGGGTCGGAATGCCAGCATCACGAAGTCTTCACTTCGCTGGACGTTGCTTAACATTGGTGATCGTACAAGACCGGTGCATTGTGTCGAAATTTTATAGAAGTATTAATTTGAAATATGTGTAGTAGTCACCGTGGCCGAGTGAGTTAGCGCGCTAGGCATTACACGCACGGTGACCTGGGTTTGATTTTTATCCCTAGCAGGGCAGGATTTTTTCTGCTCTTTACTTGGTTGTTCGGGGTCCACTCATACCTCGTGAGGAAAAATGAGTAGCTGCTTTAATAACACATATAAACGCATTTATTTATTATTATCACTCACAAAAGAAGGTAATTTATCTGCGTTAATTGGATCAAGAGTTAAATTTGTAGTATTGAATGAGATACTTTACATTGTGCAAAGGAATCCAAGTATTCAGAGACAAGCTGGTGCTCAAGTGTTCAACATAGTGCCACCATTTGTGTGGTACAAATAGGATATCTCCAGGATTCAAGGTTACAATGTAGGGTGTGCTATCTTGAATATGGGTTGAGCCTGTGAAAGAAATAAGTATTTGATTGAATTCAACATACTTTTTTGAAACCCTAATAATGTCATTTATCAACATTTAAAACATTAAATTATATAACACTAGAGTTAAAGAAATTTGAAGAAAATTCATATAAGAAAATGATAATTTTTGTTTGTAATATGATATAAGGAGGATACTTTACCTCTAAATTTAAGTATTTTATTACTTAAATATTAGCCTCTTTTATTGGTATTTTATATCTTATAAAAGAGGGTATTTTAGACTGCTATGGTCTACTTATAGCATGCTGTTAGCAGTATAAAAGACATACTGATAATAGAGGTATTTTATTCCAAATATAATATCCTGCTAAAAGAGCTAGCGCTAATATATAATTAGCCATTGTTTAAGGGGTAATGTCATTTATCAACATTTAAAACATTAAATTATATAACACTAGAGTTAAAGAAATTTGAAGAAAATTCATATAAGAAAATGATAATTTTTGTTTGTAATATGATATAAGGAGGATACTTTACCTCTAAAAACAGGATGGTTTGAAAATAACATGCAAATTTCTATAAAATAATTAGAAAATAAAACCTCAGTATGTACTTAAGATTTCTCTTCCACACTGAAAATTGACAGTTGAGTAAATACTTGACTCCTCATAAGGAACTCTGGCTTGAGTTTCCATTATTCCTGGATCTGAAGGAGGGTATAGAATCCATTGTTTTCTGTAACAATAGAAGTAGACAAACACAAAAATGTTATACAAACTTGATAGAAACTGTGAGAAAAGGGAAGGAAGGAGATATAATAGGTAGCTTAAATAATGGAAAAAACCTTCAAAGATCATCTGGGAATTAAAATTAGGAATATATAAGTGTAAAAGTATGAAATTAAAAAATCCTCTCTAAAATGGGTACCTAATGCAAAAAAAAAAAAATTACCTGCCAATAACTTGAGCTACCAAGTTACAGCCATACGTATCCATATGACAGGGAGTGTGAGCACCTCTGCTTCCAATCCAAAGAGTTGTTTCATCAATACCTTGCTCTGAGAAGCCAACATGATTCCAAGGAGTAGTCATCTGTAATAAAAAGAGAAAAAATTGGACCAATAATAATAAATCATCTATTATATTGCTTATACTTCAGTATCAGCTATGAATGTCATCATTCACTTATGAAAAACACATATAGCTCAACCTCATACAGGGTGATCACTAGATTTTTCTTGGAACTAGTATGGTTTTTGAAAAATAAAAAAGCACCTAATTCTTTGATTTTTGAGGGGAATATCATACACTTTTTAAAAATATTGATTTTTGAGGGGAGTATTTTACACTTAAATATATGTATAGGGTGTCCCATATGTAAGATATTTTAATGGTGTTATTTGATTTTCAAATGAGAAATGCCATTTTTTATTGCAAATTTAGATTCCTCATAGAATTCTTGACATTTAAAAGTAGGTATTCACTTGTTGTTTCTGATTTGCGATTATACAGGGTGTGCCCAAAGTTACTTGCTCTTTCTGTGCCCACATTTCAGAAAGAGCAAGTAAAAGCTCATGTGTGACATTCCTTTATTTGTGGGGATTAATTTTCAGCAAAAAAAAAAAAAAAAAAAAAAAAAAAAAAAAAAAAAAAAAGAAATGGCCTACATGACAGAAATAAGGAAACTGTTTTTGTTGTTGTTGCTTTTATTGCCTAGAGACTTTTTTTTCAAGACAAGGTACTGCTGTCTTGAAGTGTGCTCAAATTTAGTGTAAAAGGTAAAAGTTTGTTGACTTTTTGAATACATAGGTACCTATACCTACCACCAATTTTTTTCTCAATTATGATGATTTGTTCTGTTAATTTTTAAAGTAATGACTATTTAATTTAATTAAAAATTGATAATTTTAATGTTATTATTTTAAACTATTTGACCTATGGAGAAGAGTATTGTCAAAATCAAGCTCTGAAGAGGTACCTTTGGGATCCTGGAAATCTTTTGGAAACTTTGGACAACCAACAAAAACATATTCTTGAATTCATATTATGTAACTAATAAAATAAATAATAAAAGATTCTTTCAAGACACTTATAACTTCAACAAGATTCACATAGTTGATGAGATCTCTACCTAGAGATCTATAGATAAATGTGTCTAGATGGACATTGTGTCAAACATATAACTTGTCCAGAATTCACACATGCATTGTGATTGTGACTATAGGGTCAAGGGGGGTATTTACGAACAGGGGGTAATTACGAACAGTGGTCATTGTACCTAAACAGGATAAGATATTTCGAATCTGGTGGTTGAATACTATTATTTTGAATTGTTTTTACAGGTTGAACACGAGTTTTTGATAGTATTTATTTTCAGTTGTAGTTAGTAAGCTAGTGAAAATAGATCTATCAAAAAAATTGTTTTTTGAAGTTTTTGATTTTTTTAAAACAATTTTTTAGGTAAGTGTTACTTGAATTTTTATTATTATTTTACTTTTAATTATTGATAAGCATGTTTTTGGTTATTATTTTACAAAAATAATTGTTTTAACCATTTTTTAAGTTATACTTTTTGGGTGTTCTTAATTACCCCCGCATTTTTTTGCTATGGGGTAATTACGAACGCATATTTTGGGTGTTTGTTTTACCCTATAACTTTTTTTTGTATTTATCAAAACACTCAGAATGACCCGGAACTACAAGATGAAGAAACCACCTCCTTTGTATACAGAAGCACAAATGATATCTGCTATCGTATTAGATGTTTTTAATGGCAACCTGACTGTCAGAAGAGCAACGGCAGTGTTTTGAGATTCCGCAAACCAAAGTAGAATTTTCCAAACGTAAGGCTCAAAATCCTGAAATACTGGGAGGTTGTAAGAAGTACCAAGATATTAGTACCCTAATGTGTTGGACCCAATGAAGGTATTTGTGTACTTGAACATAGCAAAAGAAAGGAAGAAAAATGAAAGTGTAGAAAACGAAAAGAAATATAGGGGGAACAGTTTCAAAAAAGAAGAAAAAAATGAAGGTAGAAGACAAATCTGAGATTGACAATGACCTAGAAACTATTGATAAGACCAAAATTAAAAAAATATATAAAACACCTTTCAAAAGCTCTCATAATTAACTATTACTATTATTATGCTTTTATTACCAGCCTCCGTGGCTTAACGGTTGTGAATACTGCCCGTAGTCCAGAGATCCTTAGTTCGATTCCCGGTTGGAGCAGACTTTTCGCACAGAAAATTCTGTCCCCTCCGAACATGTGAGGCTGGCGATTCCGGCCCCACCCAGGCTGGGTGAGGTTAATGTGGGTAGCTAGTACGATTCCCAGCGAATGGAGGGTGAAACCCCCGTCCTGCCTACCTCAAGTCAGGATGTTAAAACCAAATAGAATCAATGGGCATGAAAGGAGCCTAGACATATAATCCTCTCACCACCGTGATTTAGGTATCTATACCTATCTCACGGACACAAAATTATTATTATTACTATTATTTGCAAGATAGAGATACCCTATTTGATAAGAGCTGACTACCTTCGTGGTTAGGATTCAAACCACTATCCTGTGTGTCCATAAACTTTGCATATTGTCATACAGGTGGCTAAAGACACAAAGTACAATTTTGGTGTATTATTTGTACATAATAAGCACATATTGCCATTAAAAAGTTCGTTTTTAATATTGTATAATGTGTTCGCATTTACCCCCGTCAGGCGGGGGTAAATGCGAACAGGCGGGGGTAAATAAGAACACCACTAAACAGATACTACAGTATGCACAAAACTATTTATAATGCACCATTAGAATGCTAAATAAGTCTATATACCAAAAAAATCACAAGACATGGATTTTACAAAAGTAACTCAGGGTTACAGATATGTTTATAAAATGTAGCTCAAAATCGTTCGTAATTACCCCCCTTGACCCTAATCTTACAAAACAAAAATTTATACTCACATTACTTTGCTCTAATTTGTCTTTCCAATGAATAATATTTTTGTAGTCAAAGTACATCCACTTTTTTGTTGCTGTGTCTTGGCAATGACTAATAAATTGAGCAGGAGTAAAACAATCATACTGACACTTGGATTCCCAATGAGGTTCCTGTGAAAGTAAGAGGTATCTTAAGATAAGGACAAACTTTAATTAGGCACACAAGCGCTAATTTGACAAATCCTTTTGGATATAGATATAGTTCCAATCCAAGATTTTGAAAAATTGATAGTACTGGCCATAAAAAATCTGGACTTTCAATATTTCTTTTTTATACAGTTTGTAGGAAAAAAAGAAGGGACCTACTTATTTTTCTGCTTGTTAGTTTGTATTTTTCTGCTGAATGAATTCACTGTACTTCTCTTTCTTTCCAAACAAAGATCAAACAGGATGACAACAGAAATACAAAAAAAACTGATTTCACAAAATTTTATCTAGTAGACAAAACATCAAAACAAAACAAGGGCATAATACTAGACACCACAGTGGTGTTGTGTCTGTTAGAAGGAAAAATAAAAACTCATATAGCCCACTCGTCATATTCTGATAGTTACATTTTAAATTTGATTCATTTTATTTTGTGGTTCAGTTTGACATTTCATACCATTGGGTCAGTACAATTCCCAATTGATACTAATATGCACTCCCATTAATGTTTGAGGTTTCTGAACAATTACAGTTTTTTATACTCACCTTGGAGCAGTTGTTTTCTCCACATCTCCAATCCAATGTATCACCACTGGTAAAAATGTCCAACCATTTGGAAAGAGACCAGCTAAGGGGTGACCAATCAGTCAAACCATTTTTGATCACAAGTGGTGTTGTACTATTCCTGATGAGGGTCTTGATGTGTTCATTCTTATTGAGAGTCATTGTCACTTGTGTAAATGGAACCAATGGACTAGGTTAGTCATCAGTAGGAACTTCATAGATAAATGAAAAAAGGAATGATTTCAGCATGAGTTGGATGAAGATTGTAAAGCTGGGTTGATCAAGTTTTTATGAAAACAAAAAAATGTTGATTGGAAATATAATAAATGCACACTTTGACATCTCATTGTCATTACAATAAAGAAGCAGTGTTGAGAGATCAATATTGAAATGGGTATCCATGAATTTATAAAGGTAGAATGGGCTTACTACAGATACTACTGTATGATAGGTATAATGCAAAATTATTCATATTTTTGACAGATATCTTTCCAAAGCTTCCCTTTATTGTGAGAATCCCAAATATAGTCAGTGATTTTATCAAAACCTCTTTCAAAAACAAAGGATCCTACTGCAACTGTCAGCACGAAGGTGGATGTTCTCCTGAAGAGAAGATTGTACACTGTCTTGGGCAGAGACATTATGCTGATATTCACTGGTCAACTATACTTTTTAAATCAACAGAATAGGTGTAAAATTGCTAGTTTATCTCTACAGCCTATTGTAATCAACTTAGAAAAATTCTACAAAATGAAATATTGATTTTATTATTATGACCCTACCACTGTTCTCAACTCCCTTCCATTATCCTGTACCTACAACCAGAGAGAGAGAGAGAGAGAGAAGAGCGGGCTCGACGAGACGTATCGGTCCCTTGACTATACCTGTTTTCTTATAACTTGATCATAGCGTGTAGAAGTGTGGAAACGAGCCCCAGTTTCGTGGACACGCCACATAGCGCGACACCATCGCCGCAGACGGAGTATTTCTCGCGGGCTGTCTCGATAGCTTCATAACGTGTTATTAATTCACTCCAATGTGATGATACGATGGCTCTGTGGTTAAGGCGACGCTCTCCACATCTCAGAGTTGACGATGAAGATGTGACGTGTGCAGAATTTTTATATTACGTTGGACTTATTGTTTGAATAATGGGACATGATAGTCCTAATCGAGCACTATAATCACGACAGTATTACTGTTTTTTTTTTTTAAGATGGGAATATCGTTTCCCTTATTTAGGTAAATTAGAAAGTTCAAAACTCTGTTAACCTGAAGTATAAATGGTTTATAAAAGAAATTTCAAAAACTTCTGTGTAATATTCCTCAATGAGAAATAAGCCACACAACATATAGGTAACTAATTAATTAATAGGCATCAGGTAAGTAGGTAACTGTTACCTACTCAATTATTTTATCTGAATGGTAACAAACGGTAGGGTTCAAATCCCGATTGACACGTACATTTTTCCTCAATAAAAAATGCACAATTTAAACATGTTGTACATACATATACCCAATACTTCCTATTACAAAATACTAACAATATGATTTACGAGCAATACCAAGTACAGTAGAAATCGGTTATAACGACACCGGTTATAACGAATAATCGGCTATAACGAACAAAATCTTTGGTCCCTTGGAGTCTTATGGAAAATTAACATATGTATCGATTATAACGAACATCGGCTATAATGAACAAATCGGCTATAGCGAACAAATTTTGAAGTCCCCAGACCAACTTCCTATCGGTTATAACAAACATTTTTTTTTTTTTTTTGCTATGAAGAATAAAATAGAAAACATGATTTATCCTGCACAAACTTGTCGATTGCTTTTTACTAGGTCCTGAAAATCTTTTACATAATTTTTTTTCATTTCTTGTTTTATTTTAGTGTTTCGTGAATCGTGAATTGCATTTGTGTTTTATTTAGTAAAAGTTTTGTTTTTAAAAAAATGTCTATTAGAAAATCTTTTACGATTGAAGAAAAATTTGCTATAATATGCCGATTTGACGGTGGCGAAAAATGTGCCGATTTGGCTAGGGAGTTCGAGATTCCGAGATCAACCCTCGCAGGGTTTTTAAAATGTAGAGACAAAATAACTAACCAATTTGATAAGTGTGAATCAGTAAAAAAAATTAGAAATACTGGTCTTGATGATTGATGTAATAATATTGTACCTTTTATACCCTATATAGATAAAAGTACATATGTACCTACATATGTACATATTATCTCTTATAACAAACATTGTTCTTTATAGACAATAAATATCGCTTATAGCGAACAAGTTCGCTATAAGCGATATATCGGTTATAGTGACAATCGACTATAACGAACAATTTTCTCCGGTCCCTTGAAGTTCGTTATAACCGATTTCTACTGTAATAGTTTTCCTTTGTGTCTCATTAAAGTAATTAATTTATTATTTTATTAGGGTGTCTCGAGACAACATCCAACTTAAAAAGAAGTTGCTAAAGAGATTACTGCACTTCTTGATATCTATTATTCTATGGGAAGAATTAGTTGTAATCGTGGCTGAGTGAGTAGCATACTAGGCTTGCATACACAGTGACCTGCATTCAATACCCAGTGAGACAATAATTTTTCTCTCTATAATTGAATGCCTGGGGTCCACTCATATACCTTGTGAGATAAAAATAAATAGATGCTTTGATGTGAGTACTGTGAGCAGACACCATTGGTGGAATTATGGTCAAATCAAGCTATTGTATATTAAAAGATAACTTGTGCAAGTTCTTTAGTTCAATGCTACCCACTGAAATAGTGATATAATAACACAAAGAAACTTATTTACTATTCTACTAATAATTATGTACTGTAGTGGAGGTAATTGCACTTTTATTGCTCTGGGGCCCACACAGCCCACATGAACCAAAGTAAATTTAATAATTATACTAACTATAATGTGTCTAAACCTTCCTGCAAACTTTATCAAATAGAAAAGATATAATTAATATTATCATGTTTATACACAAATGTAACATACTTATATTTTCATTATTTTGTAGATCAACATAAAATAAGTAAAGTATAAGAAATTAGATACCAATATACATTCTCTAGCACAGTTCAGGGAACACACGCAATTTTTTTTGTTTTGTATAAAATAAATTAGATTAAGGATTTACACTCAATACAGGAAAAATTATTACATCTTATGGAAACAAAAATGTAAACTTGCAAAACAAAATATTTTAGAAAAAAAGTTTATAACATCCTTAATGTATTGTTTCTTAAGGCCAAAGTTAATATTTAAAAAAAATTGAAATACCTCTTGGACACTAAGTCTACAGATTTGCGTATTACTTAGCATAGGATAATCAATGCTGAAGTCATCAATGTCTATTAATTTCACCCTAAATATTTACATTTTTTCCCTTGCTTCTTAAGTCTACAGACTTAGAAAGAACAAAAATCATTACTTAATTTTCATGACACTTTTCTTGAAAAAAGAAAGCCAGCTTTGATGAGAGTTAGATCTTTTCAACCCAGTGGTTTCTCGTACAGAAAACACCCAGGTTGGAAGGAAAGAAAACTGATGTGCCACCAATCCTTTTGTATTATGAGTGTGTTTTATTAGAGTTTAATGTCATATTTCAACTTTATGGTCAGTTATGACAGAGGTTCGACCTTCCACTCGCAGGAAACTAACAAACCTGTTACCCACATTAACCTCACCCAGCCTGGGTTGCACCGAGAATAGCCAGCATCCAAGTCCTAATCTCGCTGGACGTTGCTTAACTTTGGTGGTCTTAAGAGAACCGGTGTATTCAACGAGCCATCAATAGGTTTCAACTTGACGTTCTCCACTTTACTCGATCATGGGCATTGGGCATCCTCCTTCATTTGTTCAAATGTTCTTCCATTCAGCATGTTTGTCAGCATTCCAAACCTTCTTCTTCCTCTTGATCTTCTTCCTTCCAGATTTCCTTCCATGATGATTCTCTGCAGAAAATCTCTCCTCAGTATGAGACCCAGCCAGCTTCTTTTTCTGTTCATGGTTCTCAATACTTCTCTTTTCTCTCCAACTCTTCTAAATACTTCTTCATTTCTGGCTTTATCTGACCACTTGATTCCTTCTAGTCTTCTCCACACCCACATCTCGCAGCTCTCCAGATATTTTTCCTCCTTCTTTAGTTCTTTCTCATCGTCCACGTCTCTGCTCCATACAGCACCACACGTAACACTTTGCAAATCTCTTCCTCGGTATCCTTTTTGCGATTAAGCTTAACAGTTACATAATAATATCAAACAGTTAAAAAGGTACTGACAACTAATTTAGAAAAGATTTTTATCATAAAACCAAGCTCAAAATGCTCAAATCACAATTACTTATTGTTATTTCAGCAAAAATGCCGAAACTATCTCGATCTTCGGATCTTGAAAAAAATTGAACTTTTTATGTTTATGTTTACATTTGTACCGGGAAGAAATTTTGTGAGGGGCGAGGAGAGGATCCGTCTCCGGCGATACAAGCGCTGTCTAGTGCCGAGGACGCGAAGATGTAGGCCGGCGGGGGGTGGTTTCCACACTTCTTAATCTACACGTTATGACTTGATGTTGATATGTAGGTATAATTGTATATGGTTTATGTTTAAGCTTACAATAAATAAAATTATAGTTGTTGGTATTTTACCCCAATTGATTGGAAATATTGAATTGATTATTGGTTGAAGATTTGTAAGTTATTAAGAATTCGAATATACAGTTAGGTGCAAAAGTGATACAATAAATTTCGATTCTGTGAACATGTAATTATATCTTTTGTTTGTGTACCTAAATGAATGCAGTTTTTTTATGTATATAAATGTCGTATTCTTTAGACATATTTAGCAAAAACTAAAGTAGGAAAAAGTCAATAAATAAAAATAGAAAAATGAATTTCATTCGATGTCCGAGTGGATCACTTTTGCAACTTTCGTCAGAACCCAAAAATTTATCACGAAGAGGTGAATTTCTTGAATTATTTTTTTCGGACAGTTACTTTACGACCTTTGTCTTGTACATTCTTCGAAAAATTCAGTTCCATAACATCTCTTGTCGCGATGAAATCAAAAATATCTATTTTTAGTGAAAGTGTGAGATATTACCTAATACAAGGCTTATCTAACCGTGAAATTGCAAAAAAGTTGAACCTCAGTTATGCCACAGTGCAAAGAATTCGGCAGCTGCACAAAGATGTACCTCAGAAGCCGAAAGAAGGGCGACCAAGAAAGCTCACAGCTCAAGATCACAAGAGGCTTGTTAGATATGTCATCACAGGTCGGACCACAACTGCACCTGAAGCTGCTGAAGCCCTCAGAAGTGATACTGGTGTCAGTGTTAGCAAGTGGACAATAGCTCGAGCACTGAAAAGGTCTCATTTCAACGCAATCGAGAAAAAGAAAAAACCACTTCTGAGTAAGAAGAATATTGAAAGAAGAAAGAAATTCACCAAGACCTACGAGGATTGGTCCGTTGAGAAATGGAAGAATGTAATATGGTCCGATGAGTCAAAAATCAACCGATATCACACTGACGGACGGCAATGGGCTTGGAAAAGAAGTGGTGAGACCCCCCAACCTAGAGATTTTATCCAGACTGTGAAACATGGGGTGGAAACATCAAAGTTTGGGGCTGTTTTAGTGCACATGGAGTGGGGCCAATACGCAAAATTGATGGTAACATGAATAAAGAGATGTACCTAGACATTCTCAAGACTCAAGTGAGTGAAACAGTTGACTTTATGCCTTGTCCCAATGAAGAAGTTGTGTTCCAGCATGATAACGACCCCAAACATACAGCTAAAATAGTGAAGAGCTGGTTAGGTGAACAAAAATTTTCAATCCTAGAACACCCTGCACAGAGTCCTGATGTAAATCCAATTGAAAATCTGTGGTCATATTTGAAGACACAACTTGTGAAGGATTATGATTCACCTCCATCAAATTTGAAGATACTTTGGGAGCGTGTGCAACAAACATGGTACAATATTCCAATTGACTACTGTGAAAAACTAGCCATGAGTATGCCGAAGAGGATTCAAGCAGTGAAAAATGCCAGAGGACTCTGGACAAAATACTGAGGCCACTTTCCCTGGGGGAAAGTGATCGGAGCAAAAGTGATCCAAATATTTTTCTGTTAATTATCAATATTATTATTTTTGTTCTTTCATTTTCATTGTAAATAAAATTGTTTATTTGTTGGAAACAACATGTTACATCATTCAATAAAAATCTGTATTAATTTACCTATTACACCATTAAGTAAAATCAAGTTATTGAGGACATCTAAATTTATTGAATCACTTTTGCACCTAACTGTACGTGTACTAAGTACCTATCCCAGAGCACAATACGTTTGCAGCGTGTTCGTTGCACGCCTGGTGCGTGTTTCATTCATAAATACAAGCGTACTGAAAGGCTTGTGAATGCAAACGGAAAACGTGAAGTACGTTCGCTGCAAACGTAAAATGAATCAAACATTTTGTTGGATGACCATTTGCAGCAAGGCTTATTGCAGCTAGTACACTTACAATTCAAGGCAAATGTACGCGTCCATGTTGAAAATCCACTGGTACGCGTATAGAAAGTAACATTTCACGCAACTTCCTTCAGGAAGTATAACTTCTTGAGTTCTTGCAGACTTACTAAAAAAAATCAAAACAAGAGCAGTCAGCCGTCCAATCGCTCGCTTTGATTAAGCAACTTCCAGCGTGATGAGGAAATGGATTGGTGACAGGGTCTCCAAAGCCCTCTTGGTTAAAATGTGGCCCCCAATACCTCTTTGGTCTGAATCTAGCCCTATTTTCGAGAATCCGCCAAAAAGGCCCAACGTGTGCGCATAACGTGTAGAATAAGCTTTCAGTTAAAGTACCCCTAATAAGAAAAATCACTTTTTTAGTGAAATTTATAGGTACCAACTTGTCTAACGCCTACTTTTATGCGTCGATACTGCTATCAGCTACACTCGCGTTTAAAGTATGGTCATCAGACCTCTTTCAACTCAGAGTATCAACCAATCACAGTGCACCAAACTTGTGGGACAGTCTGGTTTATCTTGACTTAAAGCCTGCAGTAGATTTTTTGATTAGATGGCAAACTTGGTTACGTACATTTTTTGGCCAAAGTATCTTCCGCACTGAGATATCGTGTTCACTTTCACACACGCACGTACCGATGACAAAAGACAACTTTTTTTTTGGTATCCTAAGGCCAAGACCGTATTTAGGGGGGGGGGGGGGGGTCTGGATTCTGGATACGGCCTTGCATGAAGCTATGATTCGTTCCTTATTATAGGATAAGGAAAGTAAAAATTCAAGGTAGGAATTATCAGCTGACAATTAGATATTAGAGATAGGTAATCCCAGATAGCACATACGCCTGGGGGAAGCCTTGCTTTCACACACGCCCAAGTATGCGTAGTTAGTAAGAGTGAATCCTACTTCCTGTAAACGTGAATAGGCTTGCTTGAAACGTTCAACACTCTTGAGGTAGTAAGGTTGTAATCAGTCTTCCTGTTATCGTGAATGGGGCTTTCCCAAATGACTATTTTTTTCGAGCAGATGATTGATTCTAATGTAAAAAGACCCGAGGAACACGATTTTGATGTCCAAAAATTAAAAAAAGTCATTTCTTAGGGATGAAAAGTCTCTCCAAAGGTCTTCCTTGAAATAACGCAATCTGATTGGTCGCCTACGCTGTGACGTCAAAAGTATGTAAACAAACAATTTTGAAACGCTACTTCGAATTTTGTGTGTAGAATTACATTAGAGTTGAATGTGAAGAGTCGATTTAAAACTGTAATAAATTTGTGAATTTTAACTCTAATACAGTATTTTAAACTTTAATTTTAACTAACAATGTCTAAAATATCAGTAGATGACGGTATTGCAAAGGCTGTCAGTGGAAATTTACCTGCAGTAAGGACTTTTACAATGGCCAATTTCTTCAATTTACGCGTGTATTTCACGCGTGCTGCAGACGTACTTAGCAAACCAAATTCAAGTGCAGCCAGCCCACAGAGAGGTATTTTTCAAATCTGGGGGACAAAATTATTTTTTGGTGGAAATAGCCTCCAATACTGCTAAAAAGTTCTTTTAACCCTATAGGGGTTAAAAAAAACTTTTTAGCATTCCTCTGAGCAAATTACCCTTCTAGCAGGCTGCTACCTACTTGGGGCAGCATTGGAGCGGCCGAATATTTGCGTATTTTTATCACTATTCTTTTGTTGGTGTTGATGATGATGATGATGATGATGATGATGATGATGAAGGAAGAGAAAAAAAGAAACAACAATTTTATACAAAACGCAAAAATGGAATTTTATTTTATGTATAGGTACCATATTTTACATACAAGCTATCATTCGTCGTCGTCTTCTTCTTCTTTTGAGTGGAAATCATGGAGTGGTAAATAATATAATCAGACGCAGACAACATCTCTATTATCTCTCTTGATAAGGGCTGAGAGTATTTGTTGCGGTGAGGTCGCATCCCTGTCATCAGAGGGTCCGAGTTGAGCAGAGATACCTTTCCCTTTGAAGCAATGTACGCTTTCTTTATTTTTGTTGCTCGTTTTGGAGTGGAAGTCAAGTCTTTGAGCAGTAAAGATGCATCTCGTTTTCCTTCGGGGGGAAAAAAATGTAGGTGGGTTTTAATTTAAGTATAATTTCAGTCGGTAGTAGGTAGTAGGCACCAAGTATCATTATTTGGTTAAAACAAACGAAAGAACAAGATTTTTAAACTTAAACATGGTATGCAAGCCCCTAATTACATATTTAGGTTCCTCTCAGAAATGTCAGCGAACAACTTCTTCGGACGTCCGGGTCCTTCTGATTATGGACTTATATCTCGTCTACGACTTGCGTTTCCGTATCGGGTCTTCATATCTGATTTCAAACGTCTTATGTCTCTTTTGAATTAAGTTAATAAATTCATCTTCTAAGAATGGTCCGAGATTCAGCAAAAACTCTTCCATTTGATCAAGCTTCTCATCCATGTGACCCCTCCAGACTCAATACCTTATTGAAAGAGGTGTCTTCTACTGATGAGTTGACACTCAGATGCATCTAAGATTTAAAAAAATAATATATAACATTATACGATTACATCTAAACTAAATAATAGTAAAACTCGAAATTTTCTGATCCAGAGGTTGCTTTAGTTTTTGGCACTTTTAAAACAAAATCGCACCGATTCGCACCCAAATTTTTAATTACGTTAAAACCAAGAAAATTACGCATTCAGTGATACCCATATCAAAGCCGAACAAAGCCGGGAACTACTACTTATACACCTTTGAAATTTAAATTTTGAAAAAAATTGCCTCGAAAAAGGGACATTATTAAATTAATCGTAGAACATCAAGTATTTGATCTATGAACTTAAACTCTTATGAAATAAGAGCATATTTACCTACTTCAACAGCCTTCATCGTTATTGTGACGAAAAAAATATTTAAAGCAAAGAAACCAAGGTATCAAGATTGACGTCTCACACCTCAACTAGGGAACTACTACAAGCAATAAACATATGGACAACTTGAGAGTGACCGTGTATTAAAAGTATGAAAGCTAGATAATTAAACTTGCTATATTAAAATGCACTAGGGTCTTGGCTACCTGTGCATATCAGTTAAATCATCCCAGGGTCGATTTCAGAAAAAACCTTTATGTTCCCCCAGATTTGAAAAATACCTCTCTGTGCAGCCGTCCAATCGATCGCTTTGGTTAAGAAACGTCCAGCGTGGTTAGGACAAAGATCGGTGAACGGTTTGGTTTATTTTTTAAAATTTATCATTGGTAATTACAAGCCCAACGATTTACTGGTAAGTAAATCTGAGAAGGATAACTTTATTGTGTATGATGAAAATTAATAGATTGCGAACCAACTATAAACAAGGTTATTGTGTTATGTAAAAATGAGAAATTCTGTGCCATTTATATACGTATAGGCTAGAGATTTTATCAAAGGAATCTCTATATTGCTTTTTTACGTCCGACTATCGAATATGACGCTATTGTAAATCTTCTTCGTATTGGGTATTGCATTTTTTCGTTTTAAAACAATTACGGACACAATTCTTCTTCGTGATTGATTCGCAGTGTATTGTATACACGTGGCTATTTTGAGATTGGAAGTGTTAACAATAAGTAACAACATCATCAGTCTTCTGTGAAAGTGAAACGTGAATTTGCAAAGTGTTCAAAGGCCCAGCATCCTAACTCGATCGTAGCAACCGGTTATGACAGACAGTATGCTGGACTCTTCAACCCTTCGCGAACCACGAATTCTCACAGAACGAAAACAGAAAATAGACATTACCATGCAAGGTCGCGACTGAAGTATCGGCAAGCTAGACTTGAGGAGTCTAGAGAGAATACCGCGTTTTCAATCGACGTGTTCCACATTGTTTTCACAACGTGTTCCACAATCAATTCTTGTAATAGTCAGCTATAGTATCAAGGATAGTACTTATAACAAATTAAATACTGTTTTTCATTCACTGAAGACTTAAAAAATCAATTTCATTGAAGTGATACCTATGAGAAACCTATGGAAACTGTAGGTAGTATTTCAAAACTCCAAAATTTTTGTTTACATACTTTTGACGTCATCAAAACAAAAATGGCTGCTCGCGAAAATTAGGGTGTTTCAAATTTTCCAATTTTCAAATGAAATTTTCTCAATGATTGCGATTCCTAAATTGAAAATGGATGTCACCAATAGAATCAGCGTGTTCTAAACCATAAGAATAATTGGATTGTAAAAAATGTGGGAAAGCCCCATTATCGTTCTTGCGAAGTAAGCGTGCAGCATTTTTACTGCACGTGTGCAAAGGCGTGAACCAGCCGCGTACCGTATAAGTATTTCTGTTGAACAAATCAACAGAACTTTCCTTAATAGAGATCACTATTGAGGTGAACAACTTACACCGGTTCCACTCATGCTGGGTGAGGTTTATTTCAGAGGGTAGTTTGCGAGTTTTCGGCGAATGGAGGGTAAATTCGCTGTTTATGACTATGCTATTGATGTTATGTAATAATAATAATAATAATGTGTTTTATTGTACATTTCTTTTACATTACATATAGTTACACATATAAAATATAGCACATAGGAAAAGAAATATTAAAGTAAGACTGTATGTCTTACACAGACTTGTCACACTAAGAGTTGGCTGTATGGAATGGCCTTGCCTACCAATGCCAAAAAGAAAAAAAAAAAGACCCACAGTATAGTATATGGGTCTCTTGTTTTTGTGACATGTGAGTTGTGATAGGTACATATTTCAATGATAGGTAAGTTTTGTGTTATACATAGGTATATAATAATCAAAATACATCTAAGTATGATATTGATTCCAGAATGTTTATTTTTTTCTCCCAACTAGGTATGCTACTGCTGGATAGGTAGGTTGGATTCCTCTGATAACTTGAAAATTCATAGTTTTAATCTCTAATATTTTAGGTGACATAGAGTTCACTCTGATACCTGTGCGAGCGTTTATTTAGAAGCAATGCTTTAGAGTGTAGGTACATTTCATTACTTCTATATTGGTAGATATTTCTATGGTTGAAAATTCGACTTGAGAACGTGTCTAGCTTAAATGTTTCATAATGTGGCCCTTAATATTAAACCTAAATTTAATGTCAACCACATTTTCAATACCTATCGCATTTATTAGTGCTCATTTAAGGGTGATTTAGATATATTATCAAGGATTTTCACCATATTGATGTCATCAGTTGACCGCTAACAAGATATCACTTCCTTCCACTGTTATATGATCTCAGTGTTTCCTTCATTGGCTAAAACTTTTATGGATAGGAGCTCTGAAACTTGGACCATTTTTCAACGGCAATTTTTTTGAGTGATTGCTATTTAGAACAAATGTATTGTTGAAATATTTGCAATCTCTTAAATGAGATAAGTTTCAGGATTCACCATAAAAAGTTTCATACACATCAATCATATTTCTTATCACAGTCTTGTATTGACTTGGATTTTGCTTGATTATAGCACAGATATCATCAAACTTCTTTTCGTCACTATCAACTTCAATTGTTTTCTTTACCTTTGAATGAATAGCGTTAGGAACTTTCTTTACATTGGAATCTATAATAATGACATTGTCAGACATAGAGTATGCACTAACTCTCTGTGGCCTTGTATTTTCTACCACTTGTGGTTTCAGTAACAGGACACTGTCTTGATTGATAATAGCATGCGGTATTTGCGGAGCCGCTCTTACATTTTCATTTACTGATACCACTGATTCTTGAGAAATGTCTCTTACATCTTGGTCTTCTAGTGATGTTTGTGCTTTTGTCTGTAAGAATATTGCGTTCTGGATTCCTGTGCCTCTTTTCTGGAAGACAGCCCTATTGGATTCTTCAGGAAACTGCTGCACAATCTGCTTCAGTCTGACTAATCTGGCACCCCTTCCCATAATAGGCGCTGATATTGATTGACTAGGAGGAACGCCTTCTATATTTTTAATATTATCACAAGCATCAAGTTTTCGTTTTAATGTAATCTTCACGAGATTTTTGTAATCAGGAGGTTCTTGTTTGATATCTATCTGATTTGTTTGGTGGTATGAACTATCATGACCAGCTGCCTGTTGATCGAGTTCTATTACTTTCTCACATATATTGTCATGTTCTTTATCTTGGTGAGGTTTCTCACTTTCTTCTAAATCTCTCTGTACGTTCTCATCATCGCTTGTCTCCATTTTGAAGTCAGTGACGTTCAAAGTAACATACTCAACATTATCTTCAATAGGTACGAATGATTCATTTTCATCTGATGATGTCTGGCTGACATCGAATAGTTGGCTATCACCCAGAATGTCTTCTCCATGAGGCTTGCTGGTATACTCAAACGACATCTTGGTGGACCACCTTCTCGATTCTGATTTATTAATGACAATAATACTATGCTCATCCACACACAAGTTACTGTACTGTTCATTCACGAAGAGTCGACACATGTCTTGAATGCTCTGGTCTATTGTTGTATTCTCCATTGTTTTATGATTGAGAACTGCATTGATATGGGAACAAGGAGTTAAAGCACTTTTCTTTGTGTTAGAAGAACACAGCCTCTGCTTGTAATCAACATAGTGGTATACATCGCTCGAGAGAACAAAGTAACAATCTTGATCATAATCACTTGTCTGTAATGTGAAATCCTGTGGTTGCTCATCTGTCTCGAGGTATTTGCTGAGCATAGATTTTGGGATGTTTTGATTAACTAACTTCATCATTCGAATGTAGTAGTAAGTTTCTAAATGATTGAGCACGAAGTTGAGCATCTCTGGAAGTGTGTAGAAGAGGTTTTTGATTTTCGTGAGCAACTGACTGTAGACATAGCTCGAGATGATCTCTACTCCAAGGTTTTCAGGAGGCTCAAGCTGGATATGAGCTAATTGAAGCTGCTTCATCTTCTCGCTACGATGATGGTCCATCCACAAGTGCTGGTAGATCATGAGAGATTCGACAAATTTGAGATAGCTGGGAGCTGTCTCGGTGTATTGTACAAGATCGTTGATGCATTTCTGACACTGGTCAGAGTTGATGGACTTCATTATTCTCTTGAACGAGTAGTAGAAACCTAAAATAGAATCATGTACAATTGTACATCAGTACATTTACAAACACTAGCAGCACATACCTACAAGCTAAAAACATTAGGTGTGAATGTAGAAAAAATCATGCAATTTTTTTCTTCTAATTATTATTTTAAAGGATTATTATTTTCTGACATGGTTATAGGGTTTTCAGTGGAACCCTTACATTAACACTACGACCTGATTAGATCTATTGTGACCAGTTCATTATACAGGGTGTCCCGTATACAGATGCAAATATTTTGAGGGTAGGTTCAGCCCACTGTGAACTATCATATGAGCGAAACTTGCAGTGGGGCATTTTGCTTCGTTAAAGAGTTATGGCCAAATCCCTGTTTTTCCCACAGGTCTAGAGGTCACTTGGATCGATGCACGTTTTCAAAGAAATGATAGCCAGTAAGTAATTTTTTACTTCATGTATGGATAGTCATGCATATTTCCCTTCAAATGCAGTTGGTTGCATGAAAAAATATTGAAAGACCAGAGAGATATTTAATCATAAGTTCAATACTTTTCTAAAATTTGATTTTTTCCTTTTTTCCCTTTCGTGAATTTAAAGTACTTCTACAATTGCAATTCTGCGTATCACTAGTTAAAAAAATACCCTATTATGTTTAGTTTTATAAAAAAGAAAGCTCATTTATATCACTTTAAAGATCATGGAACGCTAGACACACAAAGCTCAAAAAACACTTCTGAATCATGATGGAAAATTCAAAGTTGGCTGAATTTTAACAGAATTGGCGCGTAATTTGAGGTATAAATACACTGCTCTGGGATGTTTAACAGAAGGAAATTGATCATTCACAATGGTCGGCCGGTGTGAACTTTTATGTGAATGGGGTTTCGGGGTCACAGGGTTATCGTGAGGAAAAATGAGAGAGGCTGCAACGAAAGCAGCAACCAGTGGTGTAATTATGGACAAAGAATACACATGGAGAAAGACTCTGCGCTAACAACAAAAATTGTGATTTTATTTTTAGAATTATAATTAAGAATATCATTTTAGTGTTTATCACAATCATGATATCAAAAACATAACAAAAAGTGCTGAAAATTAACCTTGGATAAAACTCAAACATCCAACCTTCAGGTTACTATTATTATTATTAATACTAAACTTTATTGATAAACTACAAACATGATACATTCTGCAACACAGGACATGAAATGAAAAGAATCCAAAAGAATATGTAGCGAACCAAGGGCGAGGTTAAAGCTTGTGGCTTTCTCTTCCACCGAACAAATTGATCGTCCTGTTATTTTAATTATTAGATTTGATTGATATAGTTGGTTAATAGAACTATTTGTACTCAGAAAATTTTCATTTATAACTTGCGGTTGGCACAAAAATGGTCACACAGACCGCTTCAGACATCGAGTGTTCTTCAAAATGCAATAGCGCCCAGATTCAAAATTTGAAAGATGTGTTTCTCTCCTTCTGGTGCCGTTTAATAGGTCGTATCTCATCCGTTCCTTCACGCGTCTGGAAGAACTTGGAATTTATTGAAACAAAATAGCAGAGGGTATTTTTTTAACTAGTGATACGCAGAATTGCAATTGTAGAAGTACTTTAAATTCACGAAAGGGAAAAAAGGGAAAAATCAAATTTTAGAAAAATATTGAACTTATGATTAAATATCTCTCTGGTCTTTCATTATTTTTTCATGCAACCAACTGCATTTCAAGGGCAATATGCATGACTGTCCATACATGAAGTCAAAACTTAACTACTGGCTATCATTTCTTTAAAAACGTGCATCGATCCAAGTGACCTCTAGACCTGTGGGAAAAACAGGGATTTGGCCATAACTCTTTAACGAAGCAAAATGCCCCACTGCAAGTTTCGCTCATTATGATAGTTCACGGTGGGCTGAACCTACCCTCAAAATATTTGCATCTGTATACGGGACACCCTGTATTTTGGTTTTAATGACCTGATTTGAGATAGCCAGGACGCAGTAGTCACAGCTGTTACAACACGGAGGCTGGATTTTTTCATAGTTATCTTTTTTAAAGTATAATTATGATCAATTATGATTTTTCATTATTATTCAATATTGTACCTTTTAAAATAGTGCAATATCATAAAAAAAACTAATGAGATTTTTTAAATATATATGCTTCAGTGGCATAACGGCTGTGACTACTGCCCGTAGTCCAGAGATTCTGAGTTTGATTCCCGTTTGAAGCAGACCTTTCACATTGAACACGTGAGCGTAGCATTTCCGACCCAACCCAGGCTGGATGAGTTCTATGTGGGTAGCTGGTACGATTCACAGCCAATGAAGAGTAAAACCCGCGTCCTGACTATCTCAAATCAGTACGTTAAAACTGTGACTGAGGGTTTTATAGAGGACCTAAAAATCTGTGGAAGACAATTAAAGGACTGCTAAACCCAGGTACACCACAGACAAACAATGCAATAAACTTCCATAAACCTATCACAGAGCCCAAGGAAATTGCAACTAACTTCAACAGACAATTTACAATACACCCAAGAAAACAAAGAAATAGAGGCTTCATTAAACGTAAATTTCAGAACTATGCAAGGAATAACAAAACAGAAAATGAGGAAATAGAGTTTACAAATAACGAAGTATCAGAAGCACTTAAGAAAATCAAACCCTCCAAAGCCCTAGGTCCTGATAAAATCTCACCAATCATGATAAAGCATCTCGGTGAACATGGTGTAGCATACCTCACCAATATCATAAATCTGTCACTTCACACACTCACAATCCCTAATATCTGGAAAACCGCCAGAATAATTCCCATCTTAAAACCGGGTAAAGATGCCAACTCTGCTAAATCCTACCGACCTATCTCTCTCCTATCCCCAATTGCCAAGTTGATTGAAACCCTACTACTTCCAGCAATGACCAACAACATAAACCTCAAACATCATCAACATGGCTTCAGAAAAGGCCATAGCACTACCACAGCATTACACACAATTCAAGATATAATCTGTTGTGGCTTAAACCAAAAACAACCATGCTCCAGATCAATACTAGTGGCACTAGACCTTTCCAGGGCTTTTGATACCGTTTCCATCACTCAACTACAACAAGACCTTCTAAATACCACAATACCCTGGAGAATAAAAAGATGGATGCACAATTACTTAAATGGAAGACAGACCTATGTGGAATTTAGAAATGCAACATCCAGTCGTCGTAAAATGAAACAGGGGGTCCCACAAGGGGGGGTGACATCCCCTACCCTGTTCAATCTATATATGAGCAACATGCCTACCCCTCCTCCCAATATTACCCTTGTATCTTATGCTGATGATTGCTCGCTTCTGATATCTGGCAATAATGTTGAAGAAATGACCAACGCAATGAACGACTACCTGAACACACTATATATCTGGCTATGCGAAAGAAATCTACAGCTATCACCTGAAAAATCAACCGCCACATTCTTTACCACATGGACCAAGGAAGTCAATACTATACTCAACATCAAAGTTAATGGTGAAACACTGCCAACCACCAAAAACCCCAAAATCTTAGGTGTCACATTTGACCCGATGATGACTTTCAATATGCATGCTGATACAACCATCAATAAACTGAAATCCAGAAACAACATGCTGAAGACCATAACTGGAAGTAGTTGGGGAAAGGATAAGGAAACCATGATCACCGCCTACAAGTCCATTGCAAGACCTATCCTAAACTACGCTGCCCCAATCTGGACACCCCAGCTTGCTAAAACCCATTGGTCCAAACTACAAGTATGCCAGAACTCAGCACTCAGAATAGCCACAGGATGTCATCTCATGAGTTGTGAAGACCACCTCCACACCGAAACTCAGATCCTGCCAGCTAAGATACACAATCAGATGCTTAGCGAACAATACCTTCTCATGTGCCACATTCCTCATCACCCTTGTAATAATCTCATCCACAAGGAACCACCACCTCGCTCTTTACGTCATACTGTACAAGACTATAAGTGCAATATACAAAATCTAGTCACATCATTTGATACTAGTCAACTAAAACCTAGTCTAACATATATACACACTGATACTGTCACCAAAGCTATATCTAGATACAAACCAAATAGAGTACTAGGCACACATCCTCCACCAATTTCATTAAAAGAAAAGGATCTTCCCAGGGAAACCAGGACAAAATTAGCCCAATTAAGATCAGGGTTCTCAAAAAGCCTTAACTCCTATCAGTCCAGACTTGACCCCAACATTCGTGATGAATGCCCAATCTGCCAGGGAAGTCCTCATACCACAAAACACCTGTTCAACTGTCCAGCCAATCCCACCACACTGACTCCTATAGATCTATGGAGCAACCCAGTCCAGGTGGCCAACTTCTTAGGATACCAAATTGAAAGAGATTATGGAGAAGAATGCTGATCCGCTGCCACTGCTACAACAACAACAACAGTACGTTAAAACCAAATATTATCAATGGACATGAAGGAGCCTAGACATTGAATGTAAGCATCGAAATAATCCTCTCACCACCGTGATAAAGTTATCTGTGCCTGTCTCACTGACACGGAATTATTATTATTAAAATTTATACTGCCAGCGTAGGACACAAGATTTTCTTCATACAGATTAAACAAAGTCTCATTTATTTGTTTAATAAAATATACAAATATACAAGAGTCAAGTAAATACCTTCTCGCTCAGCAAAGTGGACACCATTAGGAGCTTCCTGAAGCCACATCCACACGTTTTTGAGCACGCTGCTCTGAGATACCAGGACCAGAGACTGCGTCCACACCGCAGACACAGAGGGGATCAGCTCGTTATCTGTGAGAATCACGCGAGGATAGGATTGACCTGAAAGCAGTAAGTATGTTACGAACTTTTAGATAAGGTATAGATTAACCCGTGAGTGGTCGTCTATAGGGAATATTTTTCACCCTATTGGCAAAAACACAATAACTTAGTAATTACTGGCTCCAACTTGTCGGGTCTCTCAGTAGCTGTTCAGAATATGTTTTACTTTGTGCTCATAATGAATTGCCGACATACATTCTGAGACAGACGGATAGCCGCGGTAGGTTTTATTAGACTGTGGCGTGGGTGAGCTCAATATTTACGCAAGACTTTTTATTCCTACCGGCCTTGAATCTCATCATGTTACTAAAACAAAGGTCTAAGATACGACCATTCTGATTTTATACTCAAATAAAATTATTTTTTTCATATAATAAATTAAATAAGACATTTTCCGATATCCGTGGCATTGGTTACTGACCTGGAGGTTGCGGGTTCGAGTCCCTGCCGGAACGGAAAATTCTGATTGAAATTTTTCGTTTTCGGAATGGCATGAATGTAAAAGTAAAGTGCCTTGAAGTAATGCGAAAGCGGTTTTGGGACACACTTAACTATTATTAAAAAAAAAAAAAAAAAAAAAAAAATACCATAGAAGTAGTTGTTTGAAGAAGTATGTTCACAGAATCTGTTTAAAGCTTCTCTGATGACATTAAACTTGGGCCCGGTGATTGCCTCTTCGTTCTGTTGAAGAATGATTAGGCCCAAGGGCAGGGGGCCTATTTCAGAATGAGTGCTGATGGTGAGTAGTTTGGTGTTGACTCGGTTCAGTTTGAACGAGAGAGATATGGAGATGACTTGACCACTGCGAGGAATGTGCTGGTGAACTTTCATCATGAGATCAGTGATTATGGTGATCACCTTGTTGGCTAAACAAAACAAACAAGACAGAAAACGTCAGTATCCTTGCGTGAGATTGCACACTCGAGTGGAATTTGGCAAGTTGCTGTGTATATACTTACAATTCAAAGATGGACTCGAGGTTAAAAAGCAGCGTTAAATCAAATGATATTCAAATGGTTGTTAATATTATTATAGCTAACGGCGACCTTGGTCATTTGACAGATCCTTTTCAATAGAGTTAATAAACATATTGGAAAATCTTTTCAACCTTTCTCACCTTCACTCTGAATGCAGAAATATTGAACCTGGGCCTCTGAATTGCTGTCCAGGTATTCTCTGATAACATCTTTGAGATCAAGGAGCTCTAAGTCTTTTTTTAGATTATTCAGATAATGCTGCACCTGAAATGAAAAGAGATTTTATGCTTTGAATTAAAAAAATACCTAGGTAAGTAATCTACTTAGTTATGGGTATCAACCTCAGTAGCTGGTCGATAAAGCGGCGAACTTGTAACTCAGAGGTCGGTGGTTTAAGTCCCAAGTTAAGCAAAAATTTAGTAAAGCGATTCACGTTAGAAATTCGATATATGTTACCGATTGAGCTGAGGTATAGTTATTAATTATGTTCCAAATAAAAATGAAATAAAATCTTTCATTCATCACTCACTGTTGGTGTGTTGGTACTTGAGGATAAATTATAATACAGTATTATAAGATAAGCCAGAAGCTCCCTAGAGTCGCAGTTTTGACCAATCACAGCGCACCATAGCGTTCACAGCCCAACTTGAGGATTAATCTGGATGATCTGGATTTAATCTTCTTTTATAATTTGTCCCTTAGTGTACTTCTATAATTTCAATGAAGGGGCTAAACTTTTGCATTGAGGCTCTTTGGTGATTATGAATTCATAAGGAAAGAAGAGGCCCATGGTAGTGAATAACAGTAGAATTAGAATTAGGCAACTTATTTATATTAAACTGTAGGCTAAGACTTAAAAGTCTAAATATTCTAACAATCTCATTTATTGTTAGAATAATTAATCAAATAAAATTGTGTTCGATATGTAGTTATATTAAGTTATAAGAGAAAGAAAGTTTTAATTAAATTCTAAAATTTACTAGTTTTATTTTTTTAATGTTCCAATGGAGCACAAGTCTGTAGACTTAAAATACAATGTTTAGTAATAAAATGACTTTAAGCAAACAAAAGACTTACGAGGAAATAGATACTAAAACCATTTATTTGTTTTATTGTGACCAATACAATACTTGAATTCAATTATCTATCTGCTCCAAAAGTTACTACGAGATTGATATAGCTAGATAGGGTGCAGTTGTAATGATAAACTCTTACTTGAGAAACAGTGGGTCGGTATTTGCCGTCATGGATGAGGTTGAAATAGTGTTCCTCATTTATCATGAGTAGATCAAGAAGGTGGAGTTTGATAGCAGCTGAGGCCCCGTGTCCGTACTGGAACATACCTTCTATTTTATCTTTGATAGTGGGATCTGTAAGGGTTAATTCCATTAGATCAATCTCTAATATTATGAACCTCAGAAGTTTGCATAAGCTTAGGAGATAATATTAAGAAATATTATTATTGTACAAATTAAAGAACTATTTTATTTAATTCAAAAAAAAAATCGTTACTCGTACAAGTATTTTATGAGATGTAAAATATATATAAAGATATATTAATTTTCTTTTAAATATTTTATACTTCAACTGAATCAAATAAATACTTTTTTCGAGTGTCAGGCTCTTCAATCAATTTATTATTTATAATATTATTCAGCTTCATCTTGTAAAATATTTTTAAAATTCATTACAAATGGAAGAAATATTTTACTTGTAATATTTTAGAATCAAATAAAATTTACAATATTCTATTCCGAAAACACTTTTTTTAAACATACCAAGACTTCGATTTCGGAGGGCAGCTTTGGTTTTCAGAGCATGGTTATGGTCAAGGTTAATCTTGATTCTGGCTGTGAAGTCCTTGTATAATTCACTATTTTCTGAACCTCGCTTTGCACTTGTCCTGAAATTGAAGAGGACCATAGTACAGTGAAGGGCACAATTAAAGGATAGCAAGCTGTTTTCCCTTTTAAAGCCGCGCCGTGTGTATTTCCATGCGGCTACAAGTTGTTGTAACTTCTGTTTTAGATCACATTTTCAGATGATTTTTTGTATTTAAAAGAAAATAGAATAAGAATTTACACTCGACACAAGAATTTTTTCAGGAAAAAATATAGCAACTCATGGAAAGAATAATGTAAACTTGAAAAACACAGGTTTTTAGACGTGTTTCAGAACACACTCAGTTAACTGCTTATCTTGATTATATTTTGATTTTTCTTAAATAACAGGTACTTGAAAATCTAAATTTTAATATGACCTACTAATAATGGGAAAAAGATTAAAAAGACAATAAATATGTAAAGGATGTTCTTACCAGCATCGATGGCGCGTTGAATGCACCGGTTCTTGTAGGATCACCGAGGTTAAGCAACATCCAGCGAGGTGAAGACAATGCCAATTTCGAGTATTTATCCGTCTCATATCAGATTTATCGATTTAACCCTTAATCTAGCTTACCTATGAAGGGAGATGCAGATGTAGCCTGGACAATTGCAATCTTTTGATACCTTGATCCGGTTGATATCCCTGACTAAATTCTTCTGCCTCTGCTGCACATTGTATTGGCAACGGAATGCTTTCTTATAGACATAATTGAATGAGAGTTTTGTGTAGGTTCGAAGAACTCGCCACTCGGTGCTAGAGTTATTGGAATACTCAGTCATGAAACTCTGAGAATAAAAATTAGTAAAATTATTTACTTAAATAGCAAGCAGTTTTAGAATAATTGACCAAATGCAGTAAGAGTAATAGGCCAATGAAGGAATGTCTTACAGAGTGCATGAGAGGAGAGGCAGATAATTCCTTTGGATACATACTAAAAGTCCTGATGTCTAAAATGGGAGGAACCAGAGTAAGGGGGGGGGGGGGGGCAAAGAAGGGTGTTGAAAAGAGGTTCTTTTCACCTACTTTGGTGAAAGCACAGGGGGAGGTAAAAATGGAAGACCATGCACCTGACCACTAACTTGTTACTTATAGGCTTATATCACGTAAACAGTACACCCAGTTTTACTTTTCTTAGAGCATATTTCTCAAAAACAGTTGGGAATTTTTCTAGTTATAATACAATCAAAAATATACAAAAAAAAAAAAAAAAAAAAAAAAAAAAAATATTAGCCTTAACTTAACTTCTTACAATATTTTTACAAATGAATATTTTTCTTGAGATTTATAAAAACCTTTTTTTTACCTCTTTCCACTTTCCTTTCAACAAATCCTAGATGTCAGGACTTTTATAGTATGATTGCTCTCTAACCCTCCTGAACAAGTTTCCAAAATTGGCTGTGTTGCCTCTCACACATCCTAGCAAACAGGGTGTCTACTAAATGGTCAAAGTAAAAATCCCTGACTTTTCCAGGTTTTCCAGACCATTTTTCCAGTTTCTCCAGTTTACTTTTTTAAGGAGACATTATATGTATATTATATAAGACGTCAATCTGCCTTCTATTTTTTTTTTTTTTTTGCAAGCCCACCGCCATGTTACCCAACAAAACATTTTTTCTAAATCAAATAAATGAGTTTTCTGGTACGTTCTACGATATCAACATTTAGTACCTATTGGGGAAGAGACATCAGCAGGATATCGAATAGGTGGATATTATGTACAAATTGCTTACTCATGTAGTATTTGATTATTAGTACACAATAGGTAATGCATATTAAAATAATAGTAAATATGCAAATTAGACATTTCATATTTTTAGAAAACGTGTTTAGCTCCTTGCTTTTAGAAAACATGTTTAGTTCCTTGCTTTTTTTTCAAATAAAAAATATAGTGTGATCACCACAAGACTTTTCTTACCTTATTGCTAAGAAATCACCAATTCTTTTCTCGTAAAATTTGATAAAAGTTTGCTAACGGTAGCTCCTACCAAGAATGTGTTAGGAATGATAAAAAAAGAAATACACAAATTATATTCTTATATTTTTTAAAATTTCGCCGAATACAATACTTTCCTGATTATAGGATAAGGAAAGTTAAAACTAAATGTAATAAATCAACACACAAATAGGAACCCTAAAGAAAATTGAAGAACTTTCAGGGAAAACCCTGAAAAAAAAACCTGCTAAAATTTTGTTAATCTTATCAAAAAGTGGTTAAGAGTGTTTTGTGTTTCTTACCAAAGAAGTATTATCACAATGCCTGGATTACAGTGGCGCCGCAGGCGATTTTTTTTTTATATCATTTTCATGACAAAATTGGATCTTGAAAAAAAAATTCCCTGACTTTTGGTGTTTTTCCCAAAATTCCCTGACTTATGGTGTTTTTTCACAAAATTCCCTGACTTTTTTGGTCTTGAAAAATTCCCTGACAATTCCAGGTTTTCCAGGATTTCCCTGACCAGTAGACACCCTGAGCAAAGCATGGGTCAAACAGCTTGTTAGACTATAAATCAACCTCTCAAAGTAATATTCTGTTTTAACATGGATACTGGGTGTTTTTTTTTTTTTTTTTTTTTTTTTTGCTGTCTTATTATAATATTCCACAACAATTAAATGACAGTTCCCAAATGGATGCTGCAAAATTATTCCAGGTTAAGTATAAGGTGAGTGCAGAAAAATATTTCTTACCTCTACATCTTCTGGAGTTTTCATGGTGGCCAAGATTTCATAATTGGACTCAACCAAGTATTTGAACTGATTGGGAAACACAGGGAGTCCAATATTAGAATCATAAATTGAACCATAACAGACATCCTGAAAATAAGATTGAAAAATATTTTATATATTTTCTATCAATCTGTAACATCTCAATGTTCTCCATTGAACTTTTCTTCTAAGGTTACCCACTCACTAGTTACTTTCACTGTTCCATTTTTTTACACCTCTACATGATTATCAAATTATTTAGAATTGTCTACATCCTGTACATGACTTGTAAATTTGGGTTTATATTTTTTTTTTTGTATTTTTTTTTTTGGAAACATCATCTATGGACTCTAACAAACTCAAAAAAGCATCATTCATAATTTTTTCCCAACTAATTCATAGATGTACAGTGAAAGGGTTAATACAACATTTTAGGAATTTTTACCATCATGTGCCTGTTAGGCTCACCGCGTACCAATTTTGAGAATCCCAGATGGCATGGTATTCAGGGTTAACTCTCACCTTGACAACAACTGTAGAGGTCATAATTATCTAAGCCAGATTTTGTAGCTTTTTACTAGCTCTGTGGCATAATAAAATACTTATTGGTCAGCTGAAAAAAATTTAAGGGTTGGTTTTGATTTACTAATCCTGTTTCATAATATGACCATAGAGATATTACAAAAATGTTTATTAATATTACCCTTACTGTTCATTATACAAAACATATACCCTTAACCAACCTAGATAGCTTGCCAATTTAAAAATGCTTGAAACAGATAAAGAAGCCAAAAGGTATATAAACTGAGTTGTGTAGAAACTCAGTCAGCCCCTGCACTAATTTTCATTATTGCAAAACAACAGGCAGTTTTCCACCAAAAAATGACAAAATGTTTAGCTATGTCATGAGAATTTTCATCATTTGTTATCTAGTAATAAATCACAAGGAAAGCAAATTTACACAGGTATACAATGAACATACCTCATCTGCATCAAAGTCAACGTTCTCTTGTTCTGCTGCCATTCTTGCCAATAATGTACTCCTGCATGTACTAGATTAATAGGTAGACAAATTCCATTGTCTTTTGATACAGCATGGAATTGGATTGAGCAGATAAAGAACTTTTCAGTTGGCCATAAGTATTTTTAAGCATATTGATTAAGTACACTTGAAAACAGATAATGAGAGCACTTCTTGATGTACCTAGTTGTTGAAATTCCTGAATTTTTAATCTTTCTTACATGAATTAAAGAGATTAATCTGATAAGAAATATATCCTTTTAATTTATTTAAAAAACTTTCTAACAATGGTAGAACTCGTCACCAACAATAATTCAACCGCCATTTTGAACAGTTTCACGAACTCTACAGCGCATAGTCCGTATAGCATGGTGAGTCCGTAAAAAAAGATAATTTTGTTAAAACTGTTACTTCCGTTAAATTTTTAATATTAGAAATAGGAAGTATTTTTTAATTTTATCGATATTTTTACTATAAATAACGATTTTTTTGTAATTTTATGTATCAATATAATAAAATGAAACATTGTTTCATAAATTTATTAAAAAAAAAGTAAGTTGTAAAACATACTATGCCGGAAACACGGTAATTAAAGCCGTTAAATTAAATAAGTTCGGGAACTTTTTGAACAGACCTCGTAGATAAAGAACTCCCAATGTTCTCTGTGCATTTAATGAATTCTAATGTGAATGGTATTTTAGAATGGTAAAATAATGGTATTTTATAAAATGGACTCTTACGGCGTGAAAGTCTGTAGCAACCTACCTTTTTCATGCTTTAAAACGAAATTAAAAGGCTATTTAACCTGCAAGATTTTTTACAACAGAGTTCGGTAAAGTGGGTAAATTTAGACATTATTGGACTTTTTGGAGGAAAACACATTTTACCGGTTAAATGTTGAGAAAATTCGCGAGAATTTTGTAGACAAAGAGGAGACATATTTTAGATGGTCCCATTTAATTTTATCAAGTTCGCACTAGCGGTTCTTGGTGATACCTACAAACCATGCGCCTGGCCACTAACTTTTTACAAACGCTTATATTTAGTGAACGGTATACACACGCTTTTGATGAAATTATTTTGTATGTATGTATGTACTCGTATATATGCGAGTTAGCGTTTTTCATAGTTCATTTTTAATTATTGTGTAATAAAATATGATTTATTGACAAAAAGTGAAAAAATAAGGTCTACGACTTGCAGATACAGATTTTTTGTAGAATCTAGAATATAGAAAAAACGGTATTCTACCATATAAAATAAATTTGAAGGGAAGTTAATATAAAATCTTAAAATTGCCAAGTGTATACAATGTGAACCAATCACGAGAAAGTATTATGTCCATAATAATTGGAAGTGTTTTAAATTAGTTTGTTTTAGATAAAATTTGTTATTACATATCTCGTTACATTATCTTGTATCTATATCTATAAAAGAAAGCTGTCTGTATGTATGTGTGTGTGTGTGTATGTATGTATGTTCTTTATACAAATCCACACCGTTTGACCGAGAAACCTGAAATTTTGCACATAGGTCCGCTTGGATCAGGAAATTCTTCTAGGCTAGATTATATCTCCCTGAGGTTAAGCTACAATGAGTAAGGATAAAAATGGATAGGTGACGCAAAAAAAATGCACGTTTTTTGACATAAATGACATTTTTTCTCGAAATTTGTCGCGACGACCTATCAACTCAAAGCGAGAAAGTTTTAGGCAAGGGCTTGAGCTTTCAATTGACATATCGATCGCGAATTTCTGATGAGCCGTTCTTGAGCTACGCCGGGTAAGGTAAAAAAATGGATGGGTAACATGTAAAATATTCACGTTTTTTGACCTAAATGACATTTTTTCTCGAAATTTGAAGTGACGACCTATCAACTCAGAGCGAGAAAGTTTTAGGCAAGGGTTTAGGCTTTCATTTGACATATTGATCGCGAAATTCTGATGAGCCATTCTTGAGCTACGCCGGGGAAGGCCAGAAAATAGATGGGCGACAAAAAATATTCAGGTTTTTTTTCAAACCTAAATGACATTTTGTGTGTGTGTGTGTGGTGTGGTGTGGTGTGGTTGTGTGTGTGTGTGTGTGTGTTGGTGTGTGTGTTGTGTGTGGTGTGTGTGGTGTGTGTGTGGTGTGTTGTGTGTGTGTGTGTGTGTGTGTGGTGTGTGTGGTGTGTGTGTGTGTGTGTGTGTGTGTGTGTGTGTGTGTGTGTGTGTGTGTGTGTGTGTGTGTGTGGTGTGTGTGTGTGTGTGTGTGTGTGTGTGTGGTGTGTGTGGTGTGGTGTGTGTTGTGTGTGTGTTGGTGTGTGTGTGTGTGGTGTGTGTGTGGGTGTGTGTGGTATGGTGTGTGTGTGTGTGTGTGTGTGTGTGTGGTGTGTGGTGTGTGTGTGGTGTGTGTGTGGTGGTGTGTGTGTGTGGTGTGTGTGTGTGTGTGGTGTGTGTGTGTGTGTGTGTGTGTGTGTGTGTGTGTGTGTGGTGTGTGTGTGTGGTGTTGTGTGTGGTATGTGTGTGTGTGTGGGTGTGTGCGTGTGTGTGCGTGTGTGTGGGTGTGTGTGCGTGTGTGTGGGTGTGTGTGGATGTGTGTGTGTGGATGTGTGTGTGTGGGTGGGTGTGTGTGTGCGTTGTGTGTGTTTGATGGGCTGGCGAAGCGGCGGGTGTAACCCGCTAGTATTACATAAACCATGCCTAAGTCCACAACTGCAAGTCAAATTGTCCTCAAAATTACAGCGTTGAAAAAACGTAAAAATGACTGGAAGGGTCAATATATTAAAAATAGCAGTAAAATCCTACGGAATAACTAGATGGTAAGAACCCTTCAAATATTGTGGTTTCCGTGAGTACGTATGTATACGTTATAATTATAAGTACCTCGCGGATTCTGTGACATTACTTGCAATTTGGGCAATACACCTTCTGGTTTCGGCGATAGATCTGTGCACTTTACGCATAATAGACAGATTGCGCAAAATACGTGCCTACGTAAATTTTTACGGGACGCTGCGCTGGTTCAATTAAGGGAATGTGCAGAAAAGATTGATCGTGAGATACAGTCAAAAAGTTCAATCAGGGTAACGTATCGCAAATCTGCGCAAACTGTCTATTACCTCGCGGTTTCCCTGATATATATGTACATTGTACAATGTACAAGTGCGTAGCAGATTCTGTGACATCAATTACGACTTACTCTAATACTGAATTAAATTATTGATTGATATATTAAATTAAATTATTATATAGGTATATAAAAAGAATGTTTCTGGACAAAAACAACAAAAAAAATACAACACTGAACGTGTATAATTGATGCACGATAGACATTTTAAAACAAAAATTATCCAAAAGAAAGCAACCTTTTTCTCTTTAGTTGCTGAGTTGGCAGAGAAGAGCCACACCCCTCTTCACCCAATGACTAGACGGCTCACTTGTGTTGAGTAAAAGGGGTATCACATAGTTCGTGGAATGTCCCGTGGTGGATAAGGTACCTGAAGGGGGGGGGGGGGGGTGACAGAGAGAGAGAGTTAATATTGTACTTTATGTGATGCCTGCAGTACACTCTCGCCGAGGCAAGGCGAGGGCAGCGGAGCGCGAGAGTGAACTTTCGACGAGTCTAAAACTTTCAACGAGGGGTAAATAAATATGTTAATTTGTTGCGTTAAGTTTATATATTGTACAGAATAAAGTATAAAACATATTGAGAAAAAAAACCTCGCCTACGCTCGGCTAGGCTCAGCTCGACTAGGATCAGCTCGGCTTGCCGGCGCTCCGAAAAAAGTCGGTCCCGGGACGCGAGGGGAGTCGAGGCTCTTGTACAAGTACACTCGATACACTCGGCGAGAGTGTACTTGCCGCACTCGTGTGCAAGTCTCGGGTAAGTCTCGCGGTCCCTCGCCTCGGGTGGTCTCGATGCCGAGCGTCTCGGCGAGAGTGTACTGCTAGGCGAGAGTGTACTGCTAGCATTAGGCGAGAGTGTACTGCTAGCATTAGGCGAGAGTGTACTGCTAGCATTAGGCGATAGTGTACTGCTAGCATGAGATCAACATAAGTCTCAAGAATGCTCTTCTCCTCTATGCAAGGCTCTTTCATCATCATAGGGTGGCGTCATCGTGAACGATGGTAGCCAGACAGTGGAGGAATGACTCAGCACTTCTACCACTGTCTTTACAAGGAGGCTAATAATTGACAAGGGCCCCCAGAACCAAGCCAATGCTGGTCTACTCACTGTTTATAGTCCCCCAGCCAGACTGCTGGTCTACTCCCTGTTTAAGGCTCTTTAATTAATATTTTTTATTTATTTAATAAATCTGAGCGCATGACAATGCGCCAGGCCAAGTTTCAGCATGCGCGGCACGAACCATTTCACCCGGTTTTTCATATTTTTGGTTCTTTTGATGATAAATCAATCATGATATCACTAGATATCATCATAAAGATGATAATTATCACATCTTTTTTTCAGTTTAGTGATATCATCATAAAGATGATATCACTAATGTGAAGCAGCGACCAGTGGCAGAATCTTAGGCAAAAAAATAATACAAGATATTGTAAATTAAAGTGGTAAAGTCCTATGATTCTGCGCTACCCACTAAAATTGTGACATAATAACACAAAGAAAAAGCATTATTATATTATTATTATATCACTAAACTGAAAAAAAATCTATGCAAGGCTCTTTAATAAATTCAATACTAATGATTACATGAAAAAAGAAAGAAAAAAAATCACCGACAGTTTTTTTTAAAACTGTTTTTCACATTCAGCATTACGAGACCTTTAATGTTGTTACAGTTGATTTTTTGTGTGTTTAAGAATGCAATTCAGAAAACCTCTCTGGATATCATTGTATTTTTTTTGTTATAATCAAACCATATTGATTGATTGGCAAATAAGAAAACGGGCAAAATTATGTAATTCAACACACATGCAAAGCGACATTTCTTTAGTCTAGGTAAAACTGCTTTCTCGACTAAAAAAGGCACACAAAGAAGTATTAACATGACAGGTACCTCTTCTCTCTGAGGTCTTGTAGAGTGGGCAAATGTAGCGACTACCAACCCGGAGATCCGTTTTCTTAGTGGGAACAAACCATACAAGCGGTAGATAATCGTTTAGCACCTTTGGGTACTGCTCAGCTAGCTGACCTCTGAGAAGAAAAATGTAAGTCAAAAGTAATAACAAAGGGAAATTATGAGGAACTACATTCTTAATTAAAGCATGTAACTACACAAGAGCATGTAACAAAACCCACATGTAACTACATGCTTTAATTAAGAATGTAGTTCCTCATAATTTAATTTAGTTTTAAAAATACCCCCCAGAAGAAAGAGCAGTCTTATGAATATTTTCTATATGATATAAGAAAACATAAATGTTCAATTATTAAATTTAAAAAAAGAAGAAGCTAGAACACTCACAGCTTTCTGTCCCATCGAGCTCCGTCCACATAAAGTCCATAGCAGTAGACTCCGTGCTCCGGAGGGGTGGGGTTAGAACTCTTGTCCACTCCCAACACCACATAGTCGAAGGTCAGATGGTCAATAGGGATGGCCATCTTGCGGGCGTAGTTCTGCATGGCTCCCGTCAGGAAGGCTTGAATGAAAAAGAAACCCGACAACCAGAAGCAAGGTGGTTTCTTACCGGCCTTATACCAACTCTGAAAGAAAGAAAAAATAAGTACAGTGTTGATGGTTGAAATTTTTACAACTTAAGAGCACATGAATTTTCTGCTCGCTACATTCGGAAAGGTGTGTGTGTGGTCTTGGTAAGAATTTATTTATTTATTTTAGAGATGAGTGTTTCCCAGCCTTTTTATTTCTTAGCCGTGAAACAGCAGCTACTGTAGATGGCCTCTGTTGTAGTATCATGTAGTATGCCTACCCTCTTTTGGGTGAGAAGTGACACAATACTTCCCATTTAGGTGCTGTGTCAACACGAGGGCACCGGAAGGTATTTTTTTTTATAAAATTTTAATACAATTTTTTTGTCGGCTCTGGTATTCAAAACCGGGACCTTCCGCATGGTAAGTGAGTACCTTATGAGTAGCCTACATGTAAGAAATAAAATAAAATAGAGAAAACACATTGAATATCTACTTACCTGAAGGAAATCAAGTCGTTCCAGTAGGTCTACAATGTAAGAGCCGAGTGATTTCAGACTAGGGTAGGAGAATTTCGCCCAAGCTGACGGAAATTTGCCAATGACGAGTTCTGAAGCCGCGACCTCAAGCTGAGCAGTCATCACTACCTCTCCCTTGATGGCTTTCCTGAAAGTGACAAAAAAGGAATGTCAAAATTATTTTTGAACGAACTATAGGCACTCGTATATTTTACTCTATTTAAAGTATTTGCATTCTCTTTTGATATCTAAACGATTCAACTCATCGAGTGCTTTTGAGAAAAATAAGCCTTTAAACAACTTCAGTTCAAAAGCAGTTATTAGAGAGGATTGAAAAAGCTGGCTATCATTTTTTTAAAAACGTACATCGGTCCTAGTGACCTCTAGACCTGTGGGATGATCGGGGAATCGGCTATAACTCTTAAACAAAGCAAAATGACCCACTGCAACTTTAGCTTATATGATAGTCTACGGCTGAACTTACCCTTAAAAATATGCATTTTTTTCGGGACACCCAGTATCTTCTTTTACTCTGTCTTATCCCGCTCAAGCAGGGTCGACGTTGTTCAACCTCATGGTTGAGGTTGATTGGTTTTGGCACATTTTTTTACGGCTGGATGCCCTTCCTAACGCCAACGATTCTATTTCATTTAACGTCCTGGATTAGGACGGGGGTTTTACCCTCCATTCGCTGGGAATCGTACCAGCTACCCACATTAACCTCACCCAGCCTGGGTAGGGCCGGAAATGGCAGCCTCACGTGTTTGGATGGAACAGAATTTTCTTCGAAAAGTCTGCCCCAGCCGGGAGTTGAACTCGGGAACTCTGGACTACGGGCAGTAGTCACAACCATTACGCCACGGAGGCATTACGCCCAGTATATATTAAATAAATAAAAATATTTAACAAACAACTCACCTAATGTTGATCATTGTGGATCGAACCACAGTAAGTAATCGGTTAAATCGCTCCATTTCTTGCACCAGAACTGTGTTCATTGATTCCGAATAATTCACCGGGAACTGCAGCATGGCTTGCTCAAGGTCGAAATTTTGTGGTAGCTGAAATTCAGGATAGATAAAAATATTGTTTGTTTTTCTCTTTAATTACGGAAACTTTGAATTATTTTACTATATTGACAAAAAAACTAGATACTTAGTAGTTCATGATTTTGAATTTGTCCTAAAAGTATGTCTTTTGATTACCTTACTGATAATATCTTCGCAAATTGCGCCCACAATTTGATCAGATCCTCCTACTGAAGCTCCCCCGGACTGCTCAACTAGCAGGATTGTGTTGAACAAGTTGTGGGAACCTTGCAGGTCCTTGCTGATGCCTGAGTTGTCATGGAGACCATACACCTCGGGAGAAGGAATGGGTGGGAGATCCTGTTAGGTAAGAAAGATTCTGTTTTTTAAGAGCTTTTTTATTTACTTTAATTCAATTTATTTATTTTACGGGTCTGCAACCCAATATCACAAAATTATTCTCGCTAGAGGACTATAAACAGAGAACGGACAAGCCAACCCTAACAAGCCAGACTAGCATGCACTTTCCCAAGGGTTTTTTGGCTTAGAAAGAGAAAGTGCAGATTCTCACGATGGTTGATTGCAGATCGTACCGAGCCAACTTTTCCACTTGAGTTGGCTGGAGACCATCAACCCCCCCCCCTTTCCCTTGTATATATCTATGGATGGGGGAATAGTGCTTTCCTTGGCGTGTTTATAGAAGGACGGGTTTTTGCTAATATATTTACTATTGTACAATAATAATTAAACTTTGAGATCCTAATATTTCTAACAATCTCACCTGAATAAGCTTGATGAACTCGCTATACTCATATCCAATGGGCAAGCCGTACTTCTTGTTATCAGTGGAAAAGAGATAACGGGGCTCTATCACAACGCTCGGGTTGACAAAGTTTGCTAGGATAGTATTGAGACAGCGCCGATCCCAGTCATCGGTTACCCTCCCGCCGTAGTTGCATTCACCGGTGAGATATAAAACTGCCTCGTACGGTACATCTGAGTACTCGTTGATGTACATCTGATGAACAGAGATATAGGTAAAAGCGTGCCATTTTGTTTCCAAATCTACCCAAATTGGAGATACATTGTAATCTATGGTTGCAGGGAAAAAGTCTACTTGTATGAACGCACAGAAATTTTTAAACCAGGTAGTAAAATTTCAAGAGGAAATAACTCCAGTTGAGCCTAATAATACACGTGACCAGGGTTCAAATCCTGGCGAGGTTGGAATTATTGACTCAGTTCTTTGAATGTGCATAGCTTTTATTTGCTTTCATGAATCAACCAGTGGCTACATTAAAATTTACAAGTGACCCACCATAATAAGCAACGTTGAGCTAGAATAAGAAATGGGTCAATGTATGTAAAACGTTCTGAAGTATTTAAAATCTGATATTTACATAATAAGTTCTTCCCTTATCACTAATCAGTTTGATCAACTCGTTAACAGTTGATATTTGATTAGATGAGACTAAACAAAATACATACATTTAAACAATGAAATTAAAAATATTTTTCTGGTCCAGCCCATAGTAAATTACACAAGTCTAAGACGTACAGGATCTTTTATATGTATGTATAATGTATATGGATAGTTTGTCGAGGAAAAGAATTATTAGTATCTATCTACGTATATCTACCTGGAGTTGCATGACCGATATTTGAAAATCTGATTCATTAAATCCATACGGTATGTTCCAACCAATGGGACCAAACTTCTTCCTCTCCAGAATGACAGCGTGGAAAAATGCTATCCCGTACAGGAGCTGAAATATATCAAGAGTAAAAATGAATTAATCAAAACAAAATGGCTTGCTCAGATATACACAAATCTGGCTTGTTCCGAGAATTTCACTAGGTGGTCAATGTTGATTTGCATCCTTTTTCCCAGAACAGTTTATGAAAATAAAATTATTTTGGACTTGGGCATTACATTGAATTTGAAAAATTCCCAAATGGTTTCGTACACAAATCCATTTCCTTTTTATGCTCGCCCTCAATTTACCGGTATTTTGACTAACTTTTTTAGTTTTCATCTTAAATGGCGGTTGTGACATATCAAATCCAATGATTTTGAAGTGCTGATTAAGAATTTGGCATAATTTTTTTGCTATCTCTTACATTTGAGTCACCAGTGGCCGTTGAGTCTTTTCGGGGATAAGGAAAGTCCTGTGATGTCACACAAGATTTTTCTTATTTACCTTTGAAAATATTTTTTCCTTGCCCGGAGATCCATCGTAGAACTGAGGATCCTTGACTGGCTCGGACTGATAGCTGCGTAGAAGATTGGCCTGGAGTCCGGGGGGGCTCATTCGTCATCTTGACGCTGTTCTGGAGAATAGAGGCTGGGAACTGGAGGAGAGAGTTTTGTTAAAGTAGTTATTATTTTTATTATTTAACACTTTATTGGTCAACTATATGATACATTCAACAAAATAGGACATGAAAAAAAAAAGAACACAATACAATATGTAGTGAACCAAGGGGCTAGGTTAAAGCCTGTGGCTTTCTCTTCCACAGAACCGCAACCAAAAGATATTATCTTTTGGTTGCGGAGCTTGGGGTTTTTGTCAATTAGCTCAATAGTAAGATACTCGCTTGCAATTCCGACAAAAAAAAGTATTAAAAATTTGGCTACAGTTTTTTGTAGAGCGCACCGGAAATACCTTCCGGTGCGCTCGTGTTGACCCAGCACCTAAATGGGAAGTGGGAAATATTGTGTCACTTCTCGCCCATTAGAGGGAAGGCACACTATGGGATGGACAAGCTAAAACACAGACAACAAGCGTCTACAGTAGCTCCTGTTTCATGGCTACGAAACCTACGAAACAAAAAAGGATCTGAAACACTCATCTTTAAAAAAATAATTCAAATCATTCTGTACCTATGTTGTCTACCTTAATCTATACTTATAAAAGAGAGTTTCACTCACTGACTGACTCACTGATTCATCACTGTTTCTCCGAAATGGTAAGTCCTAGGAAGCTGAAATTTGGTAGGTAGCTTTGTCTTATAGTCTAGATGTGCAATTTTTCGAAATACCCACTGCAACACCTGCCATTGGCAAAAAAGAATTTTTTGCTTTCACGGCAATGCCTCGGCCCGCAAAGCGGGCAACAGCCCGCTAGTGTATAATAAAATATTTTTTAGGTACGTAGTTACGTACTTACACTGAAAATAAGTTAAAAATACAAATGAAATATCGATCGCATGGTTGTTGCTTTACCTTGTCCGACGGGTAGCTTGTTAGCCACAGACGGAAATCAATGTGCGTGTCATCCGGATCGAATTCCTCGCATATCTTCTCCAGAGCCGCCATCCACGATGTGGCCAGGTGACAGTTCTGGAGGCACACCCAGCCGCCACTTACCTTGGCCTCCTTGATCAGGGCTGCTGCGATCACGCCCTGAGAGGGAGAGGGAGGGAGAGGAAGGGGGAGGGGGGGAGGGAGAGGGAGAGGGAGAGAGAGAGAAAGAGAGAGAGAGAGAGAGAGAGTAAGATATTAAAAACATAATATAATTAAACTTCATTTTACAAATAAATATACATTTAAAAAAAATAATACCCCAAACCGAGAGTGAGAGATAGAAAGAGATAATTTTGATATAGTAAAAATAAAATGTATTGTATTTGACAATATTACTTGAAGGGCAATGCTTTTTTTTCTTATTATATTATGTTCTCTCGTTACCCGGCGAAAGAATAGGACTTCGGCTGTTCCCCCTGTCGTATGACCAGAATAAAAAGTCAAGCTAGCTGTCCGATTTCTAAGGCTTTAAAGAGGCTTAAAACTGAGAAACAAGCCTAAGTTACTCACTTCTCACGATGCCGATGGTCCGATGGCATAAAATCATTCAGATACATGATAAGAGACACAACAAACCAAAACTATTTTTCACTGACCTGGTTAGACAATTTTCTTTTTAAAATAATATATGTGATGAGCCACCATAAAAATTTAAAACCTCTAGAAAACGATCGTTCTAGAACTTCTATTCTGGTTGTTTTGTGGAGAGCGTTATGAAAAGAACTAGCTCTTCAACATTCACAAGTTGAATAAGTTGGTAGGTATATTCTCGAGAGATCGAGAACAACTACAATCAAGTCAGCAGAAAACAATAGCTTACTGAAACAAATATTGTCACCTTATTCGACTTACCTGTCCCTGACCAAGTGAAATACTCTGGAACTTTTCATTCTGCCCCTTCTTCTGACAGAACTGTAGCAGAGACTGCATGGGATCTGTGCCCGGACTCAGGATGAAGATTAGAGGAATCAAACAGTTTGAATCGTGGAATGATTTTTCTATGTCGAAAGGGGGTGGGGTTATGAACTCTACACCAATATCTTTCTCAATGAGAGATCGCATGATATAAATAACCTGTGAAACATAAGTCAACGAGAGTACGAGCTATCAGAATCAGTCTGTGAGGGATCCTTCTGGTGCACTCGGGTTGACTCAGCACCTAAATGGAAAGTATTGTGTCACTTCTCGGCCATCAGAGGGGAGGCATACTACGGGATGGGCAAGCCTGTTTCATGGCTATGAAATAAAAAATGCTGTAAAACACTCATCTTTTTTTTTAAAGAACACACGAACTAGTGGGTTGCTTGACTTTACCATAAATTAATCTTAATGGATGATTTAAAAGCCAAATTTTGTGGAGGATAGAACGGAAAATATTTTCAAGAAAAATAAAACGAAAAAGAGACAAGAAACGCTAAATTTTAGTTATGTGCATTTCTAGAAAAAAAGCTCATTTCTCAAGCTAGCGTGTATTCGTGGATCGGATCCTAACTGGTACAGGGATTTTTCCTCTATTACTTGAGTAGAATATAAGTGAGCAAATAATTATAATATAACTCTTGTGTCAGAGTTATAATAAAACTTACCTTATCAGGCCGTATCATTCGTATGACTATCATCTTCTGGAACATGCTTAATTGTTCTTCCCACGGCGAGAGGAGGGGACAATTTTGAGGTTCCGTGTGATCATAGAACTCTTTCCAGGCTTTGATATTCTTCACTACACTTTGCCGGAACCCTGAAATCGGAAGGTAGGAAATGTAGGAATATAAAATCTGTCAAAATATAACCCATGTGGTCAAGCCAGACCATACCACTGTACGTACGGCTTATTATCTGACCTGGTTGCAGGGTTTTCAATGAAACCCTTACAATTAACACTGCGACCTAATTAGATCTATTGTGACCAGTTGATTCTATTCGGTTTTAACGTGCTGATTTGAGATAGTCAGGACGGGGATTTACCATCCATTTGCTGGGAATCGTACCAGCTACCCACATTAACCTCACCCAGCCTGGGTAGGGCCGGAAATGCCAGCCTCACCTGTTTGGAAGGGACATAATTTTCTTCGAAAAGTCTGCCCCAACCGGGAGTCGAACTCGAGACTTCAGGACTGCAGGCAGTAGTCACAACCATTACGCCACGGAGGCTGACAATACGTATGGCTTAGTAATAGTAAGTCCAAGAGTAGCTATTATACTTCGACAGTAAATAAAAATAGTAACATAGACAAGAACATGTCTCCTCTTCTTTGAACCACTTGTCCGAATTGGTTATTTTTGTTACAAAATTCATACCTCTTTTTTTATATTTATATAAATAAACTCTCTCTCTCTTTTACTCAAATCCTAACAAAGACTCTCCACTTCTGTATCATCTTCTTGTCCCTTGTACACACATGCTCGTCACTCTTACAATGCTTATTCCAACTCTTGTTCTCAAGTATCCCACCAAATTCACACCTCTTGCTTTATTACTGAAGAATATGAAACTGAATAATTGAATACAGATGTAAAACTATTACAATACCATTTATTCTTCTTAATTGGCAGATCAGTTTGACCTTGTATTAAACTGACCTTGAAATTCTGGGATACTGTCTTGGACGCGACATATCTGGTCCCAGGAGTTATCTAGGAGCCAGGATTTGTCAGGATTCGGAAAATGATTTTCCAAGGCCACACCTCCTGTTACGAAGAACATGAACTCCTCTTTACTCAATCGGTTTTGTGCCCTGTAATTTCAATATTAAACTGGTGTGAACATCACATGGTTTTCTATTACAATATTGAGAAAATTGTATCAGAAATTAACATATTCTAAGGTTAATTGTTCAAATATGTCGAAAATTTATATTTTAAGCATTGAAAATATGTGTAAAATTACCATTTAAAAGCATATTTTTTAAATTTAAAAAATCAATTTTATCTCTTATCGTTTACGAGATCGATATTTGCACATATTTCATTAGTGTACAAAATTTTACCCACACCGGCTTATGGGAAAAATATCAAAAGTGTCAGAAATTGATATTCAAATATGTAAACTGTGGGTTTGGAAATCAGGATAATCTAATTCGACCAGAAATGTTCTCAGCTCAATTTCTAATAAAACCGACCGAAAAAAATACTTCCTATACCTTATAGGTAATGGAAAGTAAAAATCGTAAAAAAATCTTAGCTGCCTGGGGATGGCCGCCAACTTTTATCGAACTTGCTTGTGTCTAAGACAAAATTTGTTTGGACAGTAAAATTGTTGAGGGTTTCATGGTGTTAAAAAATTGCATCAGGTGTTTTTTTCTGTTCAGGTGTAAAAAAAGATGCCAAAACAAACCGTAAAAAATAAGTGGCGTAGCTAGACACATCGAAATTTTGTTAGCTTTCTGCAGAGTTGTGCAGAAATTTGGGTACTGACATTGCACATTACATATACAATCAAATACTCGGCGTTTATATAAATTAAAATTATTGGTTCAGTGTCATAATACTCTATTTCTCATATAATGAATAAATATGTATTACTTTACTTATCCTATAATAAAGAAAGTATTATACTTGCCAATCATTTGACCTATCCAATTGAAAATTTTGATTACTATTCACGAGGAAATAATGTGTCCATAATTTTATTGGCAGTGTATTTTTGTTGATTTCTTGAACTTTTTGGAGCTCGGCAAGGGTCATTCAAGACGGGGAATTTACTCTGCATTTTCTAGAAACTTGAAAACCATTAACTAATCACATTAACCTGGTTGAGCCTTGGTTGGTGAGATTAATGTGGGTTCACTAAATTATATTATCTGTCTGTCCCGGTAGCTCAGTGGTAAAGGCGGCACTCTGTGAATCCAGAGATTCCAGAGGTCGTGGGTTCGAAACCCAGCCGGGACAGGATATGATATCCTCCCATTTGGGTTTTTTACCACATAATAATATGTCTTGGGCTTACTGCTGGAATAATGGGACTTTAATAGTCTTAATCGAGCAGTATAATGAAGGCGATGTTATTCACGAAGAACGCAAGAAAGTGAATCGACTCACATCATCATATTGGAACACATGATGAAGGAGAAGAGGATCTTGTCTTTCTCAAACAAGGAGCGACACACATTGCTGTACAGATTGTATGTGAACTTTTCCGTCAGATATTTGAGGCGGGTTTCCAGGATGGCGGAGTTTTTCCTGAAAATTGAGAGCTATGTCAGCTTAAAATAATAATAATAATTATATTCTGTTGTCAAAAATACATTGAATTAATGAGTCATTTGCTTCAATTTTCAGTGAGGGAGGGAGGGAATGAGAGAGAAGAAATCAGTTAGTTTGGTAAATATAAGAAAAAAATACTCTCTATACTATTGGACCAAAATAATATAAAGTAAAATTCAGGGGAATTAGAACAACGAACCACTAACTTACCCAATGTAGTCTGTGTACTTACGCGGTCTGTATCGAAAGCACGTAAATATTAATGAACCAAGGAAGGGAATACTGGTACATGGGGTCGACATTGGGCAAGTCAGTTATACAGTAGTAAAGACCGGCCGAATGTTTCGCCACGGGCCGATAACTTTGCCTGAAATTCTCGATCATCTCTTCGGTTTCTTTGGCCACCTCTTGCTTCTGCTGAATTTCAATGGAGAGTGTCTGGGGGAAAGTAATGAGTTTTATTATAATATGTGCAAAACTATAAAATATGAAGGATTATAGCTTTACAGGAACTAGCTACGTTAATTTACCTGCAAAATTTAAAATTTGATTCTTAGTAATGGTAGATGATTTTTAGTATAATATACACAAGTTCAGTCATCTTTTTTTGTTGATGTAAAAGTCGATTTTATCGGCTCCTGCTACAAATAAAAAGATTCCATTAAAAAATACGAATAAAAATAAAACCAATCCAGACAACAAAATGTTTTTAAGTAAGTACTTAAGGAATAATAATAATACTATCGTCTTATTTATACTGCTCGATTAAGACTCTTTAAGTCCCACTACTCCAGCAGTAAGTCCAAGACGTATTATTATGTGGTAAAATCCCAAATGAGAGGATAACTTGTCATGTCCCGGCTGGGTATCGAACCCACGACCTCTGGAATATCTGGATTCACAGAGTGTCGCCTTTACCACTGATCTACCGGGACATGATTTTAAGTAAGTTTTGTCCACATTACATTTCCATCGTACATTAATTTTTTTACAATGTTATTAATCATTTCAAGAGTAACTCATCTAACTTGAGTAAAATAGATTTTTAACTCGTTAATTGTTTCAAGTGATTTTACACTTTTTTCCAGAGATTCCAGAGGTCGTGGGTTCGAAACCCAGCCGGGACATGACAAGTTATCCTCCCATTTGGGATTTTTACCACATAATAATATGTCTTGGGCTTACTGCTTAATCGGGCAGTATAAATAAGGCGATACTATTATTATTATAAAATGGAGAACTTACTTTGGACGAGTCCAGCACATCCACTGCATTAGGATCCTCCAGGATGTTCCCAGTGCTGGAGGAGAGAGTGTGCAGAATCATGTCCTCCACTTCCTTGAGAGCTTTCTTGTTAGTGGCTCCCTGGACAATAAGCTCGTCACGCTTGATCTGAAGATCAGGCCGCTCCTTCGCCACCACGATGCCTGGAAAGTAAGGAATAAACAAGAAATTGTAATGTAATGTAATGTAAATAGCCTTTATTTGTACAATTAATAATAATAATAATAATAATGCTTTTTCTTTGTGTTATTATGTCACAATTTTAGTGGGTAGCGCAGAATCATAGGACTTTACCATGCACTTTAATTTACAATATCTTGTATTATTTTTTTGCCTAAGATTCTGCCACTGGTCGCTGCTTCACATTAAAGCAGCTACTCATTTTTCCTCACGAGGTATGAGTGGACCCCGAACATCCAAGTACAGAGCAGAAAAAATCCTCCCCCGCTGGGAATCGAACCCAGGTCACCATGTGTGCAATGCCTAGCGCGCTAACTCGCTCTGCCACAGTGACTACTGATGCCTGGAAAGTAAGGAATAAACAAGAAATTGTAATGTAATGTAAATAGCCTTTATTTGTACAATTAAATTTACAATTTTAACATTAAAACACAATAAAGCTGTACAAAATCAGATTGGTATCTGAGAAATTATAAAAACAAACAAGAAATTATAATAATATATTAATACGAAGAAACAGAGAGACGAAAGTAGGAAATAAAGAAGTAATTATCTTATATTATAATACACTGCCAATTATAGACACAATACTTCCTCGTGATTGGTTGACATTGTATACAGATACACGTAGAAATTTTGAGATTTTACACTAAATCACTTGTATCTCCAAAACCGCTCAACCGATTTTCTTCAAATTTGTTTTAAATGGTAGAATATTGTTTTTAGTAAATTGTAGATTCCACAAAAAATTCTGTATTGGCAAGTCGTAGAACTCATTTTTTGTCCAAAATATGCTAGTACGTACATACAAAATTTCATCAAAATCGTGTGTACCATTCACGAGATATATGGCAAGGTGGGGGAGTACTGCGCAGGAGTTATCAAATGTAAATTGGTGGCATACTTTATCGGATGATACAACCATTAATTATCTTTTCTTTGTTTACATCAGAATCAGTCAGTGTTTGAGCTTTCCTGTAAAATCTGGTTTCTGTGTTTGGATCTAATTTTCACGTGTCAGTTGTGTGTGTGTGTGTGTGTGTGTGTGTGTGTGTGTGTTTGTGTAATTGATGCTTGGCGAAGCGGGTGCAGCCCACTAGTCTTTCATAAAGTTTGATACCTGAATCATAGTGATGTAATTTGCCCTTTTGCATTGAAGGCATTTTTGAACTGTATCTCAATAATAAACTGTTAGTATGTCTAATCCAGAAATTATCGTATGGACAAGACAGCAGAAGCCTTCAAGAAAGATAGCCTTCTGATAAAGGGTATGTTGGGCGTGAAAAGGAACTTTTATTCGTTTTTTTTGTTTTTTGTTTTGTTGGAATCGACTCACCCAGGAGCTGTATTCCAGAAATTATCGTATGGACAAGACAACAGAAGCCTTCAAGAAAGAATGTCTTCTGATAAAGGGTATGTTGGGCATATAAAGGAACTGTTTATTCGTATTTTTTTGTTGTAGTTGGAATCGACTCACCCAGAAGTTGGTCCTCCAGCCCATACACAGTGAGGGCAAAGTTCACCACCGTCACCTTGTTGAATATCTCGGGTAGATAGTGGGGGTTCCGCAGCTTCGTGGTCAGATAGAGACGGAACTGAGGGTTGTACTCGATCACATTGTCGCCCAGAGCAATGTATTCTTGGTTTCCTGAGGAGTTATGACGACATGAAGATCCCTGACATGAAGATTCCTGACATGAAGATCCCTGACATGAAGATCCCTGACATGAAGATCCCTGACATGAAGATCCCTGACATGAAGATCCCTGACATGAAGATTCCTGACATGAAGATCCCTGACATGAAGATCCCTGACATGAAGATTCCTGACATGAAGATCCCTGACATGAAGATCCCTGACATGAAGATCCCTGACATGAAGATTCCTGACATGAAGATCCCTGACATGAAGATCCCTGACATGAAGATCCCTGACATGAAGATTCCTGACATGAAGATCCCTGACATGAAGATCCCTGACATGAAGATCCCTGACATGAAGATTCCTGACATGAAGATCCCTGACATGAAGATCCCTGACATGAAGATCCCTGACATGAAGATCCCTGACATGAAGATTCCTGACATGAAGATCCCTGACGGGCGAGGGCTCCGTCAGTAGTCAATAAATTAAAACCCCGTGAAATAAATAGACTATAAAAAAATAAACCACTGAACGCACGAATAGCTCAGTGGTTAAGCACTCGCTTGCCATGCGGAAGGTCCCGGGTTCGAACCCCCGCGCCGACAAAAAATTTGTATTCAAAATTTGGTTATAGTTGTGTGTAAGGGATACCTTCCGGTGCGCTCGTGTTGACCCAGCACCTAAATGGGAAGTATTGTGTCACTTCTCGCTACAACACAGACCACAAGCGTCTACAGTAGCTCCTGTTTCATGGCTACGAAACAAAAAAGGCTGTGAAACACTGATCTTTTTTTTTTTTTTTTTAAAAAAGAAGCTATGTGCTGTAAAATGTCTCAAATAAGGATTTCTGAGCCATTAAAACCGGCCATTTACACACTTTGATTACCACAAGCTTATACTAATCTAAAACAGACGATCTTTACCGTAAAACTTAATAGCTATGATTTGTTTTATGATTATGGCTTTCTAATTATTTTCAAACAAACTGTACAACAAAATATAAAACTCTCTGTATTATATTATATTCACCTTAATTTTAAGCTATCAGTATGTATTGTATACCTATATATTATTATGATTGTACATAAACACACAATAAATATATTCGCATCTGTAATTGCTTGTCTAGCCCTAAAAAGCTGGCAAGTGTTGATGTTGTATTAAAAAAAAAAAATATTCTAAACTAGCCAATCATGAACCAACTCAAAATGTACACTTTAATTTTTCACCTTGCATGAACGTTTGTTTCATCAGGATTGGATCAAGGGGCGCGTCCAAGTCCTCCAGTATACACTCAAGCAACACAGGACGCCCTTGTTCAATACAATGCTCCATTTTCTTGATGTAGTTCATGGATAGCTTTAGAACTTCAAGGTCGTTTACTTTTTCCAAGCTCTTAATCCACTTGTTGGCTTGACCTTGAGGGTCGATGAACAGGGACCATCTGAATAAATATCAGAAATTTGGTAAGTTTTTACGTTATGATTATAATTTAAAACATAGTAATATTAATAGTAGACACTTAATTATACTGCCCAAGAAAGACTGAAAAGTAAACAGGCATAGTCACCGTTCATGAATAGTATGTTTCAATTTTCAACTGCAGTAGAAACTTAAATGTGTTTTACTTTATTTACCCTACTTAACTCAAATGCGGTTGGAATTTTCTTTAGCCTCCCCAATCAATAAAGCTGTTTCTGATCAGAATCAGATCCATTCTCCCTAAATGACCCTAAGTGAGGACTGGACTGGATAAGATTTCACTGGTCCAGTCATTGTTTATTGTTCTTCAACATGACTATCCTGTGGACATTTTGCGGACAGCTTCAACATTTCCCAAGTGTATATATTTGTCGTAACGTAATATTCTAGTCGTAATGTCGTAGTCCGTCCCGGTAGCTCAGTGGTAAAGGCGGCGCTCTGTGAATCCAGAGATTCCAGAGGTTCGAAACCCAGCCGGGACATGACGAGTTATCCTCCCATTTGGGATTTTTAAATCATAAAAATATGTCTTGGGCTTACTGCTGGAAAAATGGGACTTTAATAGTCCTAATCGGGCAGTATAAATAAGAAGATATTATTATTATTATTTCTTCCACTTTCTCTCCTTTGGAAGTTAATTATTACCTTTCAAAGGGTATTACCTACACCAGGAGCGGATCATATTATGATCAAGTCTCCTGGTGTTGTAACTTCAGGAGCGGATTATTATTTCTGTTTTATTTCTCATATTATACATGGTAACAATTAGCATCATCTATGGGCTAGGATATAGCAAACATAGAAGGATTACAATGTTAAGGAGATTTGAGGAGATGAGATATTATGAAGAGGATGAGTGAGAGAGGAATCTTCTGAGCAGGCGACAGTTTTCCAGGAGGACGGATTTCTGGATTTTGTAGACTAGATTCTGTGGCAGTTGTATTTTCTTTGTATGGACGTAGAAGCTGGAATGTATCAGCCCATTTGTTGACATGACTACAGGGATAACTTCAACATTGGTCATGTTCCACATGCAGGTGATTTCTGTGGCGAGGTCTTGATATTTGTGGATCTTGGTTGCTGTGGTGTTGAGAATGTTGTGATCTGCAGGATGGGCGATGTCAATGAGTTTCACAGTTTTTTGTATTTTGTCAATTAGTACAATGTCAGGTCTGTTAGCCTGGATGTTGCGGTCTGTGATTACAGTTGAGTCCCAGTATAGTTTCATGTTTTCATTTTCAAGTATAGGTTCTGGGTGATATTTATAGTACTCTGTTTTGTCTTTTGTCAGGTTGAATTTCAAGGCTAGGTACTGGTGAACAATCTTGGCGGAAGAATTGTGTCTCTGAAGATAGTCAGAGTTGGCGAGTATCGAGCAGCTGGACGTGATATGTTGAATGTTTTCCGACACTTGGTGACAAAGCCTGCATCGGTCGTCAATGTTTTTCTTCTCAATGTGCTTGATATAGTTTTTAGTCGCAATCACCTCGTCCTGAATGGCAATGACGAAACCCTCTGTTTCGCCGAATAACCCACTTTTGCTTAACCATGAATTTGAGGATCCATGGTTTTTGTTAAGATGTAATTTGAAGCGACCATGGAGAGACTTGTTTTCCCACTTGTTCAGTAGAATAATAAGAATAATAATAATATTTATTATTATTATTATTATTATTATTCTGTCAAAATAAGAAGAACAAAGGGAAGAAACATCTTTACCTCTTGCTCGAGTCCATAATGATAGCGTTCTCAATGCTGAACGTGTCCCGCGGTAGTCCGAAGATGTTCCACCTCTGAATCTTGATCTCTGACCCCAGCACCTCTACAATGTTGTACCGCGGTGAGCTAGGAATCTTCACCTGAGTCACGAAACTGGTCCAGTCCTCCAGACAGGTTTGTCTAGCCAGATGGAACGAGATAGCATAAAGTATAACGAATGAATAGGTTAATAATAATAATAGAAAATCTTATAAGGGCAAAGTTTTATAAGTAAGGCTATTAAGCCCAGAACAAAATTATGAGGTTATGTTATACAATTGATGCATTATTTAATAGAGAAAAAATCATCAATTTTAGCTTTGAATGAGTTTGTGGATGGAGCATTCATCATGGTATCCGTTAACTTGAAAGTTTGAAATTTCAGTTAATCTGATAGCAGAAAATGTTGATTAGTATTATTTTCCTCTTTGCTAAACCTTTGAAGTTTACATAGGATAAGGGATTCAACCAAATTTCTCCGGAGGTAGCCATCGAACCCTAGGTCACCGTGCGTGCAAGTCTAGTGCGCTACACTCGGGGACTACTACTTTGAAAGAAATGGAATTTTTCAAAGTGAGAAGAAATACATTAGATTAGGTCGGAAAATCGTTACTGTCTGGTTAATTTTGGAAGTAGGTGTAGTTAAAAGCAACGTTAAACTTTAATAAAGAAATGAATTGTTGAAAAATAGAGAAAATGGCGCCAATGTGGATTTTCATCATTAGACTATGAGACGCAATAATTTGTGTGGCCATAGAATATGTTTAAAATTATGGAATTTACCTTTTGGTCCATGAGAGATCAAGTCATTACCTGAATAAATTATTAAACGGCGCTAGGTATGCTATGATGCCGCAAGACAAGAGGATGTCCCCAGGTAAACAGTCGTAGTTGAACTGAAGCTCTGCCGCACGCTGCGTCCATCTATCCTTTTCACCTCCCAGACCGCCTGGAATACAACACAAGAAATAAAATTGTTATAAAGATATTTTTGAACCAATAGTTTTAGGACCACATTATGAAACAGGATTAAAGTTTAGCTAAGCCAGACACGCCCTTAAGTCAGAGTTTCACCCAATTTCAACCAAAAAATGGATGGGGTGACACACAAAATATACACGTTTTTCGACCTAAATGATACCCCAAAAAATAATTCTGTTTAACACATGCTGACCAGGGTTAATCACATAAGGTTTTATTTTTCAAGTTATCATATTTGTGTTAATCACTTTTGTGATTTCACAACTACTCAAACTCGCTTTACTTAATCTACGCTGAACCCGGGACTTGAACCACCGACCTCCTGGTTACAAGGCTGGATCGATAAGATCCAGCCACTGAGGTTGGTTTAATCACGAGTCCGAGTTCTTCCATCTGGTCAACCTTTTTCGTGGTCAAGGGATTATGCATGCCTCAAATGCCTCATTCATCTTTATTTCGTCTGTTTGGTACGTTTTACACATACCCAACAGTTTCTGCGCTTTCTCCAGTTTGAAAGAGCACAGCTTGACGTCTGCCTCTAGTTTTTCTTTCTTCCGTTGAGCCTCGTCAAACTTGGACTGTAAGGCGTTCAGCTTTTCTTCTAACTTCCGTACTTGGGACCGCTTCTCATTAAGAATGCCCATCGTCTCCGAAAACTCTTTCTCGGCCTTCTCCAACTTTTCCTTCTTTGGACCAACAACCTTAGAGAAAGAAAAAAAAGAGACAATTAAAAAGGGTACATGGTTTAATGTCAGGGCTTATTGTAAGAGTATCAGCCAATGAGAACACCCCAGATTTATGCCAATATTGTCAAGTGAATTACTTTTAGCCTGAAATTTGGAGGCATCTGGATGGTCATAGTCCCTCGTAAATTTGGAACTGCCTTCACTAAAGTAAGAGACTTAAAATGGTTTCCAAAAGGATGGTCAAAAACACCATTTTTAGGTTCATATACATTATAAGTATCCTGATTTGGTTCTTACACATATAATTATCCTTCAAAGGCAAAAACAGGTGATAAGTTAGCTTTGATTCCTAACAACGCAACGCCTGATTTATTAGCCCAACCCCAGTGTTAGAAAATGTACAAGATTTGGAACGAAATTAAACAACAAAATTGGGATCATAAGAACTTACATACATTTCCCCATTTGAAATAATATGCAAAATCTAGACTATACGCAATTTCTTTTGTAATCCCACTTTTTGGCTACCAACGTTCAAGACGAAACTCTGGTAGTATGATATAATAATAATAATTGTTTTTATTCATATTTTCTTACTATGTCACATCATCTACCTCCTCTTAAGTACTCTTGTACTTTTCGGGATTAAAAACAAAAAAGAAAATGTGCTTTCACAAGCTGTGAAATACAACTTCTACTAAAATGAATTCTCACATTACCTTATTCACGGCATCATACATATCCAGCGCAATGACCCACTTGCAGAGACCTTCGGCTGCACTTGATGCCTTGGCCACTATTTGAGGCTTAAAGTTCTCATCCGGAATGTAGCGGGCCCTAATCTCTTTCATGATTTCAGGATCGATGCTGTCCTTTTTGTACTCCTTGAGATTCTGCAGAAAGTTCATGTCACCTAGGAGCCGCTTGCTAGGGCCCCAGTAGTCGACAATCTGATAAAAAAGAGAAAGATTAACACATCTTGTGCCAAAGGTATTTCTCTGTGTTTCGCCTGAGGCCTCTATTGTTCAGTAAAATTGATTTATTTAGTGTTTTGCTTCTAAAATCTTAACCCTAGCACTCCCAAGGGGGGGGCACAAAGTACCCACACCTAGAAAAAATGCTCGTAACTTTGATAATACAATACCAATTTGGCTGAAATTTCATGTAATTGTCAGAAATATTGTTTTTCATATTCTAGTGTAGTTTTTTTTTTCAAACGACAACGTGATTTTTTTCAATGTTTGTCAGAATTGTCCGACCAAATCGCTCCGGCCGGGATTCGAACCCGCAATTCCGCTCCGGCCGGGATTCGAACCCGCAACCTACGAGTCAGTAGTCAAGCATGCTAACCACTAGACCACGGAGGTCGGCTCAAACAATTTACTTACTACAGAGAAATTTACTCAAAGTTTAGAAATAAGTAAATAAGAAGTGTAAAAACCTGATTTCATTTGTTCAGAATTGATAAATTAGGAAAAGCCGTTAAATTGGCCTCAAATTAAGAAATTAGTAAAAGAGAAGTGTAAAAACCTGATTTTATTTTTTCATTATTCATAAATAAAGAGAAACAATTGAAACTTTTAAATAAATCAAGATTTTTCTTTATTTTTCTATGTGGGTACTTTGTGCCCCCCCCTTGGGAGTATCTGTTACCTAACAAAGCTTGGGAGTGCTAGGGTTAAGTTTTCAATATATTTCAATGATCTAAATTGCAAAAAATCCCCATAGGCCCCAGAGTTTAAACAACAATATAAAATCTATTGTAGTGTCAGTTGGAAGACCCTGACACTGATTAAAAGTGAGCAACAACGTGTCAGGCCTTTTCAACTGACAGTCACTTTTTGGAAAACGGGCTGTCAGGCGTTTTTAACTGACTTGGCACGAGATGTGTTAAGAGATAGTTATCTGTATTATTATTTCACAATTTTTAGTGGGTAGCATTCGAGATTACATCCAAATAATAATCATTTTCTAATATGAATCTCGTAATGCCACCACTGGTCGTGGTCATCTACTAAAACTGTCCCAGTGTCCCTGCTTGGGACCTAACTCACGACCTACAGTTTACAAGACTGTTGTCTCAACGAGCCTTGGTCCTACAACCTAGGTATTCGTATCGTATCTTTTGACTTCACCTTCGGCAAATCCAAATTTACCTTCTGGCCTGGTTTGTTTGGATCATTAATCTTGTCCGGCTTGATGGCTTTCATAACACACACAGCCGCCATGACTAGCTTGATAACTTCAGGTGGATTCTTCATGGATTTGACCAAAACTATATCCGCTGGCTTCAGAGTGTCCAGAGCATTGATTGCCTCTACCGAAATATGAAAGTAAGAAACACTAGTAAGATCGCATAACACTAATAAATTAACTACCCTCCAATATCAATTTTATAGGTTTTTATTTATTAAATTTTGGTAGTCACCGTGCCTGAGTGGGTAGCGTACAAAGTCGGATTTTTTCGTTTATGTTAATTGGATATTGGGGTCCATTGATATCTCATGAGGAAAAATGAGTAACTGCTATATAATGTGAACAGCGACATACACATTACACACACATATAGACAGATTCGTTTTATACATAATATGTAGATTGAATTTTAACACCTGATCGAGTTACTGGGTTTTTCACTCATCTCCTCGGGAGACGTAGTAGTTATATATCTCCCTTGCCTTTATCCCATATTAGCTTATGTTGCTTTTGGGGTCGTTATTGTTCAACCTCATGGTTGAGGTTTGTAAGGTGGAGCAAGTTTTTTTTATGGCTGGATGCCCTTCCTAACGCCAACGATTCTACTTGGTTTAACGTCCTGGATTAGGACGGGGGTTTTACCCTCCATTCGCTGGGAATCGTACCAGCTACCCACATTAACCTCACCCAGCCTGGGTAGGGCCGGAAATGGCAGCCTCACGTGTTTGGATGGAACAGAATTTTCTTCGAAAAGTCTGCCCCAGCCGGGAGTTGAACTCGGGAACTCTGGACTACGGGCAGTAGTCACAACCATTACGCCACGGAGGCGTAATGGTTGTGACTACTGCGCCCGGCTGAGTTTCGAACCCACGACCTCTGGAATCTCTGGATTCACAGAGTGCCCCCTTTACCACTGATCGTTCCAAAAAATCATATCGATCCATTAAATGCCCTCTTGTGATAAATCAACCAATCACAGCACACCATAGCCCTTACCCTCCAGCACTGGAATAGCCAGGGCGAGATCCGCCTCGCATTCTTCCTTGAGCGCCGTGGCTGCCTCTGCCTGTATGTTGGCTTTGGCCTCGTCTTCCTTCACTCGGGAGGACACTATCTCCACCTGCTTCGTCTCCTTCTCTATCACCTCCATCATTTCCGAAGTTTCTATGGCGGCTACTTTCAACTTGGGTTGTAAGTCTTCGAGGTCTACTTGCATGATTCCAACCTGGTGATGAGAATTTCTTTATTTTTGTTTAATATAACAAAAGGGTTGGGTGGAAGAGATTGTCATTGGCAATAACCCCGCCCTTTAGTTAGGACATATGTACCTATATATTTTGTTTTCTTGTTTATATTATTAATACTGTCAATTTTTATATTTAATTTTTACCATTATTTGTCTGTATAATTATATACGAGTATTATGTTCTACTAATAAAGAGTTTCTAAGTAAATAAACATCACTTTCAACTGCATGGTCATATCAGAACGGCGGCGGTTAGATAGATAGATTTTTTTTTTTTTGATGAGGAATAAGTACAAAAATTTAGTATTTGCGACTGTTTCATTCTTATATCATATCGATCAATGGTTTGACTGAATAGAAAAATGAAAAGAAAATTAAGTGGTACGTGTCTGCACACTGTACATAGTATACTGAACAGATATTTTTGTTAAATACTTTGCGTGTGAATCATGCGATGTATAAAAGTAGTACTTCTAAAATCCCTGTGTCAAATGGTCAAATGTAAAATGTTTTAATAAAAAAATATAGATAGATAATGAGTTTGTCGGTAGAAAAAAACGTTTTGATAGTGCTCTTACCTGTGTGGCTGCAAAATCCAATTTCTCTAGACCACCAATATATCTCATTTTGGCGGCCATTGTTTCATCTAGTTTGGTGTTGACGAATTCGGTGTAGGAGCGAATCAGATCCAAGTAGGACGCGGAAGTTATGTAGGTCTTTCTTCCTGTATCCGCGTAGAAGCGGTCTGAAATTTTACTGGTGAAAGAAAGTCATAGGTATTATTTAAAGTGTGTTTATATTAATAAAATGTAACTGTGATATGTAACTGTGATATTCTACAATTTATTATTACCTAGTCACTTTTTTGTATTCCTATGAACAATTATTTTTTTTTCTCCGACATAATTATGGATTTCGTTTGCATTAATTGTTGGTAATTTGTTTGTGTCTGTAGAAAGAAAAAGAGGAAAAAAAATCTTATATTTTGTTGATGTTGTAAATTGGTCATGTACCGTAAAATATACAATTGCTAACGGTATTTATTATTATTATTATTATTAAAAATCTGTAATTGGTAGGTGTTTACGTCCTAAAGTAGCAATATGTCACTTGACCTAGTACAGTATACCTGAAGTACCTCCCCCCTTCCCTCTTTCAACTTATTTCACTGCTAGTAACTCTGACTGAATGATCTGAATAGAGAGGGTGAAGAGAGAAATTACGTGCGGCTCATGGAAACTAAATTTATAAAAAAAATTTAAGGCATGGCTGAGCTCGTTCCCAGATATATCCGCCTATATGTCTGTCCCGGTAGCTCAGTGGTAAAGGCGGCACTCTGTGAATCCACAGGTTTCAGAGGTCGTGGGTTCGAAACCCAGCCGGGACATGACAAGTTATCCTCCCATTTGGGATTTTTACTACATAATAATATGTCTTGGGCTTACTGCTGGAATAATGGGACTTTAATAGTCCTTATCGGGCAGTATAAATAAGGCGATATTATTATATTTTCAACTGTAAACATCTCACCTCGCTGTCACATGGAAATGCTTGAAAGCCGCCACTGCAGAGGTCTTCACCTCATCTGTTATGTGCACTTTCTCCAGATATTTTTGAGCCACCATTTCAAGAGCATTTTCTGGCCAACCCTGCATCATGAATGGTTTTTATTAACAAAATAAAGTTTTATTTTATTTCGAACTGCTCATAAATCAACGAGTTGCCCAAAGACACAGTATACAGATCAGACAGGTGTTGTTATTTTTTTTCCATTAGTTATTATTTATTATTATTTTCATTTTTTTTGTGTGTCTTTGGCCAACTCGTTACTTATGGGTACAAATGTCTATGAACAATATTGAAAGTGTCACGTAGGACAGTCAGGCATACCTCTTTCAAATGTTTCTTATGGATTTGATGTGTTTTGAAGAAGTTGAGAAGTATAGGTGAGGCAGATCCGCGAACACTAAAAAATAGACCATGCACTTTCCACTTTCCATAGAAAATTTAAAAGAGTTATAACTGTTGATGAAGCGTTGTAAGTGACACCAATGTGTTTTGATGGTCTTTAAACATATATTGTAGTCTATTATTGCACAAGACAAGAAGGAGGAATCAAGATGCCCCGGAGAGAGCAGAGAAGCAACTGAGTGAGCCAAATAGATGACATGAATGGAAGAGCTGTTTTCTAGAGGTCATGGGCCATCGCGGCCTGCTAGTAACGATATACAGATATTTATACTCTATAATGTATTATATTATGTTCTTTTTAAGTGTGATGCCTTCTTTGCCACGCTGAAGAATTGCTAAACAAATTGTTCCTCGCTCATTCTGGTGCACAGTTCTTTTCTGAATGATTTGATACATCACCAATAACTGAAATTAACCGACCTCAGTAGCTTGATCGACGATAAGGCGGCGTACTTGTAACCTGGAGGTTGGTGGTTCAAGTCCCGGTTTCAGCGTAGATTTAGTAAAGCGAGTTTGAGTAGTTGTGATATCACGAAAGTAATTAACACAAATATGATAACTTTTTTTTTTTTTAACTATAACTGAGATGATTTTACCTTTTCCCTCTGTTTATTATTAATCTATTTTCTTGAAATTTGAGTTCAATGTTTCGTACTTATGTGCATATAACACAGTGTGTTGAATCACAATCCAGGAGGGGCGACGCGCCCCGCATTTACAATTATTGTCTACTATCTAAACGAAAATTCTTGACTTTTCTTGACCCTAGAAATTTTTTTATTGACCCACCTTTCACAAGGACCAACACCCTAAAGAGCAATATGTAAGCATAATAATTAATGTTTTAAATACAATGATATTGAATTCTCACTCACCTCATACCAGTCAATGGTACAACACGAGACAAGGGACGGAAACAAACGCAGTCGACTCCTGAACGCCGCTCCGATGGGACTGAAGCAAATGCAAATATGCAAATTCTGCTTGCAGCGTCCGATGAAGAAGTTGAGTACAGACAGAGGACTTATGTCCGCGTTGGCGTTGCCTCCTTGGGCTGCTTTGCGCACCATCTCAATCAGCTCTTGCTGTTCGTCTATCGGAAAGAGGTTTGGCACTTCCCCTGAGCTGAGCAAGGAGTCAATGTCAGTCAGGAAGGACTCCTCCTTGATCTGGCCTTCAGTGAAGAGGAAGACAGCGGGAGCATTGCGTCCTCCAGTCTCTTTGAGCAGTTTTTTGATATCATCCCGCCAGTCTGAGTTCGAGTAGGAGCTGGTGATCTCAGGTTGGAACACGTTGTACCTATTACAAAAAATTGAGAAACAATATCAGCTCTAGTTATATATTATTTTTTTTTTTCGGGAAGAGGTAAATAAGATTTATTTATTTATTGACATATTATATAGTCTACTGCTGCACCATCTTCAATCATTGCTGATTTAAAATTCTGTCTAGTTCCTCGCAACCTTAGGCACTGCTCTTACAAATGCCAGTTGGATCTTGGCTTTCAACCAACTGTAAAATTGAGAATAACTTCTCTTCCATTTGTCTAATTATAATATTCATTCTGTGAAGTTAAGACCAAACATCTCGCAATGGATTTTAAAAATGAGGTGTAAATCGAATAACTTATTGAATAAACACTTAGTCACTACAAACTGGAAAATATATTTAGTCGTAACCGGAGGTCAGTGGTTCGACTCCCCAAGTTCAGCATAGATTTAGTAAAGGAGGTTTGAATAATTGTGATATCTTATTCTTATCGTGATTAACACAAAGAGAGTACATCAAGTACATGTACCAATTATTCGACACTGAAAAAGCTACTATGATTTTGGAAACTACTTTTTTCAATTTTTATTAAGTTTTACACTAAAAATACAAAGATCTTTGAGACAATAGTATTCTATTGTACGTCTCTTTTCATATGAACAGGAATTCTCCGTGTAAAATTTTGAGGGTTGAAAAAAAAAAGATATCTAATAATATATTTTTACTCTGTCAAAAAATTGTAGCCAGTAGTCACCGTGGCAGAGTGAGTTAGCGCGCTAGGCATTGCACGCATGGTGACCTGGGTTCGATTCCCAGCGGGGTAGGATTTTTTCTGCTCTGTACTTGGATGTTCGGGGTCCACTCATACCTCGTGAGGAAAAATGAGTAGCTGCTTTGATGTGAAGCAGCGACCAGTGGCAGAATCATAGGCAAAAAAAATAAAACAAGATATTGTAAATTACAGTGGTAAAGTCCTATAATTCTGCGCTACCCACTAAAATTGTGACATAATAACACAAAGAAAAAGCATTATTATTATATTATTATTAAATAATTGTAGCCTATGAAGATAAATATAAGTATTTACCCGTAAAAAGCTGCTCCCAAACGAATGAGGGATTGTCGCCCCGAACCTCCCACCCCGACAAGTAGGCAGTTGCCAGACGGAATGGAGAGGTTGCGGCAGATCCTACTGAGATGCTCCAAGGCATACTTGAACAGCACGATGGAAAGCTTGGTTTTATGGACTGCGTTGTATTCGGACATGGTTTCGGCCGCTAGTTTGTAAAAAGAGTCTGACGATGGGATCTCCTCGTATTTCCTGGTGGATAGAAGAAAAAATACACGTGGCAATTTTGAGATTTTATACTAATAATAATAATAATATTGCCTTATTTATACTACCCGATTAGGACTATTAAAGCCCCATTATTCCAGCAGTAAGCCCAAGACATATTATTATGTGGTAAAAAATTCCAAATGGGAGGATATCTTGTCATGTCCCGGCTGAGTTTCGAACCCACAACCTCTGGAATCTCTGGATTCACAGAGTACCGCCTTTAGCTACCGGGACAGACATAACCGTTTAACCTATTTATGGTAGTCGTGAGGACCTTATTTTTGCACTTTTTGTCCAAAATTTTGGTTTTTCTTAAATATGAGAGCTAAATCATATTTTATTTTAAAAAAATAATTACAAATGCACTATGTAAAACAATAATGCACATATACATAAAAAATTACATCAAAATCGGATGTACTGTTCACGAGATATAAGCGTATAAGTAAAAAGTTAGTGGTCAGGCGCAAGGTTCTATCACCAAGAACCGCTAGTGCGAGGTTGGCGAGAGAGGATAGTGGGCAGTTAAAAACATACAAAATAAGGAACTCAGAAAACTGGTTTTAATAAAAAGAAATGATTTAGTACCAAGATAACTTGGCCACAAACAAGATATCACTACTTTCATTGGCTAAATAAGCTATTAGGATTGGAACTCTGGAACTTGGCCCTTGTTTTTGGGGGATATCAATACTTTTTGATTTTGCACATAGGTCCGTTTGGCTCAAGGAATTCTTCTAGATTATATCAAGGCTAGATTATATCTCTCTCGGGTTAAGCTACACTGAGTAAGAAAATAAAAAAGATTGGTAATACAAAAAAATATTCACGTTTTTTGACCTAAATGACATTTTTTCTCGAAATTTGACGAGACGATCAATCAACCTATCAACTCAAAGCAAGAAAGTTTTAAGCAAGGGTTTGAGCTATCATTTGACATATCGGACATATTATATACCTGGTTGAGGGCTCCACCGCATCTTGATCCATGGCAGTGGTGAAAATCAAGCTATTGAGGGACTCTATTGTGACAGGGCCCGGGCCCAAACCACTCAGCATGGCATCAAAGTTGTCTTTGAGTTGTTCTTTCACAATGACCTTGAGTTTGTCCAGAAACCAGGACTTGTCTTCTGCATCTATGAGGCGGTCGCAAAACACACGGGACACCTCGTGAACCTGAGAGGATTTAGAGAATGTAAGAATAAGATATGAACCTGATAGGATTTAGAAAATGTAAGAATTAGATATGAACCTGATGTATTAGATATGAACCTGATAGGATTTAGAAAATGTAAGAATAAGATATGAACCTAAGAGGCTTTAGAGAATGTAAGAATAAGATATGAACCTGATAGGATTTAGATAATGTAAGAATTAGATATGAACCTGATAGGATATAGATAATGTAAGAATAAGATATGATCCTGATAGGATTTAGAAAATGTAAGACTCAGATATGAACCTGAGAGGCTTTAGATAATGTAAGAATTAGATATGAACCTGAGAGGCTTTATATAATATAAGAATTAGATATGAACCTGATAGGATTTAGATAATGTAGGAATTAGATATGAACCTGAGAGGACTCAGAGAATGTAAGACTCAGATATGAACCTAAGATGAACCAGATATGAATAAATACGTAGCTCTATTTAATAACGTTACCGCTAAGGTGTCTGAAACAGATTCCTTAAATATAAAAATAGATAAAGAGCTAGTGTTTTGTGTCACAATTTTCGTACAATATCAATCTCGTAATGCCGTCACTGGTTGTTACAAACTAATAAAAATAATATTAATAAATCATTTGTTTTATTTATCATATTTTTTTTTTTTTGTTTACAGAGGACCCATCCTAAGCCATTTTTATTTGCTTTCTAAGATAACTCTACAACTATTTGTCCTCAGGAGGATTACGGTAGGCCCCGACATCTAAAAATTCCGACAGCCGAAAAAATGATGACCCCGCCAAGATTTAAACCCGGGTCACCTGGAGTGCAAGTCGAGCGTGTTACTAATTAAGACAAGCTGACTACTACTGCCAGCGTAGATGGCACGTTAAATACACCCGTTCTCGTCGAATCACCGAAGTTGAGCAACAAAGACTTCGTGATGTTGGTATTCCTGACCAACCCCTGTGCATGTAGGGTAACACCCTCGTCGTGATATGACCATGCAGTTGAAAGCGATGTAAACCCCCTCCCCCCCATCAAAAAAAGTTGACTACTAAAACAGATGAGTTAACACGTTGACTGCCAAGGTAATTTTTGGACTACCCGTACGCCACGTTAATTTATATAGTCACACATATTATGTGACGTGGCATGCAGAGGTGGTTTTTTTAATGCTGTACGCCACGCTTCCAAATCATCATTTAAAATACACTTAATGTCACACCATTCCAGTGTGACACTCATTCAAAGTAGCATCTACTGTCACACAATATGTGTGACGTGGCGTATAGGTTTAACATTGTGTCATATAGTGTGACAATGCAGTTAATGTGTTAATAGGAAAGAAGAATACCCAGAGGCGAATGAAGAACTTCTTGTCGGTGAGAGAGTCCCTGCGCACAAGCAGGCAGCCGCTGATGACCCGCGCGTAGTCCCGCAAGTTGAACAGGTAGTGGGACTTGGCGGGGGTGGGCCGTAGACTAGCGCTGGCCGCGTTGTACATATCTACGACACAACATAATAATAATACATACCTAAAACAAAGAATCAGTCTTATCATACAGCGTGGTAATGCTGCAAGTATAATAGCAGCATTACCAGCAGAAGAAAAAATGGATGCCATTTACTACCTATAATTGTAATTGTGAGAAGTTGTTAATAAATCTATTTAGAGTTTCATCTAAAAAAATAATATAATTAAAATAATAAATATTACTTATTATTATCATTCATTGTATACATGAATGAACTCGTATACATAATAATATAGAAACATGTAGAATCACTAGTGAAAATTTGGTAATTAAGGAATAAATAAAATCATATTTATGTGCATTGCACCTTGCACCCAAACATTCCCAGTGATTGGTCACTAGCCCCACTGATTAATGTAACCATTATATTGTTACCACGTGAAAAAAAAAAAAAAAACGTGTTGACCCAGCACCTAAATGAGAAGTATTGTGTCACTTCTCGTCCATCAGAGGGGAGGCACACTACGGGATGGGCAGGCTACAACACAGACCACAAACGTCTACAGTAGCTCCTGTTTCATGGCTACGAAATAAAAACGGCTGTGAAACACCTATCTTAAAAAAAGGTAGTAAACTTCGTATCTTATAATAATATTATAAGGATCAAAATGAAATGAATGGTACAAAAATTGGACCCTAGCCTCACCTGTGGTTGCCGCCACAAGCAGGTTCACTGTAGACAGAATGTCTGTGGAGAAACCATTGCGCTTGTAGCCCAGCCCCATCAGGTTGGAGAAGATGCGGCCCAGGGTCTCATTGGAAAAGCTGTTTACAGAGAAGATGTCGAAGTGACGCAAGAATCTGAAAGTCAAGGAAATCACTTTTATAATAATAATAATAATATCGCCTTATTTATACTTCCCGATAAGGACTATTAAAGTCCCATTATTCCAGCAGTAAGCCCAAGACATATTATTATGTGGTAAAAATCCCAAAATGGGAGGATAACTTGTCATGTCCCGGCTGGGTTTCGAACCCACGACCTCTGGAACCTGTGGATTCACAGAGTGCCGCCTTTACCACTGAGCTATCTGGACAGCTACCTTATAAGTGATTGTATACATTTTTTCTTTTTCTTACTTTTTATAAGTCAAGAATTTTGTCTCTATTTATCCCGTCTAGATCGGGACGTTAAAACCAAATAGAATCGTTAGCGTTAGGAAGGGCATCCAACCCAAAAAAACGTGCTCCACCCTACCAACCTCAACCATGAGGTTGAACAATGCCGACCCCAAAAGCAGCATAAGCGAATATGGGATAAAGGCAAGGGAGATAAGTAAGAATTTTGTCTCTAGAAATCCAGAAAGGTAAAGCTGCAAGTTTTCCCTATGAAGAGTAATATGACGTAAAGAATAACAAACACACAGATATTTTTTTCTAAATAATCGACAGTGAGTTTGATATTATTCATCAATGCATTCCTTAATATTTCTTTCAGTTGTTGAAAAGGTTACATATTTTCTTTGGTAAAACTTTAAAAAAATGCATTGTTAGGATGCATTTTTTTTTTTTTTTTTCATCTCGAAGCTCCTTTGTATTGCCTACTTGACACAGGTGAGCATACCTCATGTAGATTTCCTGTCTGCTACCCCCAGAGGGCGCTATGGCCGCAGTCAACAGGACATCCTCCAGATACAGTTTGTTCGTGTCGGGAAATTCAAACCAGTACTTGTGATCCAGGAACATGCGCAGAAGCTCAATCGGGGGCTGTGCGCCGTACACCTCCTTTATCGGCATGTTGAGATCATCTATGAAGAACACGGCTAACTTGTTCAGTAGAGGGCCGTACACTCCTGTCAAAATAAACCAGTGTAGTTATCTTACGATTTTATATGACAAGTAAAGAAGGACTCTATCACTGAGCAGAACAACAAATTCTGAAATTGATTGAAAAATAATAAAGACAGAACATTGTGGGATATGGGGAGGCACCGTTTTCCGTCCCATTTACTTATGTACATTGTACATAGGCACATAAGATAAGTGACGGGACGGAATCCAGCGATTGACCTGAGAGGTTCGGGACGGAATCCAGTATCGACTACCTGAGAGAAAAAACTCGCGGGACGGAATCTGGTCCGGGATATGTGATGAAAGATCTTAATTTGCTGATTTCAAAGATCGCATTGAAATAGAACATAATCCATTTTTCAGCATTGAAAGACTCTCAAATTTACACAAACAGGTAAGCTTCTTGAATATTTGGTGTTCCCAATCGCTCACCTTTTCTACGTTTCACCAGTTTAGTGAGAACCAGTTCCTGAGTAAAGTTGGCAGTGGTAGCAGTCGTAAATGTTATTAATCCTGGCGTATACTGCTCCATATCCAGCTTCATAAGATAGTTCCTCATATAAAAGCTTTTGCCTGGAAACAAAGTGGAAAAAAGCTGCAAGTCTCTATCTCATACTGAAACTTTAGATTTAGGTTCTGGGGACCCTAAAACATGTTTTATCACTGAGAAATGGATATCGAAAATTTCAGTCTATATAATAATAATAAAGTGAAATATATTTACTAACTGACATCCTTTCGATGTTTGCCTTTGATCCTATGAAGGATAATGACACATTATCCTTTGATAACATATTACTTTTGATCCATATCCTATGAAGTAAATATAAAGACCAAATTAAAAATAATAAAATAAATGCTGAATAATATTAATGTATGCATGTAATTCTAATTGTGCGACTTACCAGTGCCTGTTGGTCCCATGAGAAGAAAGGACAATTTGTGCCTCACATGTAAGTCGAGAATGAAACAATACTTGGCAGAGTCTGTGGTGGGAATCAGCGTGTCCTAGAATGCAGAAAGTTCTCGGAGATATACTTACATTGATAGTAGAGTATGGTTAGGGTGACCATACGTTCCGCTTTCGCCGGGACGGTCCCGCTTTGGAGCCGTTTGTCCCGCTGTCCCGAGCGATCTCTTCGGGATGCTAAAATGTCCCGCTTTTGACCAAAATCATTAAAATGTCCCGCTTTTTGCTTTCCTTATCTATTTATAATTTATAAAGAAATATTTAATAATTACCTAACGAAGATCGAGCATACTTCGTAAGCTAGTATTTTTACTTTCCTTATCCTATAATAAGGAAAGTATTGTATTCGTCGAAAATTTGACCTACCCAGTTTTTCACATTTGTGGACGAATCATAGCTTCAGGATACCAAAAAAGTTATTTTCAGCCATTGGTCCGTGCGTCTGTCTGTCTGTCTGTCTGTCCGTCTGTCTGTCTGTCTGTCTGTCTGTCTGTCTGTCTGTGAACAGGATATCTCAAGAACGGTAAGAGCTAGAGACTTGAAATTTGGTATGCAAATTAATTTTATACACCAGACGAACCACGAAACTTTTGGTTGAAATCGGCCGCAAAATGCGGCCGCAAGGCCGCAAATATTGGCCGCAAGCGCCCCTTCTATGAATTGGTTAAAGATACAAAAAAAGTTAGAGAACAACATTTTCTTAGATTAAAAAAATAATAGGGGTCTCTTCTTATCATTTTTTTGATATCTTGAACTTTTTGGACCTCGGTCCCAATTTACCGGTATTTTGGGGGGGACCCGTTTGACTAACTTTTTTATTATTCATCCTAGATGGGGATTGTGACATATCAAATCCAATGATTTTGAGATGCTGATTAAGAATTTGGCTTTGATTTTTAGCTAACTGTTACCTTTGAGTCACCAGTGGCTTTTGGTCCTGTTCCCATTCCTAATATGATAAGGAAAGTCGTGTGATGTTTACACCAGATTTTTATTTCTTTTTGTTTCAATGTAGGTCCAAACACACAGAGCGCAATTTAATCTATTAATTTTTGTGGTAGGTACCAGTGCACCGCCAGGAGCGCCGCCAAAAAGCGTACTTTTCGACCGTTTGGTTTGGTTTTTTTTGGTATGGTTTTTTTTTCTTCTTATTTTTTTATTAAAAATTTCAAGTCTCATTAATCCCATTTTTACCTACATGCTGACACTGGGTGACGGGGTCGCTATACAATGCCTCTACAGCTACTCTATGTCCTCACGAGGCTGAGTGACCCCACAGAAAACATACACGGTGACAAGCAATTGCCCCCGCCAGGATTTGAACCCAGGTCTCCCTCATACAAGAGTAGTGCAGTGACCACTAAGCCATGGGAGCTAGAGCTAGTGTACACTGTTAAATAGACTATTTATAACTTTTCAAACCAGAAACTCCTGTCAGCTGGAGCACGCTCGTGACAGCTGAATTGAAATCAATTTCATAAACAATTATTCTTTCAGTTCTATTTTGTAGTCAAAAAGTTATTTTTACAATCTCTACGGACGAGAACATTTATTTTTTTATATACATAAAAAAATTAAAAAGATATTTTCATTTTTCTTAGAAGCTTTTATCATTAGCTTAGGAAAAGAACCTTTGTAAAGAATTTTTTTTTTTAGAATTTATGTATATTTGTATTAAATTTTTAGAAAATTTGTTACAATGGTTGGCACAATAATATACAAAACAAATAAATAATTACTTAAATACTGAGAGAAATAAAAATAATAACAATACTGACTAAAAAATGTCTACTAAAAACTACAAAATTAATAAGTACACTCAACTGAAAAAATACATGCTAAACAAATTCTAAGTAGAATTAAAAGAAAATAAATAATAATAATAATAATAATAATTTTCTTGCTTCCTGGATTATCTACAATGGTGAAATTGATGGTAACTAAATAAATGATATAACCTAATGATTTATTCTTGTAAAATGAATGCTCTAATTTTCAGTGCTCCACTTACATAATTACAAATAGAATTTAATTGTTTTTTATTTTTTATATCTAAAACCTGTCTTATGCTATTAGTATTTAGACCTAAGAACTGATTTCTGAGAGCACTATATTGAGGACAAGAAATTAAAAAGTGAGCCAAATTTTCTGGTTCCTGCTGGTTACACACAAGACACATGTGTTCTGTGTCCCAAGTGTACCATATTCTGCCTATGTTAATCTTCATGATGGAACCGCTCAGTCTTAGTTGGGCCACTGTCCTACTCTGGTTGATTGGCGAATATTCTTTCAAATATAATGACGTGAAATCTTCATCCATATCCGTGATTGCAACTGGTGGCTTCAAATCTTTCATAATTGTATTGTAAGATGAACTCATGAGTCTTGACCAGTCGCTATCAATGAGCTCCGTGTACAGGGTAGTCAGGATATCATGAATGCTTGCCCGCAGTACTGTAGCGTCTTGAGCTTCCCATACTTCACCATACCCTAGTTGAACTAGTTTCCGCTTTAATTGTGTGACCCAGTTGAACTTTGGTATGTTGCTAGACCTTAGATCTTGAACCATCAGTTGTCGATAGCAAATATTCGGGTATCTATTGGGATCCATTTGTAATAATTTCAGCCACCAGTTAAGAATCCGTTTGAATACGTGGAATGAGAGATGAACCACCCCCATTTCTATTCTAAGCATGTAGTTTGGTGTATTATTGGGTAAAAGGTATACACCCTTGAGAAATTGGGTCTGACATTTCTCGAGAACATCCACGTACCGCCACGCCCACACACCTCCGCTCCATACAGAAGAGTCGCCCCTGCTATTGAGTCAAACAATTTTATTCTACTTTCAAATGAGTCTGACTTAGAAGAAATGAGAATATTTTTTACACATGCCACGGCTATTTTTCCTTTAGAAAGTGCTTGCAGTGACGCTTTGTGGAACACCCCATGAGATGAAAATGAGACTCCCAAGTAAGTATAGTCGCTACTCACTTCCAGCGGTCGGCCCGCATAATAAAACACATCAGCTTCCGCCAACCTTCCCCACGTCTGAAAACTACCACTTTTGATTTGGACTCATTAACAGTCATTTTGTTCAGTTGACAGTAAGAGAAGAGTAGGTCAAGTTTTCGCTGAAGGTCTATCCTGCTGGAAGCTAGCAGGATTAGGTCATCACAGTAGAGCAGTATAATGATATCCACTGAACTTGTAATAGAGACACCTTCCATTCCGTGATTTCTCAAGTATGCTTCTAAGTCGTTGATGAATACAATGAAGTTCAAAGGCGATATACTATCACCCTCTAAGACACCTTTAGTAATTTTAGAGGTCGGTGTTAGCTGGTTGTTGACTCGAATTCTAACTTCCGCTTGCTTGTAGAGTCTTCGGAGAAGCGATATAATTTTTCTTGAGATACCAAAGCTGAACATTTTTGCGAATAAAAGGTCATGATTCACCCCTGAGAAAGCGGATTTATAATCCACAAAGGCTACATATAGCTTTCGTTTTTTGATCAAATGTAAATTAACAATACTTGCCAAATTATAGATATTGTCCGTGCAACCGCGGCCGGGCCTGAAACCGGCTTGCGCTTCTATGAAAAGATTATTGTTTTCAGTCCAACTAAGAACTCTCTGAGAAATCATATGAGTCAGCAATTTGAATAAATTATTTAGAAGGGCAATGCTCCTAAAATTTTGTGGATTTGCAGGATCTCCTTTTTTAAATAACATGAACATGTAGGATTGAGTAAAATTTTCTGGGACTTCTCCCCCATCAAATAAATAGTTAAAAAAGCTGAGTAGACTTTTTTTCCATTCTTCATTCAAGCACTTAAGATACTCATTTAGAATAAGGTCTGGGCCAGGACTTTTATTATTTTTCATCCTTTTGATACTCATCTCTAGTTCTCCCAAAGTAAAACACAGATCCATATCCGCCCTCATAACGTCCATGAATTCAAGTTCCGTGTAAATAACTTCGGGTGCTGGGAATAATTTTTTTTAAATGTTCACACCATATTTGCAGTGATATCGTACTGCATTTATTTTCTTTTTTTGGTTTATACAATTTTACCGCTTTCCAGAACTCCCCGGCATTTTTAAGATTTGACAACTTTTCTTTAAATATCTTTTCATGCTTTTTTTTAAGAATTGTACAGGTTTGAAAGTACACTTTTTTGTACTGTATAAAGTTAACCATATCTTCTCTTTTATGTTTCCGTTTCCATCTTCTGAAGTGATTTCTATACAAATTCCTTAGCCTATAACATTCACCTGTGTACCAAGGTTTTTTCTTGAATGTTTTCTTTTTAACACGTATCTCTTGCACCAATCCTAGTTGAGCAACCACTTCTTCTATATTTTGTTTTAGATCATAGTAAACAGAGCGTGGATCTAAAGGCGGAAGTTTAATGCTTAAGGCCTGGCAGAACAGTTCAATTTTTTCTTCTTCATCCTTCCATATGTGTCGTTTTACTTTTAAATTATCTTCTTCGGCAGTCTCGGCATCACTTATGGGGTTATCATTACCTTTAATATCCAGACAGACAGTCACCGGGAGATGATCCGAGGTAAGGATGCAGTCAGATACCCGCAGCTGCAGTACTCGCTGACAAAACTCGAGATGACACCATACCAAGTCTACTGTACTATTTCCAGCCTTACTAATGTATGTGTATTGACCTGGTATGTCACCCTCCGTTCTACCATTAAGCGCTATCAGTCCGAATTCCTCCATGCAGTCCACCAGCATTTCCCCTCGCCTGTTACTTGTCAGGTCCAAAGATAATCTTTCAGATAAAAAACCATATTCATCCGCCAACTCCCCATCCAGAAAGCTCCGATCTGCAATTCTTCCATTGAAGTCTCCTCCCACCATGGTCTCTGCATCACAATAATCCTCCAATGCCAATCTCAGAAGTGTTATTGACTCTGTGGTACAGTAATTGGGACTTATGTACACATTAGCTAGGGTGACAGTTACGTCTGTGTTAAAAGAAATCTTAACAAAAATCCACATATTTGAAATATTTAATATGTGATATTCAAATCCTTTTTTATAAGAATAAGTAGACCACCACTTCCCCGCCCTCTCTGCTTGTCTTTGATAGCTGGTGAGTAAATTAACTCGTAATGGTCAGAAACTATAAGGGGTAGGTGTGGTTTATCTAGCGCCCAGGTTTCACATATACAAATAACCTTCCATTTTAAAATACTAGGGAAATCATGAGAACATGCATCAATTAATTTAGTCATTCCATTAACATTCCACCATGTGATTTCCAGAGCATCCTCCAGGTAAGAACACTCTGGGTTTAGTTTTTTTTACTTGAGTTATCTTGATTGAGGTAATTATCAATACAAGGCTGCGATAGTGAACGAGGAGGAGGGGGGGTACCTACTGTAGTGTTAACAGTGAGCTTTGCTGGAGCTAGGACTGACTGAGATGGTACCTCTATTACACTGTTAGGTCCTGCCCCTGTACCCTCACCACTGTTTAATGTCTGCACCTCCTCAGGAGTGATATCTTCTGCCTCCATGTTACTTTCGAAATCCGAAATCAGAGAAGAACCACTGGAGATATTCATATTGACTCGTTTGATGTGTGTGTGTGCCGAATTTGGGGACTCCGAGTGAGCGCGTTTATTAGCTTTTTCTCTGCTAGTACCGGGTTGAGATGTGTTCTTATCGAAGACAATAAGTTTACCTGTTCTAATAACTGCATACTTCCCCTCCTTCCGCAATCTGTTCATCTCTCCACGTAGAGCTTTTTCCTGCTGTATGACCTCAGGCGAGCAGTCCTCGTTGATGTAAATGTTTGTGCCTTTCAGGTGCCGCCGCATCTTCAGGATCTCAATCTTGCGCCTTTGAGTGGTGAAGCCAACCAGCACAGGTCTTGGCATTTTGTCGGAACGGCTTCTGATTCTCCTAATAAAATCAAGCTCAGAAATCGAAAAGTTATTTATTTTAAACGTATTGGAAATTAGATCAATAATTTGACGCTCTAACATATCATAGGTTTCATCAGAATTTTGTTGCAGACCGAAGATAATTACATTCTTCCGTCTTTTTTCCACGTCTAAGTATTTGATCTCTCTCGTGTGCCTCACGACCTCCTCTTGAATAGGACACAGAGTATTCTGAATGGTATCCAGCTTCTTATTTATAACAGAATTACTATCTATGGCGCTCTTCTGCATATCTTTGATGCTTGAAATTTCTTGAAATAATGATTTCATGTCGAACTGTTCCTGATCATCACTCATTGTTAAATCTGCTAGCACCTTACAACTATAGGATAGGTACTATAGAATCATATGAATACTAAGCACATTGCATAATAGCATAATAGCACGGCGTTTCATACCAGAGCTTTGTGCGTACCTACAGATCGAGTGTGTGACATGTTGCACTCGTGATAAGGGACAGTGTCCAATGTGTAGTATTGATAAGTAATCAGTGATAGTAAGTATGACCTTGATCTTATCAATGAGTTCAGTGACGCTCTCTTTTGTCTGTTTAGAGTAGGTGATGATAAACCAGATGTAAATTTATCTAGCGCAGGCGCATATCATTAATATTTTGAGATTTTAATTGCTCTAATTTCTGAGATTATCAAACCAAAGCTTTACACGGCAATTTTAGCCATCTTGTATTTGACAGTGGATATTTGTGTTGACTTATTGAATTTCGACTTACGGCAGTTGCAGGAAGAAAAAACTGAACTTGGATTAGCACAAAATAAAGTTTGGACACTAATTCACTTAATTAAACACTTTTTTAACTTTGAACTGTACTTTAATTAATTAATAACTTGGAAAATTCGGGAGCTACAAAAATACGTGACCTCTGTCAACTGATGCAACGTTGCCAACCTCAACCTTTGTAAAGATCCAATATTGTTAATAAATAAATAAAATGTTAGAAAAAAAAAATACTAACTCGGGTGATAAAGTTGTTTAGGTACGGAATTCGAATAACTCACCTGGAAGTTGATACTCTCTTCAGTCTTCAAAGATTTCACCTGATCCGTCCATGACCTCCAGGACCCCTTCTGCTTGAACACATAGTAGCAGTCATTCACCAGACCATCCACCGGGAGTTGGCACTCGATGGCGGGATGTTCGGGCGTTTCCGCTTTCCAGAGGTCTCGGAAGAAAACGTCAAACAGCGCTATGGAGTTGGTGTCCAAGTTACCCCCGAAACCCCAAACGGCAGCCATGATGAAAGCTGCTTGGACCCAAATTGTGAAGTAGGACATCACGTGATCGTTTTCTGCCAAAGCGTCCTGGAATAGTGTTCACTTGTGTTTCATTTCTAGAATTTGCGAATAACTATCTCAAGAGCTAAAGGGTTTAGGCATCCGTAATGACTAGTAGGTAGTCTCTTTGTTGTTATGTTTGTAGATCAAGTGCCCTCAAATTATCTAAGGTGATTATTAGTGAATCGGTAATTCTTAGTTAATTGTTACAAAGTGAAAATGTGAAGTGAAGCTTTCTTAGGTATATGAATTTTGAAAATAGTAGGAATTAAATTGACAACTGAATGAAAAGCTAATAATATTTTTACCTTTAAAAGATAATATTCATCTTGAAAACATACATATTGCATTGAACGATGATTATTTTAAATTTAACTCACTTTGAGAATAGCATCCACTAGATGGGTGACAGTGGTAACACAGTTGGACTCCCCTCCCGTCACCAGCTGAGTACATTTCTTACGGATAAACTTCAGACAAGGGTCCGTCAGCCACTCAAACATGGAATGGATGTAGTCCTTGTGCCATTCCGGGTGAAGAGAGTTCACGTAGGATGCCACCAGGGGACGCCACCCTAGGGTTGAAGGCTCCATGTAGATCATTCCACACCGGGATACAGTTGCTGGCGATGCCTGGACAGTAGAAAGTCATACAAAGCATAGTATAGGAAAAGTTAAAGAAGGTATAATTTTTTTGTAGTAAAACACAAAGCCTCTTCACTTTTTCATGGGTTAAGTGCATTGGTTGCTGACCTGGAGATTGCGGGTTCGAATCCCCTCCAGAGCGGAAAATTCTGACCGATTTTTTCCGTTTCCGAAATGGCATGGATGTAAATTAAAGAAAAGTTCCCTGAAGTGATGCGAAACACACAACACAACACACACACACACACACACACACACACACACACACACACACACACACACACACACTGTAATAGTAACATTAGTAACGCTATCGATGTATGACGGTACCATAAAGTATAATTAATATTAACAAAAAAAATACCTGTGTCAAATCCATGACCTCGAAAATCATAGACATAGTGTTGGGCATGCTCATCACCTCCCCACTGTTGAGACAGAGCTTCTTGTTGTCATCCAGCACCGTGTTCATGTTCTCTATCCACACCGCGTCCACAGGCCCGTCGAATATGATCCACTTCCTATCCGGGGTGGGGGACATGGAGAATGCTCGGAAGGTAGTGGCTATCACCCCGTCTGTCCACTCGTGAGACACCTGAGAAACAAGGCAGAGATGCATTTTGTGCATATTGGGTAATAATAATTCCGTGTCCGTGAGATAGGTATTGATACCTAAATCACGATGGTGAGAGGATTATATGGACGCCCAGATCCAATGTCTAGGCTCCTTTCATGTCCATTGATTCTATTTGGTTTTAACGTCCTGACTTGAGGTAGACAGGACGGGGGTTTTACCCTCCATTCGCTGGGAATCGTAGCAGCTACCCACATTAACCTCACTCAGCCTGGGTAGGGCCGGAAAGAGAGGGAAATAATGGAATAATTTTGAAAATAACTGAAGATAAAATTGATTTTATTTTTATGGACGTTTTATAATCTCCTGAGCAACTTTGGTTTTGTGTCTGTCTGTCGGTCTGTAAAATACATCACTTGTAACGCGGAAAACTCAGAAACTACTTAACGGATTTTGACGAAATTGTGTGCACATATAGGAGACATATTTTAGATGCTTCCATTTTAAATTCATTAAATTCGCACTAGCGGTTTTTGGTGAGAGAGACCATGCGCCTGACTACTAACTTTTTACTTATACGCTTGTATCTCGTGAACGGTACACCCGATTTTGATGAAAATTTGTACGTATATGCGTATCAGTGTTTTAAATCAATTTAGATTAAGCTCTGATATTTAAGAAAATTCGAACTTTTGGACAAAAAAGTCAAAAAATAAGGTCCACAACTTGCCGATACAGATTTTTTTGTAATATCTAGAATGTAGCGGAAACGGTATTCTACCACAAGAAACAAATTTGAAGAAAATCGGTTGAGAAGTTTTGTAAATACAAGTAATTCAGTAAAAAAAATCTCAGATTCTAGCTATAATAAAAGTTGGAATTTTTTATTACCATTCACGAGGAAGTATTATGTTTATAATTGGCAGTGTATTTTTTTCTTGGATTGTCACCTGGAGGTAATTCTGAAATTTCTATTCTGAAAAAAGGTTGACGCCCTGAATATTTCTACCTATAGCTATAGCTATAGAGTATAGAGAAGGTTCCCATGAAAGAAAACTCAAAATGCATCTCAAAACTCAAAAACACTATAAACAGAGAACAGACTAGCCAACCCTTACAAGCCAGGCTAGCTTGCAGTTTCCTAAGGGTTTAATGGCTTGTACAGAAAAGTCCAAGTCCTCATGATGGTTGATCGCACATAGAAATATGTGGTTCAGGACGAGCCAATTTTGAAATAAAGTTGGCTGGAGACCATCACTCACCCCTCCAGCTGTAGCCAAGCTGGCTACAACAACAACAACAACTTACTTCGTCAAACTGTCCATACAGCTGACCCATAGTGATGGCCTTGGGATTCAACGTGTTGAACTGCACCTTCTTCTCCCCCTGCCCTCGTGCCTGCTGCAAGCTCAAGGCTTCGGCCAGAACGTGCAACGTGGTCGTTTTGCCGGAGTAAGGTGCTCCCACCAGCATGAAGCCATGACGTACCACCATCATCTCATACGTCTGGACGAGCTTTAGAAGAAACGAGTCCACAGGTTGTAAGTTTTGACGCGCGCACACCTGGATGGGGAGGAAGGGAATCAACTAGAAAGTTCGTTTGGTAGTAGGCAGGCGCGGCCGGTGCTAAGGAGTTGCGGAACTGCAGCACCCCCAGATGAAAAAGGAAGGATTTTCTCAAGTCCTAGCTCGTACACAATGAAAATCAACCACACATGTCTACAATAACGAATGCATAATTAATATGATTGGCATGGTAAACAAACTCTATACATACTGAAAGAGCTACACTATAATTCCCATTTTAGTCCGGTTTATCTGGCAGCACCCCCAAAACATTTTTCCACCGGCCGCGCCTAGTAGTAGGTATGTAAGAAAACAATACTTTCTATACTATTGGTGTAAAGACTCTAAAGTAATAGAATGTAAATACACTGTAGTGATCTAAAACATAAAATAATAATGAACACATAGAGGAGTGATTATTAGGCTCGATTCATATAAACGCCAGTTACCTATTGAAGTATGCAACGAGCAATGTTAGAAAGTTAACACTATCAACTCAATTACTGGATCCTTCCTAGTGTCCCCATTGCTACCCTTTCTCTTTCTTGTGTAACACAGATTCATTTGCATTGGATATACATATGGCATGAAATTATGTGGCTGATAATAACCAGGGTCATTGTCTGGCTGCATTAATCAAATGAGGAAATAATCTCATTGTCAAAATAATATCACCCTGATTACAATATACTACCCGATTAGGACTAATAATCTCCATTATTCTAGCAGTAAGCTCAAGACGTATTATTATGTGATCAAAATACCAAATGGAAGCATAACTGGTCATGTCCGGCTGGGTTTCGAACTCGCGACTTCTGGTTTACCAGACCGCTTGCCGACTTGACCACTGAGCTATCGGGACAGATATCTCTGTACCTCAAAATGAACTTACTTCTTTTATCGCACTCATGAATAAGCTATAGTCCGCCTCCGGTAGAGTGATTCCAGGAAACAGGTCCGATATGATGCCTTCAAAGAGGGGAACATCATGAGCCAGAAACTTGGCAAGGTTCACATCGATGATGGAGCGGAGGAGTAGAATATCCTCAGGCTCGTCCGGGAACTTCATTTTCAAATTGCCTGCCGCTATGAGCACAGTCTTTACAGCACGCATTCCTGACGATATAAGAGTGTTGGAATATGATTCGTAAATATTAAAAGATTTATAAAATCACTTTTATAAGTTACTAGAGTCGGCATTGTCAGCAATCACATATAAACAAGTTTCTAGGGAAAAGAAAGCTCTCTCATAAAAAATGGGACTTGTAATACAGATGACTTGTAATAGGACTTGTAATACTCAAGCATTTTCAGAACTTTGCTTTCTGGATTAAAAATTACACAAATATTCTATTTTACCCCTAATAAATAAATATAGTAAAATTCGTGAAACTTACTTGAAAATATCTAAAATTTCTTAACGTGCAATGTAAAAGATAGTAAGCAGCAGGTCGGTGGTTCGAGTCCCCAGTAAGGTAAATATTTAGTTAGGCGAGTTTGAGTGATTGTGTCATCACGATTGTAATTAACGCAATTATGATAACATTTAAACTCAAAATACGACAAAAACCTTAAAAATAATTATATTTAATTCAAAACAATAACAAGAACTTAATTGAGGTTTCCATGTTTTATCACATCAGCATTTGGCAAGTATCATTATTTATATATTTCGTACCGTAATCATAGTGACACTGTGAAGATAGCTGTTCTGAACACAAGCGGTAAGTGGTGACAATTTTGACAGACAGTTTGCGAGCATCTAAGAATCCGAATGAGTAGAGAGAGATCTCCCCTATGAGGGCATAGTCAGGAACCATCATGGCTACGGTTCTGAAAAGAACCTACAGAAAACAAGTGATGAATTTTAAGTACTTACTGCAGTTTTAAGTCATAATAATAGTTATTAACAAAATCTTTTTTTATAATCAACATAATTATTACTACAATCATTTTTATTTAAATTGTTAATAATTTAAAAGAATCACGGATTATCGTTTTCCGTACACAATAGCTAGCACTGGCAGAGTGGCAGAGTATACTGCGCCCCAGATTACAAAACTACATTGTATATGTCAATACTTTTTCATTTTGACTATTTCTCATTATAGTATGTATTACAAAAAAGTGTACAGCAATCAAGCAACTGATAATGACTGGAAAAAAGATTTAAGCCGTATTTTTCTTTCTAACCAAAGTTAACCAAACGGGAATAAAATGAACCAAACTGGAAGCAAGTCATTTTTCTTTGGGAAGAGGAAGAACTTCCTCTTCCAAAATTAACCAAAATGGAAGTACAAAATTCTTGCTTCCAGTTCTTTTATAGGTTCAGTCCATTGTTTATCTTTAAAAGTACCGAAACGCATTTTTCTTTTACGATTGTGGTGAAGTTGACCTTGGAATAAAATGAAAATATCGAACCTGGAATTTCTTTTTAATCCAAAAGAAAAATAGGCCTTTAACACTTAGACGACCGGCATGGTTTTTTCGTGAATTCTCTTGTGATACCGGCGATAATACGGCTATCCGGTGGTACACCCGGTCCATTCCGTACGAACGTGCGTGTACCACCGGTGGTACACCCGGTCGTCTACGTGTTAATATCATCAGTCAACCCACCTTCAAATTATCCGGCAGTTCGCTTCGGCCGGCATAGCCGGGGTTCATGGTGATACACGCAAAGCAGGTTGGGACGAGTCGCAGTTCTGTGCCCTCAAACACGAACATATCCTGGTGTGTGCGAAGCGCTTGTACGACACAGAGAACCTGCTGGGCCACCACTGAGAGAACCTCTACGTCGATACGGTTGAATTCGTCGAAACAGACCCAGGCTCCTGACGCGGCCAAGCCTTTGAAGAACTAGAGAAAAGTAAAAGTTGTTTTAGTAATTAACCTGGTGTATATAACTAAAAAGTTGAAAAACACCACTTTAATATAATAGAATATAGATAGTAACTAACCATTTTTGGGCCTGATGCATTTATTATTATTATAGACTGGTTGGTGTTCCACAAGAGAAGCACCAATTATCCCACCGACATCTATTGAGATCTATTGTGACCAGCTGATTCCATTTGGTTTTAACGTCCTGATTTGAAGTAGACAGGACAGGGGTATTACCGTCCATTCGCTGGGAATCGTACCACCTACCCACATTAATCTAGCCCAGCCTGGGTAGGGTGGGTAATGCCAGCCAAACGTGTTTGTAGGGAATAGAATTTTCTTCGAACCTTTAATGTGCTGCGTCTATTATTTAGAAGTATTGCACCCTTTATCTAATTATTTTAAATATCTATAAAGTAAGTATCAAATTATTTTAAAAATGTTGTTTACCGGGATAAGAATCAGAGCCACCAGCCAAAGGTTCACCTCACCTTGCCCATGGATATAGGTATTATAGGTTCACCTCACCTTGCCCATGGATATAGGTTCATCTCACCTTGCCCATGGATATAGGTTCATCTCACCTTATCCATGGATATATGTATTATAGGTTCATCTCACCTTGCCACTGCCAGCCTCCGTGGCGTAACGGTTGTGACTACTGCCCGTAGTCCAGAGATCCTGAGTTCGATTCCCGGTTGGAGCAGACTTTTCGCACAGAAAATTCTGTTCCCTTCGAACATGCGAGGCTGGCAATTCCGGCCCTACCCAGGCTGGGTGAGGATAATGTGGGTAGCTGGTACGATTTCCAGCGAATGGAGGGTAAAACCCCCGTCCGTCTACCTCAAGTCAAGACGTTAAAACCAAATAGAATCAATGGACATGAAAGGAGCCTAGACATTGGATCTGGGCGTCCATATAATCCTCTCACCACCGTGCTTTAAGTATCAATACCTATCTCACGGACACGGAATTATTATCTCACCTTGCCTATGGATATAGGTTCGTCTCACCTTGCCCATGGATAAAGGTATTATAGGTTCATCTCACCTTGCCCATGGATATAGGTTTATTTATTATTATTTTTTTACACTGTATTAGGTAATAGGACATATTATATACAATACAAATAATTACAAATGAAAATACAATATACAATATAATCGAAGAAAAAAATAAAGAAAAAATAAATAAATATATATACATAATATGTGTCCTAACTAAAGGGCGGGGTTATTGCCTTAGGCAATCTCACTTCCACCCAACTTCATCTCACCTTGCCCATGGATATAGGTATTATAGGTTCATCTTACCTTGCCCATGGGTATAAATTCATCTCACCTTGCCCATGGAGATATAGTCCAGCCCGTCCGAGCAGTTGAACACGACACACTGGGTCGCCAGAGCCTTGGCTAGGTCCTTGGTGGTCTCTGTCTTGCCCGTCCCGGCCGGGCCCTCGGGCGCCCCGTTCAGATGCAGGTGGTACGCCCCCACCAGGGTGCGGTAGCAGCGGTCAGTGAGGGGCGTGATCACGAGGCGGGCCGAGTTTCCGAGATATTCGTACGCGTACCGGACGGTGGCGTTGGTGATTTTCACGAGCACGTCCTCCGTCTCCCAGTAGTATCTAGGATTAAAAATGAAGTATCTCCCAATAGTATCTAGGATTAAGAATAAAGTATCTCCCAGTAGTATCTAGGATTAAAAATGAAGTATCTCCCAATAGTATCTAGGATTAAAAATAAAGTATCTCCCAGTAGTATCTAGGATTAAAAATGAAGTATCTCCCAATAGTATCTAGGATTAAGAATAAAGTATCTCCCAGTAGTATCTAGGATTAAAAATGAAGTATCTCCCAATAGTATCTAGGATTAAGAATAAAGTATCTCCCAGTAGTATCTAGGATTAAAAATGAAGTATCTCCCAATAGTATCTAGGATTAAAAATAAAGTATCTCCCAGTAGTATCTAGGATTAAGAATAAAGTATCTCCCAGTAGTATCTAGGATTAAAAATGAAGTATCTCCCAATAGTATCTAGGATTAAAAATAAAGTATCTCCCAGTAGTATCTAGGATTAAAAATGAAGTATCTCCCAATAGTATCTAGGATTAAAAATAAAGTATCTCCCAGTAGTATCTAGGATTAAAAATAAAGTATCTCCCAGTAGTATCTAGGATTAAAAATGAAGTATCTCCCAATAGTATCTAGGATTAAAAATAAAGTATCTCCCAGTAGTATCTAGGATTAAGAATAAAGTATCTCCCAGCCCAGACAGCACAGTCAACTGGATGTATACCATACTGTTAGGTGGAAAAAGTCTACTTGCCCACCTGGAAATCAGCTGGAGATTTCCACCTTCCACCTGACCTCCACCTGGAAATCAACTGGAAATGAACTGGAAAGTAACCCAACTTTTAACTGGAAGTCAGTTGCCCAAAGTCAACTGGATTTGTTCCACTTATTTCCAGCTACTTGTAGCGCTCTCTAGTGGATGGGTAGTAACGCACTACCACAATGTTGACATACCTATTTACCTATACTGTACATTATACTACATAATAATCAAATGCTACGCTCTTGGTTTTGAGGTCGTGGGTTCGAATCCCATTATATGCATTTTTTTGCAAAAAAATAATAATAATAATAATAATAATAATAGTAATAAAAATACTAGAAACAAATGTATATTAGGCATAAATTCAATTTAAGTTATTTTATTTAGAAGCCATACATTCAAATCTCATGAAGAATATTTTTTTTTGTACAGAAATAAAGTAATAAATTTTAAATAGGTTTTTTTAACACGTACACACACACAATTTTGAGTATAATTTTTTTTATAGAAATTTGGAAAGAAAAAGAAAATAACTAATCTGTTTTAAACAACACAATTCAAATAAGACTCTTTAACATTATTATATTTTTACAATAAGAGTGTTTATTATTAAAAAATTGTCCCAAAAGTGTAAAATGCACTATCAAATTTCCACCATGTCACAAGACCTTGTACCAATATTTCCTAAGTAGGTATAATCTCTATATATAAAACTCAAAGTTGTGCATGTCTGGCTGACTATGTCCTTTTGGGGTTACAATACCAAACGGTACTCTCACTGAGAGTTCACCCCCCCCTAAGCCACCTTCAACATACTAGAAAATTATCAAAATTAAAATATCTAATACAATTTTCAAGTGCACTGGTAATCAAGTGGTTAACGCGCTAGTCAGATAATCAACCTAGTGTAGGGTTCCGTTATTTCAAATTTTTCCTCATTATGGTTGTGACCACATAATAATAAGACTCTGAGGGTTAGGTTAGTAGAAAATGCTTTGAGCATAACCTTTAACCTTACCTGGTGGTTACCTTCCAATTAAAAGTGTTATTATTATTTTTATAGGGACACCGGCCATGAGAAAAAACCTTAATGGTGACAAAATGCCAGGTTTTAGCTAGTATAGAAATAAAATAATGATATCCAATTATAAAATATGCTCATAACATGTACATAATCACAATAAAATAATAATACTATGTAAATTAAAATATATTTCTTTTGTGAAACCAAAAATAACAAAGAAATAAACTAATAGCCAGCAGAAAATGAAGATGGGGCATGGAATACACCAGTTTTCATGAAATTGCAAAAGTTAAGCAATGTCTAACATGGATTAGTGGGTGGAACATGGATTAGTGAATGTTATTATGTATTTGTAATCCTTCATGACAATTTATATACTGCTGTGGCTAATTAGAATTGCTGGGTTGTTTGCTTTGAGAATTATTACCAAAAAACATTGTTATACTTAAATTAAAACAAAATTGACTTGTTAAGACTAGTGAAATTATAAAACACAATAGTGTGGAACACTTTTTTTAAATAGATATAAAATTAACTCAAAATTTAAGGGGCTTCATAGTAATAAGGTGGTAGAGAGAGCACAATAGTTATTATTGTTATTATGAACAGTGCACAGTAAATTGGCCAATTAATTTTAAATCAAGTAATCAGGAAGCATGTCACAAAGTAAACATCATTTTTTAGTGTGGCAGAACCACCTGAGTGAAATATTCATTTTATAATAATATGTATTGTACATCTAAATAAAATCCACAGAGTGAAAAATTTCACTATCTAGCACTATGCATTCAGCTGTTTCTTTGCTTGAACCAGAACCTTTCTTTTAGCCAACCTATGGTCAAGAGATCTTGAGCATAAAAAATTCTGTTTCCCTTAACACATGGTCCTACTTTGGCTTGGCTAGGCTAGGTGAGATTAATATGGGTAGCTGGTATGATTCCAAGTGAACTGTAGGTGTTAGTCCATTGTGCTAGTCCAGGAACAGCAGAGTGCAGAAAGTTCATTAGGGTCCAAGTGGATGTCTCTAGAAATGGATGGTTATTGTCAGATGAAAAAGGTGATCCAGTATTAAATGTTTCTTGTCCTCTTCTGTCACGATTCATGATTTAGACAAACTAAAGAACTATTTTTTGATACACCTCGAAAGCAAATTTGGAGTTCAGAAATGACAAAGTAAATTTCAGTAGTTATAAAAAAGATGTTCAAAACTAATTAAAATATTATTTGTATTTAAAATATGTTCAAATAAATGAAATACCTATTCTTTAAGAGAATTATTAATTATTTAAAACAATTCACAATTTGTCACAAAAATATCACAATTTCTGAATTTCCTTCAACAAAGGACGAGTTTTATCTAGACACTTCCAGTAGTTATAAAAAAGATCAAAACTCATTAAAATGATATTTGTATTTAAAAATGTTCAAAACTTAAATGAAATACCTAATATTTAAAAGAATTATTAATTATTTAAAACAATTTACAATCACCAATATCACAATTTCTAAAATTACGAAAGATCAAAGATGGCGTCTTCAACAAAGGACGCGTTTTATGTAAACTGGAAAAATATGGAACATTTCCAGCTGACTGGTCAACTGACTAAATTCTAGTTATGTCCTAGCTGGAGAGAGTCGTTATATTTCCAGCTGACTGCCCAGGTGACTGAGTCTAGATGGATTTTTGTTGGAAATATCCAGGTGGCTGGTCAACTGATTTAATCCATGATGGAAAAATCCAGCTGTCGGGACAGTTGGAGGTCCAGTTGACTTTATACACCTGGATATTTCCACCTTAAATCCAGACTGGAAGTCAACTTCCGTGCTGTCTGGGAGTAGTATCTAGGATTAAAAATGAAGTATCTCCCAATAGTATCTAGGATTAAAAATAAAGTATCTCCCAGTAGTATCTAGGATTAAAAATAAAGTATCTCCCAATAGTATCTAGGATTAAGAATAAAGTATCTCCCAGTAGTATCTCGGATTAAGAATAAAGTATCTCCCAGTAGTATCTAGGATTAAGAATAAAGTATCTCCCAGTAGTATCTAGGATTAAAAATGAAGTATCTCCCAATAGTATCTAGGATTAAAAATAAAGTATCTCCCAGTAGTATCTAGGATTAAAAATAAAGTATCTCCCAATAGTATCTAGGATTAAGAATAAAGTATCTCCCAGTAGTATCTAGGATTAAAAATAAAGTATCTCCCAGTAGTATCTAGGATTAAGAATAAAGTATCTCCCAGTAGTATCTAGGATAAAAAAAAGTATTCATTCTTCAATTTACTGTCTAACCTAAAAAAATTAAACCTCGTCCAGCCTGAGTCGGACTAAAATACAAGCAAAACTCCGATCTCCAAATTGCACACTCATCCAAATTTTGCTCAGCTTCAGAGATTTGGGAGAAACTGTTGTATTTTACTGTTTTTGATAATAATCAAACACCTCGGCCGAGGTGTGAAGAACGCCTATACAAAGAAAGAGACAGCCCGGCAGAGTGTAAGGTTACGGATATGTATTACTATGACGCCAATACTATAATACAAGCATGAAGCGTAAATTTTTAAATTAATAAAATATTTTGCCCAACACTTCATGCCCATGTGCCTGAGACTGTGTGAATTATTTCTCTTGAAATATGTTCTAATATACTTGACCCTCTCATTATAGCCACCAATATACAGTAAAGAAATCCCACTTTATTTCCACTCAGCTAACGGGACAGACAAATTATGTTATGTGTAAATCTCACCTGAGCTGGGCCAACCACTTGAAGTCCATCTCGCTAATGACGTTATTATTAGCCAGATCCACCGTCACATCCTTACAGTGCACATCCAGCACCACCAGTGCGCAGAGTGTTGTGCGCAGGAGATTCGTCAGCTTGCCGCGTACTAGAGTGATGATGCGATTCAGCTGAGGCTGAAGTTAAAAGAATTTTTGGTTGGTATACCTAAATGATAGGTATAATTTTATTTGTGGTGAAGCACAAGGCCTCTTCACAATTTTTGTGGGTAGCGCAGCATTACAAAGAGCCTCCTTTACATTTCGAATTATTCTATTACATTAATTTCTTTTTACTCTGGTAATTTACTGGTCATTACTCATACATATAACTACTCATTTTTCCTCACGAGGTATGAGTGGACCCCGGACATCCAAGTACAGAGCAGAAAAATTCCTGCCCCGCTGGAGATCGAACCCAGGTCACCATACGTGCAATGCCTAGCTCGCTAACTCACTCTGCCACGGTGACTATTTTTAAAGGTATACCCAAATGGTATAAAATGTTTATTAATGGTCATTTATTAATTTTCAAACACTAATAAAATTATTAAAACAGGTAACAAATTTTAAAAAGGAATTCCTGCTCTATCTTTAATTGATCCATAAGTTCGATTGGTCCGTGCTTGGTATCTGGATCCCCCCAAGTCTTCCATCCATCCAAAACAAAACAGAACAATCCAAAACAATAGAGTTTTTACACACTATTTAAGTAGAGATATTTTTTTTCATAACATTTAGTATGAAATGAGCTTGAGCAAAGCAGAAATTTGCGATATTTATTTTTAATTCCAAATTTTCTCTATCATGAAAGACCTACTAGTAAATGTTTGAGGCTGGATTTGATATCATTTTTCTAGAAAATGGTTGGTACATTTCACCCTGTTTAAAACGAAATAAACTGAAAATACACTCTTAGTTGTTCAACGTAGATTCTCAATACTTACTGTTAGTTGCTCAGCGTAGACTCTTAATACTTACTGTTAGTTGCTCAGCGTAGACTCTTAATACTTACTGTTAGTTGCTCAGCGTAGACTCTTAATACTTACTGTTAGTTGCTCAGCGTAGACTCTTAATACTTACTGTTAGTTGCTTAGCGTAGACTCTTAATACTTACTGTTAGTTGCTCAGCGTAGACTCTTAATACTTACTGTTAGTTGCTCAGCGTATTAATACTTACTGTTAGTTGCTCAGCGTAGACTCTTAATACTTACTGTTAGTTGCTCAGCGTAGACTCTTAATACTTACTGTTAGTTGCTTAGCGTAGACTCTTAATACTTACTGTTAGTTGCTCAGCGTAGACTCTTAATACTTACTGTTAGTTGCTCAGCGTAGACTCTTAATACTTACTGTTAGTTGCTCAGCGTAGACTCTTCATACTTACTGTTAGTTGCTCAGCGTAGACTCTTAATACTTACTGTTAGTTGCTCAGCGTAGACTCCTAATACTTACTGTTAGTTGCTCAGCGTAGACTCTTAATACTTACTGTTAGTTGCTCAGCGTAGACTCTTCATACTTACTGTTAGTTGCTCAGCGTAGACTCCTAATACTTACTGTTAGTTGCTCAGCGTAGACTCTTAATACTTACTGTTAGTTGCTCAGCGTAGACTCCTAATACTTACTGTTAGTTGCTCAGCGTAGACTCTTAATATTACTGTTAGTTGCTCAGCGTAGACTCTTAATACTTACTGTTAGTTGCTCAGCGTAGACTCTTAATACTTACTGTTAGTTGCTCAGCGTAGACTCTTAATACTTACTGTTAGTTGCTCAGCGTAGACTCTTAATACTTACTGTTAGTTGCTTAGCGTAGACTCTTAATACTTACTGTTAGTTGCTCAGCGTAGACTCTTAATACTTACTGTTAGTTGCTCAGCGTAGACTCTTAATACTTACTGTTAGTTGCTCAGCGTAGACTCTCAGTACTTTCGGGTCGTTACTCCGCAGGGCCTGGTGCACTTCTGAAGTCCAATATATTTGCGACACGCACAGAACCACTTGTCCAGGCCACTTGCCGACCCAGTCCTCTCTGGGCTCCATTTCGTAGGCGGGAATCGAATTCTCAACTTCATCACGCACTGTTACTCGCATTTGCTCTTCCACCTGGGTTGTGTGAAAGTTTTATTTATTTACACTTTATTAATAGGACATATTATACACAACACAAATAATTACAAATTAAAATACAATATAATAGAAGAAAAAAATAAAGAAAAAATAAATAAATATATACATAATATAATATATGTCCTATGCGTTCTGATAGTAAATTATTTTTTCATCATTATATTTCTGCATAAATATACAGGGTCCACCAAAATAAGGAGCGACTCGAATATCTAGAGAACGAATTTAAATTTAGAAAAATGCTAGAACACGACAAGGGGAAACACTTTTAACTGGATTTTTTTTATCATTACTAGGGGCGGCCCAAGGGGGGTCAACTTTGGAATCTAAAATGGAATAAAAAATTTATTCCGTAATTTTTTTTATTCCGCCAGTGGAAAAAAAAAACCTAAACACTACAAAAAATGTTTCCCCGTTCATATAATGGTACAGTGGTACACGTGTTTTAGCGTTATCTAGATATTTCGAGTAGCTCCTTTTTTTTTGCGGACCCTGTACAATTGTACATTGTATGTATAGAACACATTCCAGAAACCTTCACGTAAAATTCAGCTCGCTCAGTCAGTATTGCCAATAAAGAAATAAACTAACGAGTGAAAATATACCAATAACTGATATTATAATAATGTTAATAATAATAAAATGAGGCGTACAGTTTCAAAACTCATTATATCCACTTTTTCAAATTTTACAAGAACAACGAAAAACGATAAAGTCCATTTTTTATTATTTTCCAAAGACAATATCGTATTGGTAGATAGTATAAGTCTTAATACACCATTTTATGACGAGAAAAAAACATTTTATTCAGGTGTTCTCGAAATATTTAAGAATTTAATTTGGATATAAAGAGTTTTGCTACCTTAGCATGGACATAATAAGTTTTGCAACCGTATCAAAAGGATATACAGAGTTTTGCAGCAGCACAATCTATTATCATCAGTCAATTATGCCTGATAATATTATTGAATAAAAGAAAACAATTGGTAATTCAATAGTTTTGTTCAATAAAAGTTAGCATGTATTTTTATCATACAAATATGAGTCAAATGGAAACAGTCAAATCTTCATCATCTTCTGGGAAACAATCTTCATCATTTTGTTTCTTCAGTTACATGTGGGGCAGTAGGTACCTCTTCTTCCAGCATTAATTTGTAGAATTTGAGATCTTCCCTTTTTTTCCAAGACTCACCAAAAATTTTTTATAGTAAAGTATAAACATCAATAATGCGACCTCAGTAGCTTGATCGATAAGGCGGCGGACTTGTATCCTGGAGGTCGGTGGTTCAAGTCCCGGTTTCAGCGTAGATTTAGTAAAGCGAGTTAGAGTAGTTGTGATAATACGAAAGTGTTTAACACAAATATGATAACTTTTTTTTTTATTAACATCAATAAGTTTAGGTGCACTGGTAGTAAGTGCACTGGTAGTCAAGTGGTTAACACGCTAGTCTGGTAATCCAGGTAGCGTAGGGGTCCGTTGGTTCGAATCCCACCCAGTGCATGAATTTTCCTCATTAATTTGAGTTTGTAACCACATAACAATAAGACTCTGAAGGTTAGGTGGTAGAATATGCTTTAAGCATTAACCTCGCCTGGTTGTTAACTTCCACTAAAGAGTGTCATTATTATTATTATTAAGTTTTTCAGGTTTGACAAATTAATCAAACTCTATAATGGTTGGATTGAAATTATTCAAGTTTTTACCTTTCTTCATAACAGACTTGAATTTGCAGACATCTGATCTGTAGGGAACTTCACCTTTCACAAGAACAAAGCCTTTCTTTCGATGGACATAACGAGTTTTGTTACCAATCATTTCCCGTACGTCATTATTGTACAAGGATATAAAGAGTTTTGTAACAGTTTTTACGCATGGATATACAGAGTTATGCAGCCAAATCTCCTTTGGAAATACTGAGTTTAGCAACCGACTTGAATCTTTCTCATGATATTAAACCGGGTTCTACATAGTTTTGCTACTAAATATTTTCAGATAATGTGTGCTTTGTTCTGAAGATTCCAGAAATGTAAAAATATGCGTTTTCGATTTTTTGGATATAAAGAGTTTTGAAACTGGACGCCTCAAATATTTAACGCGCTATTAAATACATAATCATATAACGAAGTGGGTTTTACCCTTCATTTGCTGGACTCACAAACAAACTACTCAAATTATTAACCTCACCCAGCCTTAGTGGGGCCGGGAATAGCCTGCATCACGAGGGTTCGATGCTATTTTAGTAGATCGAGAAATCATTTTCAAACAAGTCTGTAATAGGAATCATTATACATTTAAAATAACCATTACAACTTGAGTGCCACGCTGTTTTTAGAGAACTTCGCCAAAGTGCCATGAGTACACCTTTGGGACCTCAACTCAGCATGACAATACAATTCATGAGATCCCATTTGGAAACTCAAATAATGTTTGAATTTAAAAGAAAATTTGTTCCAGGAGGCCATGAGTACCCATTTGGGAATCATACTATTCAGGCCTGAAATTTAATTTACAATATTGTTTTAAAACTCCTGAATTGCTGTCTTCGAATTATAGCCAGATCAGATGTACAAAAAGTATCATAGGTTGTTGAGAAATGTTATCCAAATATTGTCTTGTCACTTTGGTGAAGTTCTGTGAGACCCCCAATGGAGACTCATGGCACTGAAGTTGTTAAGGTTCACCTGAACACAAATGGCAAGCTCTGTACGTTCACATGAGTCCCTTACCTGCACCAGCCATTTCTCCACGCTGCCTCTGGCGTCAGCAGTGCTGATGATGGTGTTCATATCCACCACCTCACTTTCCCCACTGACCATTGACAGTATGTCCATTTTCTCATTGAACGCCAACTTATCAATGCCCTCAAACAACTTTTTTAGATGGGGCTGAACGCGCGTTGGATCCTTGGTTTCGGAGAGGATCTCCAACATTTCTTCGTTTGAGAGAAAGAAAAATCTATGGAATAAATTCAAGAGGAAAAATTCATTTGTAAGAACGCTTAGTCTTTTATTGCGTATACATTTAAAAAAAAAAAATATTTTTTTTTTTTTTACAAAAACGAACACAACACTTCCGATTTGTAATATTAGAAATTTCTCGGAGGTAATAATAGTGTATTATGACCAGAGTATCAAATATTTTTCTTTCACCAAGCACGGCCATGCCTCGGTGAACGCACTGCGCCGCAACGCGGCTAGTTCATTATATTGAATATAAAGCGGGTTGGAGCAGAAGCGCTCCGGGTCGGAGCGCCAAGTCAAGAAAGTTTGACCGCGCTAACAATAATAATATGATTATGACACAGCACCAATCATTTTAATTTATATGAAAGCCGAGTATTTGATTACATATGCAATGTGCAATGTCACGTCGAAAAAATAGTGGATGCTCCTTTGCACCTTGACAGTCCATACTGTAAGACAGTTACGCAAGTCCTTAACAGTTGGGTAATCTCTTCCACCCAACCCTTGGGTGGAAGAGATTGCCACAGGGAATAAGCCCGCCCTTCAGGTAGGACATTATTGTTATTTTCTTTTTTACTCATTTATTTTGTCATTTGTTTGTTTTTTCTTAATTTTATACTGTTACCATTGTACTCTGTCCTCCTAATAAAGCATAATATAATAATAATAATAACAGTCAAAATAAAACGAGGAACACCTAATTTTACAATAGCTACCCAAAGAATTTAAAGTTAGGTTTATAAAGGGCATAACCTGGGGAAGTAGAGTCTTTTCTGCTCGAGATAATAGTTCACTCCGTTGTTTATCTGCTCCATCTTGGCCATGCAGGCCAGGACAGTCTCCAGAACCCCATCTGCGGCCGCAGTGGAGAGGACTCTGGCGTCATCTTCAATCATTTTCATGAGACTCCGGAAATCAACGTCAACTTCCTGTGAATATTTTTGATGTTAGATAAAACAGTCGAACCTGGATATAAGAGAACTCAATGAGCTGGAGTTTTTTTCTCTGATGTACAGGTTTCTCTTACAAAGAGGTTATTTCTCTTATTGAGAAGTAAACTGAACCTGGAAATTGTTCTCTTATATCCAGGTTAGACTGTGTGATAATGAAAATCAGTGTCATTAGCAAGCTCTTTTTAAAGTTTTAAATTTTATTCATGAACAAATATTGGAAACGATGTTTCAGTTTATTAACACATCCTCAGCTATTTTAATTATTCAATAGCTCGTCCGGACCTTGATTTACCTGAAACATTGCTGCTTCTTCTGGCATCTGAGCAACAATGTCTTTGGAAGAGAAAATCGGAAGCAGGTACAGCCACTGGCCTTGTACTTTAAGCCATTCAGCTAGGGTTCGATTGGCGCGGTCCAAAGATTCACACCATTCAATCACCTCCTCTGAAAAAAATTAATTGGAGCTTGTCATAGTGTCACGGTTTTACTGGCATAGGTAATTATAAAATCCCTATGGTAACAAATCATGTAAGTATAAATGCCACGTAGATCGTTATTTATCCTTAGCAGCCCTGCCACCAATGAAATGGACCATCATTAAGAACAGTGATGAACCTTTTCTAATTCTACCGGCCCAACATCTTACAAACCAGATTAAGGAAGTGATAAGGTTCGCTTCTGCATTTACCTAGAATGGGCTTCACAAAGGCTGATCCTCGCATGGACAAGCTCTTGAGGATATGGTCATCCAGCAAAGCTTGCACGTCATCCAGCGATGTCAAAATATTAAGACCTGTGTCCCTGTGAAGATATAATTGGTCAAATTAAGTTCAGTGTGTGCTACAAGGAACTTTTTTTACCTAATGTTTGTAAATATGAATGGTATCTAGTGAAGGTGCATGGTTGAAATTTTTTTGGTATATCAGGGAGACAACTGAGACAAGATGTCTCAGGTCCTTTTGTGTTAGGATATGTTGTAAAGAATCCCTAGTTGAGATATTAGTTCTAGCAGCAACAATGTTGTAGCCAGCCTCCATGGTGTTACGGTCATGACTAATGTCCGTGGTCCAGAGATGTGGAATTCATTCCCGGTTGGGGTAGAATTTAAAATTCTGTTCCCACCTAAAACTTGCGGCTGGCTATTCCGTCCTAACCCAGTCTTAGTGAGATTACTGTGTGTAGCTGATACGATTTCCAGCGAATGGAGGGTAAAACCCCGTCCTGACTATCTCAAATCGGGACGTCAAAACCAACTAGAATCCATCTGGAGACAATAGATTTAATTAGGTCGAAGTGTTAATATTAGGGGTTTCACTGAACATCTTACAAGCAGGTTAGATAATAATAATAAAAACCGGAGTAGATAATACAGAAATGTAATTTCAGTGTATTATGTCTCTTTTGAAAATTTAGTTAACGCCTTTCCTATTATTTTTTCTCTGCTAATATCACTGTAGGGATATTAGTCGCCGAACTTACTTGTAAGGCATGGTGACAAAAAGCATTTCATTCCACTCCTTCTTCATTCTCTTCAGCAACTCCTCAAGATGTAACTCTTTGGACGCTCCTATACTGATAATTTCAAATCTGAAAAATAGAAAAAAATGTAACAAATTAATATTCATTTGTTTAATATTCTCCGAGGTCCTACTTCTCCAAGGTCTTATTATAAAAGGAGCCAAATCATAAAATAGAATTACAACGAGGATCAGGAAAGACTGTGCCAGATCCGAGATAAGGTGAGCTGTGATTGATGGAAAGTCCAACCTCGAGGGCGGTTTTCTCTGATCTTTTATGTAATCTTATTTTATAATTTAACCGACCTCAGTAGATTGATCGATAAGGCGGCGGACTTGTAACCTGGAGATCGGTGGTTCAAGTCCCGGTTTCAGCGTAGATTTAGTAAAGCTAGTTTGAGTAGTTGTGATATCACGAAAGTGATTGACACAAATATCAAATATGATTATTTTATAATTTAACCCTAAGTGCCTTGGTGGAGAAGTGGCTAGTGCAGTTTACTTACTGGCCCAACATATCGTCTAGATTGAGCGCCACTAGTTTCTCTAGTGTGGTGCCCGCGTTGGGTTGAAGGTCTATGTTGGCAATATCAGACATCTCATCCCAGTGGCGGTCACGCAATGCTTTGTTGCACATAATTCCAATCAGTGGCATCGCAGGCTGGAAATTGGAAATGGTGTAGTTAAATAGAAATATTTAAAGCAGACCGTACAAAACTGTATGATTTCGTTAAAGATGTAATAAACTTATAATAAATCCTTTGTATTTAGTTTTTTGTTGTTGTTGTAAAAATACGTTAAAATGAAATAATAAATACTTTAATAGTAATAGAGTAGTATAATTTATTCATGTCTAAGGGTCCTAGTTTGAAATGAAATTGGAAATTTGAAGTTAAAAGTATATCCTAATACCCATGTATGAAATTGATCTAGCTGAATCACGACACTCAGTCGCCGTTGAGGTTTTTGCCCATGGCTGGCGTACGCACCTAAATTATAAAAGGAGACTCCATGCCAAATTGGTAGTCACCAGCCGTTTCGTAGTTCTGTTTATTATGAATTAATTAATGTGAATAATTGAATATATTATTATGATTTTCGTACAAACAACCATCAGCAAAACTCTCCTCACCCGAAAATGTCTCATGCTCTCGTGCACTTGTTCAATCAGTTTGAGCGGTGCGGGCCAGTTATTGGGATCTGGGTCATCTACTGTACCGGTGAAACGGTTTGGGTTATTTTCCAACGCTTGTAACTTGCATTTGGTCTTGTAGGTCTTCTGAATCCGAGTCAAATCTCTGTAATTTTTGAGGAAAATTGCCCAATGTTAATTTCATAAAATCCCATGAGGCATTTTCAGATTGAAAAATTCCGACCTTCCAAACGTTTTCAGGTCATAACTATTTTACCACATAAGGAACAGACTTCGATTTTTCTTTAAAAAAAAGAATAGTAGGTAGTGCATTCATAGTTTCTATTCTTACTTGTGGGTTTCATCAACGAATTCTTCCACTTCGGATAGTTTTAGTCGCTCAAAGTCACATCCGAACATGAAGTATTTCCTCTTGATGTACCACGAGAACGAGAGAAAGATCAACTTGGCAAATGGATAGACAATACTCTGGAATTATTCACGAGAAACAATCAATAAAGATATTTTTGAAACAGGTGTGGAATTTTTACCAACTCAGTCCAAGTTACTTGTGAATTTATTAAAACGCAATTCTAAACTTAATTCAAATGAAATTTTTCATACAAACCTCGATTTCCTGTGTAGTGAAGTGAAAGCATGGAGAGAAAAAAATCACGATATTAATAATATTTGGAGAAAAAACAAAGTTAATTTACGAGTATTTTATAAATTTACAAAGGAAAGTTTATCCAATTGATAAAAAAAAAAATCCAAAGTAAAACGTTACTACGCATTCATACGCATTCATACGAGTAAAGGTACAATATTGCGTATCAACCGGGTATATATGGTTTACAAAATATAATCGCTAAAGTTTTAAGTAAAAAGTTAGAGGTCAGGAGCATGGTCTTTATGTTCAAGATACGCTAGTCTGAAGTTGATAAAATTAAAGTGGGACCATCTATAATACGTCACCTATATTTGTACAAAATGTACTTGAAATCTGTTCAGTAGTTTCTGAGGTTTGCGAGATGCAAGGAATACAAATAACAGGCCAATCGACCGACAGATAGACACAACATCAAAGTTGCTCAGGAAATTAGGACAAGTCCATTTTTTATATATTTTTTTACACAATGCTTCCGATATTGAATATTAGATTTTCTTCGGAAGTTAAAGGAAAGTAAACTTTGGTTGATCCATTTATTGGATGACATTACAAAATACATTAAAACTAACAGAATGAAGCTTTAATTTGAACTATCTGATAGATGTTGATATTGACTGATACCGAATTTCTCATGATGAAATCAATTTCCAATTTATTTCACAAAAACTCTTTTGGTTTTACCTTCAACTCCACTAGCTCTGGGTAGGTAGACTGAGGCCACTTGAATAGGGCTTCTTCTTTGTTGATCCATTCCATATCTTCATTGAATCGGTTGATATCTCTTAGGAACGACTTAATATACTAGAATAAATCAAATAGATAAATAGATCTAAAGAATTATTTTGAAAAGCATTTGTTAAATTGCATTTTAGAAAAACCTATAAAAATTATCATTTTTTTCTCGATTAGGTAGTTATTTTCTTACTAGTAGTAAATAACGAGAAGGAAATGTGTTACGAAAAAGACAACAGATTTATCAATATTGCAAAAAAAAGGAAAAGGAAATTTGAAAAAAAATATTCATCGGTAAAATAAGATTAAAATAGAACGCTTAATACAAAATTGTTGACTGCAATTATTACTTTTTAAAACAACGAAAAAACAATCAGCAAAGATAGCATGTGCTTACCGTGTTGTACTGAAAGATTTGCTCATAGTCTGTTAAGTCGTTCAAAAACTTCAAGTTTGGTGTAAAGGCTGCTAAATCTGCCTTGAGTTTTTCCGCAGCAGCCTGGCATTTCTTCTCCATGTCAGTTTTGATACGCTCGTACATCTAAAAAGACATGACTGTGCTTTTCGAAACTGTCTAAGTAGGAATATAATTTATCAAAATAGAAATTTTTATCTAGAGTATCTAGATTTTGTTGGCTTTCCAGGACGACCCTTAGCTGCTGTAAAAAAAGTTAGGTGGAAAGTCTGACTTTTGGGTTAAATTATTTTGACAAGATCAAACTTTTGTTTTGATATGCAGGTATCATATTGACAGTTTGTTTTTGAATTAGCTATAGTTATAATCATATAATTGATTTTCTTTTTATTTCTTTTTTAGTTCAGATCGTGAAAAAATCACTTTTAAGTTTAGTTTCAAGCATTTATTTATAATGTACAAAGATATTACTTATCATACATTCATAACTTCAATGTCAGAGTTATCCTTGTAATTTATAATATTTTATCTTGTTTAATCAAAAGTTTGCTCACATTATCAGCTCGACGTAGAATGGGCTGAATTCGATCAAGCCACTGAATTGCTTTTGCAAAAGCTGTGTGATGTTCCGGCGTCAATTGTGTGGTTCCCATTAGTCTCATGGCAATACGTGTGTATTCTAGTATCTGCTCTCTCTTTTCTTCAAGGAGATTCGCGTTAATATACCTAAAGGGAAACATTATAATAAATTACAGAGTGTTTGGAAAGTCCGAAAACAGAAAATAAAAATAAATGCCACTTAAGAAAATAAGTTCTAATTTTATCTTATTATATTCAACCGTTAAAAAACTTTCAAACCCAATTTATATTAGTATATATTTTATCAATATACTTATTGTGTGTGATGTGTTTGTGTATGTGATGTGGGTATGTGTGTGGGTGTAATGCCTTGGTGAAGCAGCGTGTATCCCGCTAGTAAGTAATGAGGTTGGCTATTGGTTACATACTTGATATACTGTCCTAGTGTGACGAGGACCTCTGTACTTCGCGGCTCTTTGCTCACTCGTCGCACCATGGTTTCAAATTCCGAGTCAATCCTGCAGAAGAGGTTCATAGCAAGTTATACATGGAGAGTGCTTGCTGGGATTTGAATAAAAATAATAATAACACTCTTTAGTGGAAGGTAACCACCAGGCAAAGTTAATGCTCAAAGCATTGTCTACCACCTAACCCTTAGAGTCTCATTATTATGTGATCACAAACTCAAATTAACGAGGAAAAATTCATGCACTGAGTAATTCTAACCAACGGCAACGAATCAGTAGGCTACCTGGATTACCAGACTAGCGCGTTAACCACATCACTACCAGTATACGTTAACCAATTGAATCCTTCTCTCTTGGGGGAAGGAGATAGCATGTATAAAAATACATTATACAAGTTTTACATTTTCCCATGTTAAAAAAAAGTTTTATACATGTTAGATGCATCCATTCAATGAAATTATTGTATTACATTTGAAATTATTGTATTACATAATGTTGTACCAATCTTATTATCAGCAGGGGGTTTCTTGTGTGAACAATCATTATTCAAGTATCAAAAAATGAAGGGACATAATCTTATTTTGTATATTCAAACACATTTCTTTATTAAATTTTAGTACATTAGAAATATACTTTGTAAAATGGTAAATATTTCCTAAATTTCTTTGATGGGCACTTTCTACCCACCCCCTAGATTTGCAAGTTACTGACCTGTCAAGGTCAACTCGATTCTTGTCTGCAATCGTCTCCACGATTCTATCCACGTATCTGTTCACTTGCGTCTTCAAATCTTCCTTCTCGCCCTCTTGGTTTAACCTGATGACGGTGAGAAAATGTAGGTATGTACTTGATTTATTTCACTCTCATACTAAAAATCAAGACTCAAAAAGGATTGTTATAAAAATCCTTTGTAATAAAGTTGTACCTCATTTCCTTTGTATGGTTCTTTATGATAGGTATGTATGATTCAGAAGGGATATTATGTATCTATAAAATCTGGTAGGTTTGTTTTTTTTTCAACAATTCAAAGAGAAAAATAGTGAATTGAACTAATTATTAATAAGAATATTCAGAGAGCTATTAGACATCTGAAAACAACCAACCGTCCGAAATAGAATTCTTCATTGTTCAAAAGCTGAGCTATTTTCTTGTCAAACTGTTTGTAGTGGTCGATCCTGTCAAATAATTCATCATAGGAATGATCCTCTAGAAGCCAGGACTCCAGGCTCTTCATCACATGCTTCTCCTTCAACTCACTGAACTTGTTCTCTGTAGATCAGCAAAGTTATAATGTACATTAGAAATGTCAATTTACCACAAGTAACAAGCCACCTCTCTCAAGCAATATGCTGTCAATAGCTTGAAGATGACTTTACAAGCCGTCAAAATACGTACAAACTACGAGTATGTTTACCGTTTCATGGCAATGCCGTTTCTCGAGGGCTTTCTCCAACCATTTGTTTTGCCTGATAAAACAAGAGATGTTATTGGTCTTAAAAATAAAAACTACATATATTGTCTTTTGATGTTGAACTGCATATATTACCTAAGTGATAAAACGGTGCATGAGTGCTCCAGATTCACAAAGATACAATCGCGATAGTGGTAATATAATAATTTGGTTTACCCAAGTCAGGACAGAGTGTGAGATTTATGAGATTTATCTAGAGAAAAGAGTAGAAAAAGGAAACATGATTACGGAGTTGCTAGAAGGAAAATGGAATTGCGTAGAGAAAATGGTTCGAGAAATAGTAAGAGTGAAAATGAAAGATAGAGAGAGGTTTAGGGCCCAAAATAACTGAGAGTCCATAGTGTAGAGATGAAGAAACGTATCACACGGTTCCGGGATCTCCCATCTCCTACGACTTCTGAGGATAGGGTTTTGGTGGGTAATAATCCTACACACCAGGGAGTGAGGTGACAGGGGTGTCTTTTGAAGATTTTGCTATGATCATTAAAAGAAACATAATATTTGATAAAATATATTATATTCTACACTATGTTTTTCGATGTCGAATTTTTTCTTCATTGTCTACATCCTGAACATGATTGGTAAATTTTGGTTTAATTTAATAGGGCGTCTTAGGGATTTTACAGATTTCGTGAATCCCAGACGGCACCCTACACAGGGTTAATTATTTAAGCTAATTGTTTCCACAGATTAAAATATCACTTACGAATCATCTTGAAGTGTTCGTCCAAAGGTTGGAACAGCTGTTTTAAACTCTGAGAAAACGCCTCATGAGACTTGACCACGTAGGAGGCCGTCCGCTTAGTCTCCACAACTGGCTTGATGCTCTGGTTAGGGAACCACACCTCCATAGCGGGTAGCTGGACTATCGCGTTGTTCAACTGACGGAAATAATTAATGTTAAAAATGAAGAAAGAAAAAAAAAAAAAAAAAAAAAAAAAAAAAAAAAAAAAAAAAAAACAAGGAGAAGGTAAAAGTATAAGGTAAACCCATGGCGGGAATTTTACTCTGAAGTATTGTTGGCGAAATAGGACTCTCTAGCCATAGTCCACAGTATAACTAGAGGACTTCAATTTCTAAGTAAATCTATGTAGAAGGACAGTAAATCTGAGGGTGTCTAAATTTCTACGGAGAAAATGGTTATTTTTAGCAATATTGTCTCCGCCAAGGCTTGTCATGATGGCATAAATACTGTCACAGGGGCCATCAGCTCCAGTGCTCAGTGCGCAGCGGTGCTAAGCATTCGATGAAAACAGACAACAGATAAACCTCGAAGATTAAACATGGTTATCGGAGGTCACAACAATCATGATTATTCTTTTAAATCACAAGAACACAAAAATAAGTTGGGTCCTGGTAGTATAAATAAACATTCAGAAAAACCACTAGGGGTCAATCGGCATACAGAGCTACTGATAGTACTGATCCCTATACCTGTGTTATGTGTCCCGCCCCCCGCCTTCCTTCACGAACTAAGGCCTAATTAACAAGTGTTTTTCTTTTATCTCTATACCATCCGTCAGCTATCCGGGCCAGGGTAGCTAGAACCTCCAACTCCTATTACAATACTCACAAGGTCTACCAAACTCTGGTATTTGTCAGCAATGGTGAACACACTAGGTATCATGGTAGCACTGTCGGAATAGTCACCCTCACACAGGAGCAATGGAGTCGTTAGTTTGTTTGAGAACGACTCAATGAGGTCATCTATGGTACGTCGAACTAGCTCGGTTATCTGGGAAAAAAACATTTAAATAGGAAGTAGGGGAAAGAGGTTTCTTAAAGTACTTAGATAGGTATAATGTCATCTAACTCGAGGTTTTTTTAAAGTACTTAGATAGGTATAATGTCATCTAACTCGAGGTTTTTTTTTAAAGTACTTAGATAGGTATAATGTCATCTAACTCGAGGTTTTTTTTAAAGTACTTAGATAGGTATAATGTCATCTAACTCGAAATGTTTTATGTCAAAGTTCTAGTCACACGCGAGAGCCCTCGTGCCTTTTGGATGTGTACAGTCAAAGTCTTCTCTTCCTTATTTTTATTTATTTATTTACACTTTTTTTACAAAACAATCAACAATAAATTTAAAAAATAACTTAAAAAGACGTACAGAAAAATATAGAAAATTATTAATTTTTATTTACAATTATTTTGTAATCCGGGGCGAAGTTAATACCTTAAGCATTCTCTTCCACATTCTCTGCCACTTCCTTTTTCTCTACTTCTACTTCTTTATATTCTTTAGTCCCCACTTCTTTCTCTTATCTAATTCATCCTCTTCTTCAACTTTTTTCTTCTTGTTACTTTTCTTCATTTCAGACACCAACATCTATCTAAACCTTTACACCAAATTAATACCCTCTCTATTTTGACATTTAAATGTCAAAAGTCACCCATCAATTCTTATATCAAACTTATATGTAAAAAAAAAATCATACAACACATATGATGTTATCTATGGACATCGAAAAAAAAACGGTTGGGTGGAAGAGATTGCCACAGGCAATAATTGTTTTTTTTTTTTTTTTACTTATTTATTTTGTCATTTGTTTGTTTTCTTTTCTTTTCTAAATTTTATACTGTTACCATTGTACTTTGTCCTCATAATAAAACTTAAAAAAAAACATGAATCTGGAAGACTAGTCACCTGTATGGACACAATGTTAGTGGCACATTTCAGGACGCGGGGCAACTGGTTGGGGGGTACAGAGCTCATGGCGCCCTTCCTAGTGAGCAGGGATATAATGTTGGGGTACCAGGAGCCGGTGATCTGGAGCTCTGCCTCGCGAATATCCTTGTGAACTTTGCTCAGCAGATTGTCTAAAACCATGTGGCCCATGAGTCTGAAGAAAACAATAATAATAATAATAATAATGTGTTTTTATTGTACATTTCTTTTACATTACATAGTTACATATAAGATATAGCACATAGGAAAAGAAATATTAAATTGAAACTGTATGTTTTACAGACTTGTCACAATTGTATTTCAATAAATTCAAACTATAGCCGCGTTTACAAACTGGTACTCTTTTTGTGGCATAAGCTTGATTCAAATGAATTACTCGACAATTTCATTGTATTTCAACAAATGTTTGCGACGTCATCACGCCTACAGATTACCTACTGGTACTCTTTATGTGGCCCAAGCTTGATTCAAATGAATTACTCGACAATTTCATTGTATTTCAACAAATGTTCGCTACGTCATCACGCCTGTAAATTACGTTAATTTTAATGTACAGTCAATGAAAAAGCCACAAAAAGGATGACGAAAAATATAAATATATATTTTTTTTTTTTGACCTTTTTTATTCTTAGACCGTGTTCTCTTTTTCTGGTTGCTGAGTAAGTCCTATTCCAGAAAAACCAACTTATCAACATTTTATGATTAATTAATATTTTACAGAACACTATGAATGAATACCGGACCTGTAGCGTGTGAAGTCCACCAGTGTGTCAGGCAATGTGCTCACCACAGTGCTGAACAGTTTCCGAATCTGAGGAAGCAGTAGAAACAAGTTGTGCCCGATCTTTTGACGGCTCATTTCGAACTTCTTGTAGTTGCTGGTTTTACCTCCGACACTGCAAAAATGAGAAAGCGTAGAGTAACGAAAATTAAAGTTTAATATACAAGACAATCAGTATTTCAAGATAAATGCATTGTAAAATCCAAAAATAGATGTGTCAATTATGATTTAAATATACTTTAACCGATTGACATTAACATATTAACAAGTACAATGCACAATCTGAATAAGGACAGCATGGGCAGTGACACTCACTCGTATTTCATCGCATGTATAAGCAGTGATACTCACTCGTATTTCATCCCATGCATGAGCAGTGATACTCACTCGTATTTCATCCCATGCATGAGCAGTGATACTCACTCGTATTTCATCCCATGCATGAGCAGTGATACTCATCGTATTTCATCGCCATGCATGAGCAGTGATACTCACTCGTATTTCATCCCATGCATGAGCAGTGAACTCACTCGTATTTCATCCATGCATGAGCAGTGATACTCACTCGTATTTCATCCCATGCATGAGCAGTGATACTCACTCGTATTTCATCCCATGCATGAGCAGTGATACTCACTCGTATTTCATCCCATGCATGAGCAGTGATACTCACTCGTATTTCATCCATGCATGAGCAGTGATACTCACTCGTATTTATCCCATGCATGAGCAGTGATACTCACTCGTATTTCCATCGCATGATATTACAGCAGTATGACAACACTCACTCGTATTTCATCCCATGTATGAGCGGTGACACTCACTCGTATTTCATCGCATGTATGAGCAGTGATACTCACTCGTATTTCATCGCATGCATGAGCAGTGATACTCACTCGTATTTTATCCCATGCATGAGCAGTGACACTCACTCGTATTTCATCGCATGTATGAGTACATGGTCCTCCTCGCCTTCCTTGGGCCGGAACATGATCTGAAGATTCAGCTCAAAGAGGATCCGCAGATACTCAGCCTTAAGTTCCTCCAGGTGTCGCTTCACGAGGACCGGGTAGCGATTCCGTAACTCTTGTGGGATTTTCTGAAACAATTGAATGAAATATCGTGATGTTCACGGATGCAATTTCTAATCTAACATACGTAGGTACACATTACTCGTACATTTCAAACACATAAAAAAATGAAAGCCCTTAATTTATCAATCAAATCCACAATATCAAATCAAACAATACAGTACACTGCCAATTATGGACACAATACTTTCTGGTGATCGGTTCACATTGTATACACTTGGCAATTTTGATATTTTATACCAAATTACTTGTATCTTCAAAACTAAACTGATTCTCTTCAAATTTGTTTGATATGGTAGTATACCACCGTTTTTCCTACATTTTAGATTCCACAAAAAATTCTGTATCGGCAAGTTGAAGACCTTATTTTTGCACTTTTTAGTTCAAATTTTCGGATTTTCTTAAATATCAGAGCTTGATCATATTTTATTAAAAAAGAATTACAAATGCACTATGTAAAACACTAATACGCATATACCTACATACAAAATTTCATGAAAATCGGGTGTGTGGTTTACGAGATATACGCGTACGTATAAGCTAAAAGTTAGAAATCAGGCGCATGGTCTCTATCACTAAGAACTGAGTTACAAGGAATGTATTAAACAGATCGACAGATAAACTGACACAAAACCAAAGTTATTGTTGAGGTAATGAAACGTCCAGAGATACGAAAAAAATTGAAATCGGAGCAAAAAAAATAAAATATTAATATTTTTTTTACAAAAACGAACACCAATACTTTCGATTTCTAATATTAGGAATTTATCAAAATTAACAACAGAACATTCTCAATGGAAAATGTATACAAAAATCGCCAACCTTGCAGATATTCTCAATCCAGGATTCCGACAGGGGCGGAGGCACTACGTTCTCAGCCTGTTTCCTCAGGGCATCCTTGTACTTCTCATCCCTGAATTTTATCAGGGGCAGCTCAGGGACGGGAGGCTGTGTGCACAGGAAGTGTTTCTTCATTTTCAAGGCATCTTCTATTCTGAAATGATTTAAATCAGGCAAAACACGGACTATATTTGTAACAAATTTCAATTTATTCCATTCTTGACGTTTAAAATTCCAGGACATCTTGAGGTATACAATATTTTGGGGTCGTCATTGAGAACACTACCCTACTATAATCAAGTTTGCCTTTCATTTCAACATAAAATTAAAAATGTCGCGAAATTCATGGAAATATCAACGTTGTCTTCAAAAAGCTATGTTTTTGGGTACTCGGGTAGAGTTGAGTTTGTTACTTCAATGAGAAGAAATGTGGATTTTTTTGATATATTTACGTTTACTCGTATATACCAAGAGGTAACTCTACATCTTAATGGTATCTGATAAGTTTGCGGACAACTCACGGTATTTCCAAAAAATTGCCGTATCATTTTATTATATTTATTTGATTGAATGCATTAAATCAGTTTTATATATTTACTTGGGGCCTTTCTTCCCTTTCACTTTGAACCGCACACTGTCTAGCACGGCATAGGTTTTGTTTCGATCAAACATCTCGTGGTGTCCTGGTACAATCCCTTTGGTTCGCCGCTTGCACACAGACGACACTGTAGACTTCAGGGTGGAACTTTGACTGGTGGAGGAAGAGGAATTCTTGGTCTGGCTGGCATGAACTGAAGAGCCTGCGCTACCTGGCTGAGATTGGGTCTCTGAAATAGGGTAAAATAGTAAAATATATGTATTTAATCAGAAAACAGGAATATTAGTTAGAACCTTTATTATTAAAGGTATCTACATTCATGTTTCGAAAATTATTGTAAAATTTTATATTATTATTTTAAAGATGATTTTTTCACACACTTTTTTATTTCGTAGCCATGAAACAGCAGCTTTTGATCTGTGTTGTAGCCTTACCATCCCGTAGTATGGATCATCTCTGGTGGGAGAGAAGAGATAAAATACTTCCAATTTAGGTGCTGGGTGAACACGAACGCACCGGAAGGTATCCCTCTCCCTTACAAACAAGCTCTAGGGATCGAACCCGGAACCTTCCGCGTGACAAACTAGAATTTTATGAGCTCAGTGAGCTAATCGTGAGCTCAGTGGTGAGATATTAGCTAAATATAGTGGTAAGACATTCTCCCACAAACATTGTCACACTACCTTCAAAATCAATTGGAAGTTCTGGCACCTCCATCAACTCATCTTCTTCCATCTCAGTGTCCTCTGGATGTGGATGTAGAAAGTGTGCGGAAGATGCATCTCCCATAGAATGAAGGGTCTTCCAATACTTGGGGCCTGGCTTGTCAGGGTTCATGGTTGTATTGGTGATTTGGTATTGAATGAGAGTAGGTATCTATAATCTGATTGTCCAACACCTATACATGATTTACGTAAAAACGTATAACTGATTTAGATAATATTGCATAGTATGCATATTTAAGAGGGAGTGCTGTGTTATTTGAATTGTACACTAATTCCTGAGAAAGTAAGCTATCCACTTTGTAGTCATCTAATCGCTCATGCCCACAAATAAATACTCTTTCTCCGACTTTTTTATTTTCACTCTAAAAACAGAAAAAAAACTGTTAGTCACGTCTTTATTCAAAACAAAATTTAAAGATGTTTCGACAAAACTGCTTGGTTACGAGTAAACAAAATCACTGAAGGTGCATTAGTCCTTAGCAACACCCCTTTGCATTTTTCTGTTGAGTTCTTACCCATCTCAATATGTACCTATTTTAAAAGAAAGAAACTTGATCGAACATCACACGACTTTCCTTATTCCCCAAAGAGATGTTAAAGTTGTATAATATTATTGTTCAAGGGGCTCACGATTTTTTTGTTTGTTGATATCTGTAACCGTTTTGTCAGGATCGCCATATTTATACAGCAAAATGCGGAAAAATTTTGCCACTTCAGGGTGTCCCATAACTAGATTTGTCCCTTCAGCGCCCCATAGACTAAATAAGCTAAACTTGCAGTGGGGCACTTTGCTTTGTTAAAGAGTTATGGCCAAATCCCTGTTCCACAGGTCAAGAGGTCACTTAAATTGATGCACTTTTTTTTTTTTTTTTTTTTTTTTTTTAAAGAAATCATGAACAGAAGGTAGGTAAATTGTGACTTCATGTATGAATAGTCATGCATATTTCCCTTCAAATATAATTGGTAGGTACCTTCAAAAAAAAAAAAAAAAAAAAACGTCCAACACACTTCAAGGAAGGGAAAAATCAAATTTTCGAAAAAGTTGAACTTATGATTGAATATCTTTCTGGTTTTTTTTTAATATTTCAAAAAGCAATCAACTGAATTTGAAGGGAAATATGCATGACTATCCATACGTGAAGTCACAACTTACCTATTGACCATGGTTTCATAAAAAAACTTGCATCAATCCAAGTAACCTGTGGGAAAAACAGGAATTTGGCCATAATCCTCATACCTACTCTGAAAATTTCAATTCGATTGGACAAAAATTGCAGCTTTTATGGCGAAAAGAAATTTTGATCCTAATCTTAGCCTGGCTCGACGTTGCTTAACATGGTGTCATTAAAAAATTGTACTTTGATAGCCATATATGTAATGAACATACGCTTAAAATTTCAACTCGATTAGAAGAAAAAAAAATATGTAAAATATTTACTCACGGTGAGATTTGAACTCAGGACTCTTGAACTTTCATTGATCAGCAAGCGCCAACCATTAGGGTAAACTAACTAAATGAGTCAGCGCGGAAATTAAGGTGAAAAAATAATATATAAAGTTATCGGAAAACGCGCAGGATGCTTCAAATATTTAATGATGGATTATCATCTGTCCGTTAAGATTTTTTTATTCTTATTTATTATTTAATTTAAATTGGTTGATTAAAATGTATGTCTGTGCAAAATTTCACGTTTCTATTTTTTTCAGTGCGAAGATAATATATGACGACTTCTAAAAGAAACCAATAAATTGGCCCTAAAGGGTACCCTTGAAGTCCGGTCGAGCTAAAAGTATTTTTCGCCTTCGCGCGTCGTCTGAATGGGTCGAATAACATATCAAAATTTCAGCCTTATAGCCACAACCGTTAAAGAGCTATGACTTGTGACAGAATCCCTTAAGGCGCGGCGTACGGAAAAGGGCTCGTTCATATGGTTTTTTTCTTCATATAAACAAAACCCTAATGATAGGGGTTTATTCTGATATAATTTTTTTTGTTGATATCCTGAACTTTTTTTGAACACGGCACACGGCCCCAATATACTGGTATTCTGGGGGGATCCCACTTGAACTAACTTTTTTTATTATTCATCATAATATATTCATTTATTCACAACAATTAGTCGTAGTTTACAATTTACAAAAATCAAGAAATAATACAAAATAAAATAATGTTAAAAATACCTATGTCCAAATGTTACAGCAAAACATATATTATTATAATAATACATGTGTATTATTCATCATAGAGGAATTGTGACAAATCAAATCCAATGACTTCGAGGTGCTGTTTACGAATTTCTCATTTATTTTTCGTTAACTGGTACCGTTCAGTCACCAGTGGGGGATTTTTACTTTCCTTATCCTATAATAAGGAAAGTATTGTATTCGTCGAAAATTTGACCTACCCAGTTTTTCACATTTCTGGACGAATCATAGCCTCAGGATACCAAAAAAGTTGTTTTCAGCCATTGGTCCGTGCGTCTGTCTGTCTGTCTGTCTGTCTGTCTGTCTGTCTGTCTGTCTGTGAACAGGATATCTCAAGAACAGTAAGAGCTAGAGACTTGAAATTTGGTATGGAAATTAATTTCATACACCAGACGAACCACGAAACTTTTGGTTGCAATCGGCCGCAGAATGCGGCCGCAGGGCCGCAAATATTGGCCGCAAGCGCCGTTTCTCTAAATTGGTTAAAGATACAGAAAAAGTTAGAGAACAACATTTTCTTAGATTAAAAAAATAATAGGGGTCTATTCCCATCATTTTTTTGATATCTTGAACTTTTTGGAACTCGGCCCCAATTTACCGGTATTTTGGGGGGACCCGCTTGGACTAACTTTTTACTTTCCTTATCTTATAATAAGGAAAGTATTGTATTCGTCGAAAATTTGACCTACCCAGTTTTTCACATTTCTGGACGAATCATAGCCTCAGGATACCAAAAAAGTTGGTTTCAGCCATTGGTCCGTGCGTCTGTCTGTCTGTCTGTCTGTCTGTCTGTCTGTCTGTGAACAGGATATCTCAAGAACGGTAAGAGCTAGAGACTTGAAATTTGGTATGCGAATTAATTTTATACACCAGACGAACCACGAAACTTTTAGTTGAAATCGGCCGCATTCTGCGGCCACAGGGCCGCAAATGCTAGCCGCAAGCGCCGCTTCTTTAAATTGGTTAAAGATACAATATTTTTTAGAGAACAACATTTTCTTAGATTAAAAAAATAATAGGGGTCTATTCTGATCATTTTTTTGATATCTTGAACTTTTTGGAACTCGGCCCCAATTTACCGGTATTTGGGGGGGACCCGCTTTGACTAACTTTTTTATTATTCATCCTACATGGGGGTTGTGACATATCAAATTCAATGATTTTGAAGTGCTGATTACGAATTTGGTATTGGTTTTTAGTTATCTGTTACCGTTGAGTCACCAGTGGCGGAATTCGACTCCTTTTTGGGGGATAAGGAAAGTCGTGTGATGTTTACACCAGATTTTTTATTATTCATCCTAGATGGGGGTTGTGACATATCAAATCCAATGATTTTAAGGTGCTGATTACGAATTTGATGTTTATTTTTAGCTAACTGTTACCTTTGAGTCACCAGTGGCTTTTGGTCCCGTTTCCATTTCTAATATGATAAGGAAAGTCGTGTGATGTTTACACCAGATTTTTTTTCTTCTCTTTGATGGATAAAAAAAAGTCGTGTGGTGTTTACACCAGTTTGTTTTTGATAGGACTTTGTCCGGCTAATTTTGTCGTATTGGCAACACCCTTGGTTGAACGAGTCTTCCGTAAATGCCCGCTAAACTTTGAAATCAAAGAATTTAAAAGAATAAATTTTAAATAAAAATTGTTGAATTTCTCGTAAGACCACTGAAGTTAAGCAACGTCCAGCGAGGTGAAAAATACGTGATGAATTTCCTGCGAATGAAGGGTAGCAGCCCTGTCTCGAGATGACCATAGTAGTTGAGTGGGACATAAAATTCAAGATATTAAATAATTCATCATTTGAAATTGGAAACATGCTTTCACTAATATTGTCAATTTTATTTGTCTTCTAAAATTTGCTAGTAATCCACTTGTCAGTAATTCAATACACACTAGATTCCTAATTTAACACACAGATTTTGATAGTCAAAGACAGACCCATTGATAGTAATTTTCATGGAATTATTTCTGGAAGTTTCCTCTCGCTCATCATAACCTTACCCATACAAGAACTACCTTCTTAGCTTTTTCTTAGGATCTAGCTATATTTCAAAGAAAAAGTAAAGAGTTTTGAGGGACATTCTTAGCAACCATGGCTCAAATATCTCCTGAAATGGTAAGCCTTATCATTATTATTTAACACGTTGATTGCCAATGCTATAGAGTTAGATTTCCTCAGAAGCCCAAATGACACTCCAATGTCAAGTGGATTCACCTGACAGGGCCGTCCGAGATAATCATGTCAGGTGAATTCACCTGACTGGATGATGGGATAATTATGTCAGGTGAATTGACCTGACGGGGCCGTTCGGGATAATTTTGTCAGGTTGACCTGACGGGGCCATTCTGGATAATTTTGTCAGGCAAATTCAACTGATGGGGCCATACGGGACAATTATGTCAGGTGAATATGCCTGACGGGGCCAGCTGGGAAAGATTAGTGTCAGGTGAATTCACCTGACGTGGTGATCAACCTGTTAATAGCATTACCTACAAAATTATCTTTGCTCACACTTCAGTACCATGAAAGAAAAGTTTTCCTACTTGAGGGAGGAAAGCGTGGAAACTATTTTGATGTTTGACAAACTTAATTACAGGAATATACTTCACAATGGTAACTTTAAGATTCAATGCCACGACACTCACATGTCATGTGGTACTTGGAGCTGATAAGCAAGTGACATTCCTATGGAGACCTGAGAATGTCAGCATAGTTAGTGAAAATAAGCCAGTGTTGAGTGTGTAAGCAGTAGCTACATATTCCAAGAGTAAACTGAGATGATATCAATTTGCACAATACTGAAATAATCAATGAAAAAAAAACCTAACCTAATCAATTGGGTCAATTGCAAATTGATTTTTTTTTAAATTACCTTTAAAAGTTGCCAAACACAGACCACAGGGGTCTACAGTAGCTCCTATTTCATGGCTACAAAATAAAAAAGGCTGTGTGTGAAACACTTATCTTAAGAAAAAAAAAAATATATGAGCATAAGTTTATTTCACTAGACAAAACCAACCTAAAATTTAATTTAATATAGGCTAAAAAATCATTCAGATTAGTAATTACTACACCAATATTTTCTCTCTTTATGTTAATTTTCAGGGGGCAGGAGAACTTGTCACTGGTGCTAGTGTTTTATCCAGACCAGCAGAAGAATTTGTAAATGATGTAAGTATAACATTCTATTCTGGAACTTATTCACTTTCTGTCTATTACATACCATAAAAATTAATGAGAAACTCATTGACATTTTGGCTGAGTAAATAGGGCTTCAGATACAGTTACATTTTACTATTATTCTGGGTGTTTCAAACTAACCATTTTCGAGCTTAAAAAAGCTTCATTTTACAGTGATAATAGAACACAACTAAAGAAACTTTTTTTTTCCTGAGGTGATTTAGTATTTGGCCTTTTGCTCCAGAGGTACAGTGAATTTCCTGTTTAAAAAAAATGTCTAAATCTAAAAATTTATATTTATGAGTTGGATTGATAAAATTATTTTGTCTAATTTTTTTTTTTAATTTGATGAAAATGATTTTTGATTGGACTTGAAACTTCTGAGATAAATGCAAAAAAATGTTCATGCATATGTGTCATCTTGCATTTATCTTGGAAGTTTCAAGTCTGATTAAAGTTTTTATGAAGCAAATTAAACTCATTTTTTAAGCTTACTGAAAAGTATAGGGTCTTATTTGAAAAACAAAAGTTTACCTCAATCATGAATCTTTTTTGAAAAATCAAATGGTTTCAAGATATTTGAGTGTATCCCTTATCTTAAGCCCTGTATTTGTTTTTATTCCAGCCATCTCTGGAAGCTATGTGGGTGAGCAAAGCTGTGGACCACGCAGAAGTCTATTTCAATGTATGTTGACAAATGCATAAATTACACTTTCTAGGTACTTCTATATTAAGGAACTACCTATGGCATTATGTACTTGTACATTTTCTCAAATTCTGTTTTTATTTTTGGTAAAAAATACATTAGAAGCTTACGTTTAAAAAAATCTTGAAATTTAAGACAGGAAATATTAAAAATTATACCAAGTATAAAAGAAAGAAGAAGAAGATTTAATTATGGGATTTCAAAGGTAAAATTTCTTGAAATTTTGTTGTGTTGTAGTTATTATACTTTGAAGTATAAGCCATTTATATCTACTCAATTTAATTAATAAAATAATATCAAAATTACATTCCTCTGAAAGTTTTTTGCATAGAGTCTTGAAATTTTTAATGTCTTTTTAATGATATTAGGACAATCTCTGTTGCAAATTTCATATCTCTATGATCAATTGAACCGAAGATATGAGGGTGTGAAAAACCGGGTGAATCGGTTCGTGTAAAGATACACTGCCGTGCTTGCTGGAACTTGGCCTGGCGCACTGCCGTGCGCTCAGATATTTTTTTTACATTTCTCATTATTAAAATAATGGAAGACAAAGACATGAGTATATAAATATTAAAGGGCAGACACATGCATTAACTTAAATGAAATTATAAACACATCTGGTGCATCATATGAAATGATATCACTCTGTAAACAAATCTCAACCATTGTAATATAGAAACGCAATAATTTCAACATGTTGCACCATTGGAATTTATAAACCAGCCCATTGGTTTCAGATTTTATGCTCTGTGGATCCCAAAATCCTACGCCTCACTACACATGATGATGTGATCTACAAAACATTCCGAGAACACTTTCCAGACCTGAAAGTAGATCTTTTGATTGAAGATGAAATGAAAAGTCCTGAGGGTAAAGCTGTAAGTTGAACAAATCTCAAGAGTGTATATCTTATCTGTTAATAAAAACAAATCCATTAATATTTTCTCTAGAGTAATTAAAAAGACAACCACTGTAAACCACCTTAATTTTTTTTGTGTAAGTTTATAACTGTCAAAATTCAATTTATTTATTTTATTTGGCTTATGAACACAATATCACAAAAGTGCAGTTAGGTTTTAGGGATAAAATTGAAATTAGATTTAAGGGTTTGCACATTCAAGATTCAAGTAAAATTAATAAATAAAAATTGTCTGATAATGTGTTCAGATCTTGCACAAGTGGTTCTACTCTCTTCAAACGGAACCAAAAAGCTTATATGTGAATGGTTTATTTATCCAGGGCTACATGGCGGCAGTTTATTTGACAATGATTTATTTCATTTAATTTATATGCTCCATAAATGAAGAGAGGTCCAATGAATATTTTTTTTTTTTGGGTTACAAACCTAATGTGCGGATGCTAAGTATTGATTATTTAAATAAATATCTGAGTGAGGTCTACAGTTGACAGAGCTACTAGTTATATTAATACTAACTTAAATTGATACTAAAATTTTGAAGAACAATAGAAATTGTTCAGCAGGTGTTGTGGTTCAAGGGAAAAATATTCATTTTACAAATCAACAATCACGAGATATTATTTATTTATGATGCCACTAGTCATATAATTCACACAAATTTCGAAATCAAGTGCTCACTGCTAATTGTATCTTTTTTTTCTCTCCAGAAATGGAGGGAGTATTGTGAAAAGTTCAAGGATGTGGTCGAGGACTACAACTTTGGTACACTCCTTCGCCTGAACACAAGGGGGGAGTACAGTGAGGAGAACACCATGCTCTCAACCAGGATACAATTCTATGCCATCGAACTGGCACGAAATAAGGAGGGCCTGAACGATAGCATACGGGACAACTTCAAACCTTCCCGCACCAAGAAATCATAGGATTGGAATAAAGGGTGTGTGATATTTGCACCATGCACAAACAAACATTTTTACTTTTTTTATACAGGGTGGGGCAAAAGTCTGGAAACCCCTGAATAACTTTCGAATGGCTTCTTCGGTAAAATTAAAATTTTGTACGGTAAACCGGGCTAATAAGACCTTCTTTTAGAGTGGGGTCGATTTTTGTTACCGGCCCCCAGGTCGGGGCCAGGGGGGCGAACTTCATTTTTTTAAATACGAACCCCCACCTTGCAATACATTTTTGGAAAAGTCTTCAAATAAGAAATACACTGGTGCAAATTTTATTTTTTTAATATTAACAGTTTGAAAATGGCGTTCAACTTTGTGTATGCAGTAAAGTCTGGAAACCCCTGAATATCTTTCGAAAGAGCTTTCTCAGTAAATTTAAAATTGTGTACGTTAATCCTTGGTAATTAGACCTTATATTAGAATGGGACCGATTTTTTTTTTTACCGGCCCCCATGTCGGGGCCAGGGAGGCCAACTTCATTTTTTTTAATACGAAACTCCACCTTGCGATACATTTTTGGAAAGGTCTAATTACCCCGACTTACCGTGCACAATTTTCAATTTACTGAGAAAGCCCTTTCAAAAGATATTCGGGGGTTTCCAGACTTTACTGCATACACAAAGTTGGACGCCATTTGCAAACAGTTAATATTAAAAAAATAAAATTTGCATCAATGTATTTCTTATTTAAAGACATTTTCAAAAATGTATCGCAAGGTGGGGGTTCGTATTTAAAAAAATGAATTTGGCCCCCCTGGCCCCGAAATGGGGGCCGGTAACAAAAATTGGCCCCACTTTAAAAGAAGGTCTTATTAGCCCGGTTTACCTTACAAAATTTTAAATTTACCGAAGAAGCCATTCGAAAGTTATTCAGGGGTTTCCAGACTTTTGCCCCACCCTGTATAAATAAACCTTCATAATAAAGTCATGACATATGACAATCTCTTCCAATAAATCGATCGGACTGCAAACTGACCTTGTAACTACATATGTTTTGAGAAAATCTGAATAAATAAGACGTCATTATTATTAAAGGGTAAAGTCTGAAGTCAGATAGAGAATAAATCACGTGGAATCTCTCCAACTGTCAATACAAGGAGGTCCCCAGAACTATGTCAATAGAAGTCATCTGTATACCAACTTTGCTGTTGTTGTTGTAGCCAGCTTTACTTCAGTTGGAGGGGGGAATGATGGTCTCCAGACAATTTTATTTCAAATTTGGCTTGTCCTCAACAACATATTTCTATGTGCGATCAACCATCGTGATGACTTGGACTTTTCTTTTAAGCCATTAAACCCTTGGGAAACTTGCAAGCTAGCCAGGCTTTTTAGGGTTGGCTAGTCAGTTCTCTGTTTATAGTCCACTAGCGAGATAATGGTCTTCTCCCTATTGAACGTTCCCCAGCCAGACAACCAACTTTGCTCGAGACAGTTAGCATGCAAGGCTCGTACAAAGGTGGAAGGTGCAGGCTTTGTGCTTTAAGTTTCAAGTGATCTATTTACCATTGGACTGCCTGTCGATGTCGTGGAGATGCCAGTCTAGATTTTTTTTATAAATAGTTCAGAAGGCCTATTCGGTAGCTCAAATAGAATTAAAGAATCGCGTGCAGTGATTAAGGGATGAGCTGAGCTGAGCTGAGAGTTGTCGTACACCATTAACATAGAGAACACACAATGACATGTAGGAGGAACACATAACTTACACTTAATTAAGATCTGTTCTTCTTAGCCTCAAGCTGTAGGTTTCAATCTCTGGATTGAGTGTCTTTTCACTTGGCTCGAACCTTTCTTTTTCTATTAAACTGCGTGGTTCACTTATACGGCAGGTCGCGACCAAACAATCCTGTTTAGATAGAACATTCTTTTAAGAATATTATACACAGAAACCCTTACAATGTAAGATATGTCGTATAGGATTTTCGAAGAAACAAAAAATATTTTTCCTGTGGTGATGAGGTTTGTTTTTGGCATTGGTGCTTGTTGCTTCAAGGGCAGTGAGTGCTATTGTTTACGGCATTATTTTTTATTATTTATCATTAAAATCAATGATCCCTTTGAGGATCTTCATGTGGAGAAATTGATCAAAAAAAATTGAACTTGAATAATTATAATTTATACAAAATGTAATCTACTGTGTATTGAGAGATAGAATACATGAAAAATACGTAATAATGTTTATACATTAAGAGATATACATACTACATAATAAACAAAAATTAAGAAAGAAAATTTTCGATAAAAAGATACTTTTTCGTGCCACAAAATAAAAATCATTAGAGAAAAAAAATACATAAATGTAGATTCAGTTTATTTATCAGAATGCTGACTAGACAACTAGAATTTTTTCGACACCCATTCTGGTTTTGTGCATTATAACTTAGCTACATTGGCATTTTTTAAATTAATTTTATTAATTTATGTAAATTAAAATAAATCTGATTAAAACAACAATATTAAACGTTTAAGTAAACAAACGAATATTGATAACTGATGCATTTTCTCTAAAGGTATACATTATAATTTATATTATAATCAACATATATGTCATCATACAATACATATTAATGTTGTTTCCCATACAATACATATTATTGTTGTATAATGATTTTGTCTTTTCCCGGCCCGATCCAGGTTGGGTGGGGTTGATTTGATCAGCAGGTTTGTGATGTTCTTGTGAATGGTGGGTAAATAACCTATCTTAAATTACCATTGTACCGATCTTGAACGAAAAAAATAAAATTAGATTACTCAATGTAGCTCAACAGAAGGCATTATTCTTACAAATGTAGGGTTGGAACAACTCCTTTAGCAGGCGCGGCCGGTGCTAAGGAACTGTGGAACTCCAGCACCCCCAGACGAAAAAGAGAGGATTTTCTCAAGTCCCCTAGCTCGTACACAATGAAAATTATTGACATTTCTATAATAATTATTGCAAAATTATTACGATGGGCAAAGTAAACAAAAACTCTTTGGATACTGTAAAAGAGACTCTTTAAATCCCATTCTAGTCCGGTTTGTGTGGCAGCACCCCCAAAACATTTTTCCACCAGCCGCCCCTGTCCTTTAGTATGCTATGCATATTATTTGCAAATGCAAGGAACTAATAATAGTTGAATCCACAGCCCCGGGAGCTTACTTAACAAAAGGTATTGTTCACATAGGAGTTGGGCCTGAACCACTCCTCGTGCTTACTTAACAAAAGGTATTGTTCACATAGGAGTTGGGCCTGAACCACTCCCCGTGCTTACTTAACAAAAGGTATTGTTCACATAGGAGTTGGGCCTGAACCACTCCCCGTGCTTACTTAACAAAAGGTATTGTTCACATAGGAGTTGGGCCTGAACCACTCCCCGTGCTTACTTAACAAAAGGTATTGTTCACATAGGAGTTGGGCCTGTAGTCCCCGTGCTTACTTAACAAAAGGTATTGTTCACATAGGAGTTGGGCCTGAACCACTCCCCGTGCTTACTTAACAAAAGGTATTGTTCACATAGGAGTTGGGCCTGTAGTCCCCGTGCTTACTTAACAAAAGGTATTGTTCACATAGGAGTTGGGCCTGAACCACTCCCCGTGCTTACTTAACAAAAGGTATTGTTCACATAGGAGTTGGGCCTGAAACACTCCCCGTGCTTACTTAACAAAAGGTATTGTTCACATAGGAGTTGGGCCTGAAACACTCCCCGTGCTTACTTAACAAAAGGTATTGTTCACATAGGAGTTGGGCCTGAACCACTCCCCGTGCTTACTTAACAAAAGGTATTGTTCACATAGGAGTTGGGCCTGAAACACTCCCCGTGCTTACTTAACAAAAGGTATTGTTCACATAGGAGTTGGGCCTGAAACACTCCCCGTGCTTACTTAACAAAAGGTATTGTTCACATAGGAGTTGGGCCTGAACCACTCCCCGTGCTTACTTAACAAAAGGTATTGTTCACATAGGAGTTGGGCCTGTAGTCCCCGTGCTTACTTAACAAAAGGTATTGTTCACATAGGAGTTGGGCCTGAACCACTCCCCGTGCTTACTTAACAAAAGGTATTGTTCACATAGGAGTTGGGCCTGTAGTCCCCGTGCTTACTTAACAAAAGGTATTGTTCACATAGGAGTTGGGCCTGAACCACTCCCCGTGCTTACTTAACAAAAGGTATTGTTCACATAGGAGTTGGGCCTGTAGTCCCCGTGCTTACTTAACAAAAGGTATTGTTCACATAGGAGTTGGGCCTGAACCACTCCCCGTGCTTACTTAACAAAAGGTATTGTTCACATAGGAGTTGGGCCTGAACCACTCCTCATGCTCGCTCATGTAGTCCGCCAGGTCCTGCGTCACCTCCAGAATGTACTCTATCTTCTCATCGGACAGCACACTGGTGCTCAGGATCTGCGGGAGCTTAACTGGAAACCAACAACGAGTCAATAATTAGTACAAAGTTAGTACAATAATTACATACTTATTTAAAAAAAAAAACCAAAGTTGCTCAGGAGGTTATATGAAACTTCCAGAAATATTAAAATATTGAAATCGGAGCAGAAATTAGTACAAGTTATCGTAGTGGTGTTAATCACGAAGTTAAAACTACTCTAGCCAGGCACGCGCCGGTATGGCAGCATAAAGTCCTGCTAGAATTTTAAAATTTTAAGCATCAAAATTTCAAGTCAAAATTCTAGGAAGACATGACATCCAAAGAAGGCGTTTCAAGGACAAGCTCAATAAGGAGATGAGTGGAGAAAAAACTGATTCTTTTAATAAAAGGCAAAAATGTTTGCGAAATAATATAATAATAATTATATTACTAAATCTTTGCTGCACTTGGGACTCGAACCGCTCACCCCCGTTTAAGAGCCCGCCGCCTCATTCATCGAACTATTGAAGTCGGTAATAATTAGTATACGAAGGATTTCATTTTTATATAATCCAATTGTAAAATGCTTTTATCTTATTAGAGTGAAATTTACTTATTACTGAAAATTAAATGGTATAAAAGTAACCTTGAGAATGGGACAGATGATAAAATAAAAATGGTTAATATGACAGCCAAATCATAAGCATCTCGCACTCAAATAAAGTATGAATTCTTTTTCGGAAAAAAGAAATACATAGTACAAGCCCTGTATGTTTTATGTTTCAATATTTATAAGATTATTTATCTTTTAGTTACTATAATTAGAGAGACAAACACATTTTAATTAACAAACAAAACGATGCTGCCTTTCTAACGAAAAGTTGCCAAAGACACAGGATACCTATTATTTTTTCTCTTTTTTTTTTTATACTATAATTTTTCCCCTTAGAGCTGGAAAAGATTCTGAGCTATTGCTTCCTCTCCTCAGAAGTTTGCATAAGCCTAGGAGATAAATATTATTACTGTACGGATATTTTTTTTTTTAAACATTTTATTTATTTATTAACAATATTGGATTTTTACAAAGGTTCTTTTCCTAAGCTAATGATAAAAGCTTCTAAGAAAAGATATAACAGTATATTTTATAAAATTAAATTTAAAACACAAGGTGCATAAATTGTTTAAAGACTTACTTACAATTTGATAAAATAAATTAAATTAATAATTATACAACTAATCAATGAATTAAATATTAACTATTCAACTAAAACATTATGTCTTCAATATTCTTTTGTAATACATCTTTTAAGTCTGAGTATTTCTTTATGTTCTGCATATTTGAAGGCATACTATTAAGAAATGATGGAACAACATAATTTGGCAATGTTCTTATATAGCTTGTTGAAAATCTCTCCACGATAAATTGTTGTTGACGTAGAGAATAAGGTGTCTCTGTTTTAAAAAAGAACTATTTTATTCAATTCAATTCATAACGTACCAAACAAGCGGGAGAGATGCACAGCCCCGTACAAGGAGCTAGGCAGGGGAGGGGAGGCCTGCAGCACCGCCTCAGGCACGAACACCCAGCCCGAGAGTTTCTCCAGCAGCGCAGTGCGGGTCTGTTCCCAGTGCGCGAGGTACTGGGGGGACCGGCCCCCCCGCTAGACACCGAGCTATTGGTACGTCCGCTCAGTGTCGAATCCACGCTGAAACATAAGAAATCAGCTAGTTGCTCGGTATTTACAAATATTTCCATTTTCTTCCAAGTAATAATAATAATAATTCCGTGTCTGTGACATAGGTATTGATACCTAAATCACGGTGGTGAGAGGATTATATGGTCGCCCAGATCCAATGTCTAGGCTCCTTTCATGTCCATTGTCCATTGATTCTATTTGGTTTTAACGTCCTACCTTGAGGTAGACAGGACGGGGGTTTTACCCTCCATTCGCTGGGAATCGTACCAGCTACCCACATTAACCTCACCCAGCCTGGGTAGGTCCGGAATTGCCAGCCTCACATGTTCGGAGGGAACAGAATTTTCTGTGCGAAAAGTCTGCTCCAACCGGGAATCGAACTCAGGATCTCTGGACTACGGGCAATAGTCACAACCATTACGCCACGGAGGCTGGCGTTCTTCCAAGTTTAGCTTCCCGACTATTCGTGCAAGAAAAATGCGTTTCGGTACTTTTGAAGATAAACAATGGACTTAACCTCTAAAAGAAATGGAAGCAAGAATTTTATAAATCCATTTTGATTAACAAAACTGGAAAAAGATTTTTCCTCTTCCAAAAGAAAAATGACTTTTTTCCAGTTCGTCAATTTCATTCCATTTGAATCCACTTTGGTTAGAAATAAAAATCTACCTCGATATAGAGTCCAATCGCTGATGACTTCCCTCGCTGGAATGGTTACTCAGTATGTTGCTCTCACTACTGGTATGGTTACTGAGGACGTTTCCTTCACTAGTGGAGAGAGAACTGAGGACATTGTTACTGTTGAGAACTTTTTCAACCAAGCGATCTCTTCTGTTGGGAGAATAAGGACTAATATCTGATTTTCGATCTGAAATGGTCAAGAGAAAAATAATAAAAAATACTGTTAATTGTTTGCAAAAATAGCAGAAATAACATAGAGGTTGTTGTTGTTCTTGTAAAATTAAAATATCGGTCTCTCAATATTTAGTTATAGTTAGGGAAATGAGGAAAGTGTGTGGTGGTGTTATGTGGCAGAGAGTTGCAGTAGAGACATGATGAGTGGAAACGGATGGGATCAATGTATAGAGAAGTGTGTGGGAGCAGGTTTCAAACCCATATCTCATGAATTTTAACATGCCGGTTTTTACCGGGTAACGGCAAAAAAAATTAATGCTGAACGGTTTCTTACCTTGTCTGTCATTGTCCAGTAAGAGGAAAGGTTTCTTATCAAGAGCTCCATAGTCATCCTCATCAGCAGAATCCAACTCCTCCTTGATGTCCAGCTGACTGAACGAATCTGTTTTGTCCTCACTGCCCGTTGAGCTGTGCATGGAATTGAGTCCTTTGAATTGGAAAAGAAAAATACTTTCATGTATAAAATTATCGTTATAGAATTTTAATTGTTACAATCAATGAAACACTTGTTTTTGTATTAATATGACTCTTAACACTGAGCTTCTGAATTAGAGTCTGTGATATCCACTCAACCAAATATGTAGTTAAGAGACTTTTTGTTGTGTCGGATAAAACTTGATTCTTTATCTAATAATACCAAGAGGTTGTGACATTTTAGAGTCGCTAGAACTAGTCGGAAGACTATACCAATGCCACATGATTCAATTAAAAAAAAAAGACCTAGACTGCAAGGTTTTTGATCGTTTACAAAAGACAAATAATTGTTTTAAAGAGTATTACCAATACCTTCGTTATGGGAATTAGTCAGGGGGTTGTCTCTCATTAGCATACTAGTAAACGGATCCTTCTTAAAAGAGCCACTGCAGGAACTGTCCTTGTGTCCATTCATCATTTCCTTCTTGATGCTACTGCTCATCAAGTCGTGTCGCATTGCATTTCTGAAACTGTATGAAAACTTGAGAAATAAAATGCCAAGTGTATGGTTTAGCATTAAATCTCCGACTACAGGATTCTTCAGTTAATTGTGACTTCATGATATTGTACTATTGCTATCTCACCAGGTCAACCAAATGAAGGCAATCTTAATCTGTCAAAACGCATAGAACCACCTAGTCTGCTCTTGGGTATAACTAAGCCTGAAAAGGTGTTGCAATAGCTCTATTTGTGTTTGTTTAATACTTACGGTGCAGGATTTCGCTGGAAATTGTTCCGATAGAAGTCAAACTGTTTGTGCTCGTTGTTGTAGAGGAGAGTACTTTTTACATAGACATCAAAATATATCCGAATCCCATCCACTATTTGAATGAGAATGTTGAGGCTGAAATATAAGAAAAAGTACACTAACTTACATTGAAAAATGGTGTTAAATACAAAAATGAATAAGGTAGCTCTACCAATCTACCAGTTTGTGGTAGAAAACTTATGATACGGTTCTTGTATATTTAATATGGGTCTTCAGGTCTTCACCCAGGAAAATGGAAACATGGAAACGAAATTTCATCCTGGGAACTCATAGAGACAATAATACAAATTTCAACAACTTTTGTACATTATAATGTATTGAAGAGATTCTTTATGAAATTCAGGCAGATTATTTATGAAATCATCATATGAAGTGCCAGCCAATTCAACTCTTTACCTTTTGATGAGATCTTTTAATGTGGGCGGGGCATTCTCGTTGGAGGAAGGTGTTCTATTTGGGAAGGCATTAATTTCCAGTGCAGCATAATATCGATAGAAACTTTCCAAGATTTCAATAATATTGGGAGCAGCTGGTAGAGATATCACCTGTATATCAGAAACATAGTAACAATAATTTTGAGAGATGGACACAGATACCTACCAATCTTCTTGTAGTGAAAGAATTTTGCAGGTGAGAATTTTTTGGAAAAACCTTCCTTAGGCACAAAAAGAGATAAAAACTTGTAGTTTTTGCTATTATCATAAAGTGAAGTGAAGCTATTTAATTTTATGGGTGACAAAATATTTTCTCCTTCAAGGAATCAGGGGCGATCATCAAATTTTAAATGGAACCATCATCTGGGTCCATGAAAAATGGTATTATTATAGAAAATGGTCAAATTTAAAGGCTGTTCCCATTTAAAATTTGAAAGTTGATGGTCACCCCTTTTCCCATAGCCTCAGACATGTAGTGCCCCCTTAAAATGAATTGCTTCACTACACTGAATAATAATATCACCTCATTTATACTGCTCGATTCGGACTTTAAAATTCCATTACTCCAGCAGTAAGCCCAATCATATACAAGCAGGCTAGAACAACAGCAACAGACTCACCATGTTGTTATGTTTGACCTGATTTTGATCAATGAGTAATGCAGCACTCAATGTGGTGTTGAGCGGTAAAGTGGGAACCACACTACGACAAGTGGGTGGGAATTCAGTGTTGATATTCTCACTATCTGAACAAGAGGACATGGTATCATCACTTGTACTAGTGGTGGTATCTTCCGGTGCCATTGTTAATTCTTGACTTTCAACCATTTCGTTGTAAGGGGAGAGATTTTCTGTTGTGTAAGGATTGGGTGAGAGTGAGGCAGAGGACGGCTTGCGATGGTGGTGATGGTGCCGGTGGTAGTGGTGATGATGGTGCTTCTTGCTGCGGCGTTGCTGCTGCTGCTCACGGCGATACAAGTTCCCACCCCTGAAAATATTTTTATTTATTAATAGACTAGGTATAAATAGTTACACCCGCCGCTACACCAGCCCCCATTATTTGTCCATACTCGGCGTAGCTCGAAAACGGATCATCAAAATTTCGCGATCGATGTGTTAAATGAAAGCTTAAAACTTTTTCTAATACTTTCTCGCTTTGAGTTGACAGGTCTTCACGAAAAGTTTCGAGAAAAAATGTCATTTAGTTTTATATCTCGTGAACGGTACAACCGATTTTGATGAAATTTTGTATGTATAATTATTGTATATGCATATTATCGTTTTACATAGGCCATTTATAATTATTTTTTATTAATTATGATTTAGCTCTGATATTTAGGAAAATAAAATAAAGACAAAAAAGGGAAAAAAATTACTAGGACTTGGTGATACAGATTTTTTGTAGTCTAGAATGTAGTAGGAAAAATGGTATTTTACCATGTAATACATATTTGAAGAAAATCGGTAAAGCTGTTTAGGAGATACAAGTGATTTACCTTAAAATCTCAAAATTGCAATGTGAATACCAATGTGAATCAATCACGAGGAATTGGCAGTGTTTTCTTCTTCTTATTTTTACATTTTTTTTTATTGGCAATACCTACTAGATGAAAGCTTGGAATCTGTTGGGAAAACAACAATACATTAACTTAATATAGTCAAACCTGGGTACAATGGAAATCTCGTTATAATAGAGAAAATCTCAGGTCCCCATGTCACCTGTTAATGTGTAGTAGAGAACTAACTAAATTAGAAACATTATAATGCTCTGTCTTTTGTGTTCTATGTAAGTATATCCAGGTTTGACTGTACATAAATACTGTGTAATTGGTTTTTTTCAACTTACGGTGTGAGCTGAGCTTTTTCTGCCAATTCTTGTTGCAACTTCCTGTTCTCTTCAGTATCCTTTAGAATAAAATCTTCAGTAACATATCTGTCCCATGTTGAATTCCAACCCTGAAAACAAATTATTAATAATTCAATAAGATTTTTTTTTACTAATCCACAACACATGGCTAAAGATGGTACAGTGAATTATAATATAAATTTTTTAATATATTTCAAAGAATATCATGCAAACTAACACTTGAAACCAGATATATAAACTGAGTTTAAAATTCCACCTTCCAGGCTTATACTCAATTCCAATCCATTTTCCAATCATTTTGGATCAGACCTGCTTTATTCCATCAGTGACTTGGTGGTAAGCCCAAAGTCTTGTTAAATCCTCTTTTTGTTATACATTTAATTTCAAGTTGTCTCAATAACAATAATATTATTATAGTCTACCCTGTGATCTTTTAGCAAATTCTATCCTTCCTTTTATTTCCACCAATTACTTGTGGCTGGTAAAACAAGCCTATTATTTTCTTTTCTGTTGAACTTCATCTTTAAATCTCCCCATACTTTCATTTTCTCATCGCAACAGGTAATCAGTGTTTTATGGTTACATGTTTCATTATTAGTTGTGTAAAAAAAAGAGTGAACAACCTTTTGCCTGGGACCTGATTTTTTTTGTTACTTGACCTGAATCTAATGATTCAGTTAGTCCATAGTTGATTACTTTACACCCTATCATCAATAAATTATTAATTCTTTTATTTTGGGATGTATACTTATATTTTTGTGTTTCCCCATCATCATAGGGTGGTGTCATCGTGAACGATGGTAGCCAGACAGTGGAGGAATGACTCAGCACTTCTACCACTGTCTTTACAAGGAGGCTACTAATTGACAAGGGCCCCCAGAACTAAGCCCATGCTGGTCTACTCCCTGTTTATAGTCCCCAGCCAGACTACTGGTCTACTCCCCGTTTAAACCTATATTATTTATTTTTACTGCATTTTATCATGTTAATACTTTTAAAAATAGATATTTATCATATTTCCGCCATTTACACTTGTGATGTAACAATTACTCAAACCCAACTAACTAAATTATTGCCATACTTGGAACTCAAATCACCAACCTCCAGGTAAAGTCCACCACCTTATCAATACATCAATCAAACTACTGGATTTGATATGTTCATAATACTTTACTACAAGCTGAAAAATTAAAGACATTATGTAAGTAGTTCCTTTTTCAGGTCTGAACTTATTTCTACTGCTATGCACCAAGAATTCAAAGGTCTTAATTTCTATTAAATTATTCTTGGTTTGTAAAAAAAATCAGCTCAATTTAAGCCTTGATAGAAAATATTTTGTGAATAAAATGAAACTTACTGAGAAATGAATGAGAAACTCTAAACCACGCTTGCTTTCTTTTTCATCCAATATTTTCAACACCTGTAAAATACAAAACATGAGGATTATTGTGGATGCAATGGATGTGATGGACACCAAAAATTATTTCCATATATAAATGAGATATATGAGGACAGACTTTGTAACTATGTGTGTCCCAATTGTTTAGGCGAAATGGTAAGAGATAACAAAATATGATGAGAGTTGACCCCAACTTTCACAGAATGCTTATACTGATATTTCTACATAGGTGACATGCTGCTCCAGCCATGAAAACCAGAATATTTTACAATTAAAATTACTCAGTCACTGTGGCAGAGCGAGTTAGCGCGCTAGGCATTGCACACATGGTGACCTGGGTTCGATTCCCAGCGGGGGAGGATTTTTTCTGCTCTGTACTTGGATGTTCGGGGTCCACTCATACCTCGTGAGGAAAAATGAGTAGTTGCTTGTATGAGTAACGACCAGTGGCGGCATTACCAGAGTAAAAAGAAATTAATGTAATAGAATAATTTGAAATGTAAAGGAGGCTCTTAGTAATGCTGCGCTACCCACAAAAATTGTGAAGAGGCCTTGTGCTTCACCACAAAGAAATTCGTACATACATACATACAATTAAAATTACTCATATCAGGTAAAGAGAGATTATGTGATTTTTAAGATAGGTAGAAAAGCTTGGGTGATGGATGGTCTTAGCTAAGTTTGCCAGAGCAAAAATTAGTAAAGAATAGGGTTTAACAACTAGAAATTGCAACTTCAATAGGGTGGATTAAGCATTTAATTGCTTTAATATTACCATTCATTACAGCTTTAACTAGGTACTCCTTTCTTGAATTTCTGAGTATATTGGATAAATGTCTTGTTTAGACAGCAAGGTTAATAATAATAAATAATAATGCTTTTTCTTTGTGTTATTATGTCACAATTTTAGTGGGTAGCGCATAATCATAAGACTTTACCATGCACTTTCATTTACAATTTCTTGTATTATTTTTTTGCCTAAGATTCTGCCACTGGTCGCTGCTTCACATTAAAGCAGCTACTCATTTTTCCTCACGAGGTATGAGTGGACCCCAAACATCCAAGTACAGAGCAGAAAAAATCCTCCCCCGCTGGGAATCGAACCCAGGTCACCATGTGTGCAATGCCTAGCGCGCTAACTCGCTCTGCCACAGTGACTACTTAAGGCAGACAGCAAGGTTAATTATGCAATTTTCGGCCAAGATGAGGTATAATTCACCATCAAATGCAGCAGTTCTCAACCTTTGTCCATCCCGTACCTACCCCTTGGGCACCCAACTTCAATCTTCAAAACCCCTGTCAATTATTCATTCATATTACCAACCAACTTATTATCCCACCTACATAGTCCACATACTTTAGGTTGTTATGTACTATAACTACTTCCATACACATAGATAGTTTAAGTGTCAATTTTTTTATACTATTAGATCAAGTAGTCATAGTAAAATTGATAGAAGGTATGAATGTATGATGGACAGAGATAGTAGTTACTGACACAAATGTGATATTTTAGAGTGAATTTTACTAGCTTGTTCTTTAAAATCCAATTAATATGATGATAGATACTCAGGGTTTATGTCTAGCAGTGTTTAGACTTCACAAATAATCACCCAAGCTATCCTAGCCGGCTTACAAAACACAACATTTAGTCTGACAACCGTTTGTCTGACAAGGAGTCTCCTCTCCTCGTCCCTCACCCGTATCAAATGTAAACATAAAAGTAATATATCAAAATGTAAACATAAATAGACGGTGAGAAATATTCTACTCCTTTGCGATGGTGTCACACTATGTGGTGTTTCCATGCAACTGGGGTTCATTTACACTAAATATATTTGAGGTTGTCTAACCTGCATTCTTTGTTTTCATGTAAAAGTATTGAAAAATGTCGAAAATTGTTTTTAGAATTCATGGTAAAACTTTTTACAGTTCATATTTTAATCAAAATTGAAGTAATTTTAAGTGTAAATTTGTGGTTTTTCTGATGCGAAATCATTTTCTTATGAGATTCTTATGAGACTATATATTCTGTGAAAGTTTCATAAAAATCTGTTCGACAAGATCATGATGGACCCAAAATCAATTTTATTTTCTTGGGTTTAAAGTCCCTTTAAACAGTTTAAAAAAGTTTGAAGGGACTATAAACAGCTATGTCTTCTCAAGATGGGGGTGTTACCCTCCATTCTCAGAAAACTCACAAAACCTGCTATCCACATTGACCTCACAATACCTGGGTTGGGACTTTGTGATGCCAGCAGGATCACAAAGTCTTCACCTCACTGGACATTGCCTAACTCTAAGGATCAGAGAAATCAATGTCAAAATATGTACTTGTAATTGTTATTGTTTGTGATATAAACAAATTATCTCAAGGGTTAATAATTTTTGTCATATATTTTGACATGTAGCTTCATTGTGGACCAATAATTTAAAAAAAGAGAAGAAAACAATAACTCTGATTTCTAATATTAGAAACTATTGGAAGTGATAAGAAACCAACAAATACTGTGGACAGTTGTCAAAGGAAGGAACTTACCTTGGAGTTGTACAACACTTTGGCTTTGAGAGGATCAGGTTCATAACAGAGAACTTTTTCACCAATTGAGAATTTCAGTTTCAAATTTCTTGTTGAGACCATGTTGGGGGCAGGCAAGAGGCTGTTGCTATGGGTAGAGATGGTGAAGGCCGGTTCTTTTTCCTGTTCTATAAAATTGTATTAGCTAGGTAGGTACTTTCCAATTTCATTCGGTGTTTCTTAAATGATTAATGAGTAATCAGCTTTCCGTAAAAGATGTTAGAGGGATCCAGTAGCAATTAAACAAACACTTTCCTTGCTCACTCTTTTGCGGCTTTTGCCTGATAGGGAGTAAGAGTAAGGCAGTACTTGCTTGGCTCTTATTGGCAGACAGTCGACAGACAAGACGGACAGACGCAGAAAAAAAAGCAGATAATTTGATAATTATGATAAAAAGACAGATACCTCAGGACTTCAGATCAGTCTGGACAGCTGACTTAAAACTAATCCGGGCAATCCGGCTACCGGCTGTGGCCCATGCTCAACCTATGTGCTCAACTGAACAGCAAAAAAAAATTGGCAACAGCTCAAATTATACGATACGGACTTTCACTTTCACTCCATAACTTTTGAAACCAATGATCTATAAAATTTTGTTTGTTAACTGTTGTTTGTCATTGTAAATATTGTAATCATCATTTAAAAACTAACTTGATTTTTATGGATTCAAATTATAAGATGTAGAGTATCAACTAGGTATTAATATAAAATCTATTTTATGTTTCATCCTCCCTACCTTGAAAAAAAATTGAATGTATTGGCGTACGGTAAAATCAGTAAAAATGACCTGTATGAATTCACCTACAACGTTTCTACCTACAATATTTTTTAGGGTTCTCAATTTTTAGGGTTCTTATTTTCCAAAATAATTTTTATGATCATTTCAATCGTTCTACATTTTTTGTTGTTGATCAAGCTCGCCGGGAGGCGAGCGCTCGTCAAGCAGCGCCAGCCACCCGGCCTATATTAACACGAAACAGAGTTTATATGTATTTTGTTTTATTGTTTTCGCCCACCTCCCGCTAACTTTTATCAATTTTTATTTCAAATTCGTAATGAGACGCGAAAATAGATTGTGTTTCACGAAAGCGCGAGGTTCCTACGTACAGTTAAAGTCGTTTTCTGGCCACGCTGAAAATCTTGAATTTCATGAAATTATTCATACAGGTTTTTTTTTTTTCAGACCAATTTTCTGTCAAGGGTACAGCAACGTGTGCTTATCGTGGAAAGACGTGAGATACGTTTTTGAATAGGGAATTTTTATTTCTGCATACCTTTTATAGTTTCAAGTATTTATTTTTTATAGGATAGGAGATATAGCCTTCCAAAATAAAACCGGAAAGTTGCACAGAGCCGCCCCTGGTTATCTTGGAGCTGTGATTGTGGTATTTTTAGAAAGGTCTTATCATAGGAAAAAATATAAAAATATAACCAAAGTATTACACTGGACCAAACTTGAGTTATGGCCTTTGAAAGGAATACTTATTATGGAGCCCAGAGCCGTCTATTGGTATCTTAGAAATGTGTTTCTGGTGTTTTTAGAAAGGTCTAGTCAAAGGGAATGAGATCTCTTAATTTCAGATGGTTGAAAGAACTAGAAAAGTATTTAACGCTCTCTAAAGGAATATCTATAATGAACCTGGAGCCACGCCTAGTTACCCCAAGTGGATGACTGAAGGTTCTTTCTAAAGGTCTAATTAAGCAAAATTATACTACGATGTAAATAAAATTATAAAAAAATCAGCGACAGTATGAGGCATAAAAAGGAAAAAAAAACAGAATTTAATCTTATGAGAGTAACAAAAAAAATTTGCCTCACTGAGAATATGGGATTGATTCGTCTTCGCTTCATCCAAGCTGCCAACAGATCGATATGTCAGAGTGGGAATAATAACATTTTATAACTACATTCAAAGATTTAGTCTACATCACGAGGTGACCTAGATAATTATATTATTAGAAGTGTATAAATATTGGCCAGTATGAGGCAAAAATATTGATTAATGTATATCAAATGATAAATATAATAAAATATTATGTATTGAGAAGTCTCTATGGTCGTCGACTAGTGTAGGCAAAACACTAAGTTTGCAAGGTGACCTGAGTTCGAATCCCGGCTAGGTAGAATTTTTTTTACTCGGTATTTTGGATGTCCGGTTTTCTGTTATACCTCGTGAGACAAAAAAACAGTAGTTGCTTGTTTGAGTCAACCTCCTATGACCGTTTACTTTCGAACGAAGTGAGAATTCTTTAAGTCAATCAACATTGATTTGTTACAATTTAACTATCCATCTACCTATGTATATTGTATGTAACGTGATACAAGTTGCATTTTTTGTACAATCGAGCTGTAATTTTCATGTTATGTTACATTGATGTATAATTTTATTATTAAATGTATGTATATCTAGTAAATGTATATTTGTATATGCTTGCCTATTGATGTATAATTTTATTATTAAATGTTTATCTAGTAGAACTTCTCACTTTTACTTCCGAGAAATTTCTAATATTAGAAATCGGAAGTATTGTGTTCGTTTTTGTAAAAAAAATATTTTTTTGCTCCGATTTCAATTTTTTTCATATTTCTGGACGTTTCATAACCTCCTAAGCAAATTTGGTTTTGTGTCTGTCTGTCGGTCCGTCGGTCTGTCTGTCTGTCGGTCTGTTAAAACGATTTTCATGAAATTTTGCACACATCTAGGAGACATTCTGCAGATTGTCCCATTTTAAATTCATCGAATTCGTACTAGCGGTTCTTGGTGAAAGAGACCGTGCGCCTGACCACTAACTTTTTACTTAAACGCTGATATCTCGTGAACGGTACACTCGATTTTGATGAAATTTTGTATGGTAATGCATATTATTATTTCACATAGTCTTTTTATAATTATTTTTAAATTAATTATAATTTGACTCTGATATTTAAGAAAATCCGAAATTTTGGACAAAGAAGTCAAAAAATAAGGACCACGACTTGCCGATACAGAATTTTTTGTAGAATCTAGAATGTATAAAAAACAATATTCTACCTAATAAAACAAATTTGAAGAAAATCAGTTGAGCCGTTTTAGAGATACAAGTAATTTTCTAAACAAATCTCAAATTTGGCACGTGTTTACAATGTGAAGCAATCACGAGGAAGTATTGTGTCCATAGTTGGCAGTGTTTTTTTTGTTTGTACTGGTTATGCTGAAACCATGTTTGGCAAATTTAAGTTGGGCAAAAATATGGGTCAAGATTTCTTAATGGCCATAGTAAGAAGCAATTTTAGAACATACAATAACGCTCAGCACTTTCATTTCCTCTTTATTTTACCAATATCGAATTTCCATCTACCTACCCTGTACGTACATAATATGATTAAAATTATATGGTAAACAAACCCCTTTGTCCGTTTTTTAACGCGCTCATAACTAATTTTACAATACAAGGTTAAAGCACTAGTTGATTATGAATGAATTTATTGTTAATAGATTTAAGATTAAATAGGTATGTTTTTTTTTCATTATTTTTTACTGGTTGAAGTTCCACAAAAGAAGCACCAATTATCACACCGAGAACTATTTTGAAATATTGTGACCAGTTGATTGCATTTGGTTTTAACGTCCTGACTTGAAGTAGTCAGGACGGGGGGTTTTACCCTTCATTCGCTGGGAATCGTTTCAGCTACTCACATTTACCTCACCCAGCCTGGGTAGGCCGGTAATTCCAGCCTCACGTGTTTGGAGGGGAAATAATTTTATTCGAAAAGTCTGCCCCAACCGGGAATCGAACTCGGGATGTCTGGACTACGCGCAGTAGTCACAAGCATTACGCCACGGAGTTTGGCCACTGAAAGTCTAAATAAAGCATTTGTTTGGATCAATACTTCAGTATTTTGAAACGTAAATTACCTCGATCTCATTCAAAATTTACAAATACCTATATTGTATAAATAAAAACACTGCCAATTATGGACACAATACTTCCTCGTGATTGTTTCACATTGTATACACGTGCCAATTTTGAGATTTTATACTAAATCACTTGTATCTCCAAAACCGCTTAACTGCGATTTTCTTCAAATTTGTTTGATATGGTAGAATACTATATTTCCTATATTCTAGATTCTACAAAAAATTCTGTGTCGGCAAGGGGTGTGGACCTTATTTTTTGAATTTTTATCAAAAATTTCGGATTTTCTTAAAAATCAGAGTTAAATTATAATTAATTAAAATATATTATTAATAGCCTATGTAAAGCAATAATATGTACATCCATACAAAATTTCATCAAAATCGGATGTACCGTTCTTGAGATATAAGCGTTTAAGTAAAAAGTTAGTGGTCAGGCGCATGGTCTCTTTCACCCAGAACCGCTAGTACGAATTTAAAATGGGACCATCTACAGAACTTCTCATATAAGTGTGCAAAATTTCATCAAAATCCGTTGAGTAGTTTCTCAGATTTGCGCGTTACAAGGAATATTTTTAACAGACCGACGGACCGACAGACGGACACAAACACAAAACCAAAGTTGCTCAGTAGGTTATGAAACGTCCAGAAATATAAAAAAATATCGAAGCCAAAAAATATTTTTTTTTACAAAAACGAACACAATAGGTAATTCCGATTTCTAATATTAGAAATTTCTCGAAAGTAAAATTAGTCCTTACTAATTGCCAACAATACTGAACCGGGGTAGTTTTCTGTTAGTGAAGCTCTGCAGTGGGTTTCAAATTTTGAAAAGATCAACAAAATTGTTGAGCGATATTTAGTGTCTCTCAAAGGATCACACTTGTTATCTCAAGATTTGTTCTCTCTTCAGCAAGCTCTGTGAAATTTTCTTTCAGTATCTATTTAAAGTTTTTTTTTCTTCTTCTTCTTTTTTTTTTCTTCTTGCAACTCATTGTAATTATTTACAGAACAGTGCTTGGATCACAACATAATTTTCGAGCATGCACCTCAATATATCTATTACCGTAAATAAAGTAGTGTCACCTCACTAGTTAAATATAATTTACCCAACATATTTCTATGTTATAGTTATAATGTTACTGCGTATCGCAACATCCTTAAATTAAAGTCGAACTTATATTTCTTTACCTATGCTATTGAAAATGAGTCTAAAACATTGAAAATTAAAAATTGTTTTTTTTTATAAGTTAAGTTTTTTTCATAAATCAGATGAAATTCAATTAAATCAAAAAGTAGTGATATCCCCCAAAAAACACTTCGTGTAAAAACAGTCGTCAAGTGTGGAATGATCAAAAAGAAGTGTATTTATACTAAAATAAATAAAGAGGTGCTTTGTTAAACTGTTGGCATAATGGGACTACCTGTCTTGCGCTGACAGTCTAAATAAAGCACTACTTATACTTATACTTATATCAAAAACGTCAATTTTCTATGGTTGAAGGAATTATTTTTCACGTAATTAGTCTTTATAATTCAACCAAAATAATAGTCTTACAACAACACTACACCCTGGACCAAACTTCAATTTGGTATTTTAAGAACAATGTTGCATAATTACAGAACCACGTCCTTGACTACTGCACACTATTTTGTATGCAACACATAAATTTCAGAACAAAACTGTGTGCAGTAGTCAAGGACGTGGTTCTGTAATTATGCAACATTGTTCTTAAAATACCAAATTGAAGTTTGGTCCAGGGTGTAGTGTTGTTGTAAGACTATTATTTTGGTTGAATTATAAAGACTAATTACGTGAAAAATAATTCCTTCAACCATAGAAAATTGACGTTTTTGATATAAGTATAAGTATAAGTAGTGCTTTATTTAGACTGTCAGCGCAAGACAGGTAGTCCCATTATGCCAACAGTTTAACAAAGCACCTCTTTATTTATTTTAGTATAAATACACTTCTTTTTGATCATTCCACACTTGACGACTGTTTTTACACGAAGTGTTTTTTGGGGGATAAAAGTGATCTTGAATAATTATAAAGTTTATAAATTTAATGATGAACGACCGGTTCAGTTCTGAGTATTGCCTATAGAAAGAAGACAAGCTCTTTCTTGAAAAAATTTACAGCACGCGGTATTAATATTTAAGACACTGCGCCATACAAATCTTTTGTTGTACACACATGGGGTCTATTTTTTTAAAATGAACATAGTCTTGGGTATGCGAAATATTCATTTAACCGTATTTGACCGGTTCACTTTTGACTTTTGAGATATATCCTGTAGAATAGTGTAGAATCTGTAGAAGACCAGAGCTCTCACACGATAACTTGTAATGCAATGTAATGCGCAGTTCAAAATTCAAGTCACTGCCCAAGGCAAACCATTCGTTGTACACATAAACAGTCTACTTATTTTTAATGAAAATACTTTTTGGGGCTTCCCTTAGCGCTCGTGTTGACCCAGCATCTAATGGGGAAGTATTGTGTCGCTTCTCGCCCATCAGAGGGGAGGCATACTATGGGATGGGCAGGTTACAACACAGACCACAAGCGTCTACCTACAGTAGCTCCCATTTCATGACTACGAAATAAAATAGGCTGTGAAACAATCATCTAAAAAAAAAAATCCGGAGGTGTACGAGATATTACGTTACAGAGTACTGGTAGACGGCTCGTTAGTTGAAATATTAATCCCGTTACTAAGTGCGGATTAACGATTAGTTAATTTAAAAATAAAGCCCGTTGCAAAGTACGGGTAGAGGGCTAGTCAGGTAAAAGAAATCCCGTTATGAAGTAGGTACGGGTTGACAACTAGTGAGGTATACGAGAAATCACGTTGCATAGTACGGGTAGACGGCTAGATAGGTGTAAAATAACTCTCGTTTCAAAGTGCGCGGTAATGACTAGTAAATTATAAAAACCTAACTGTATAGAATATTAAAATAGTGTGGTCATGGTCATAAAGTCCAGTGACAGCTGATGAACTTTTGCACTGTTAAAGCTGAAATTTTGAAATTGTATGTAGACCTGAATGTAAACTTGCCTATTTCTGTCTCAAAATTTGTTCGGAGAGATCCAAAATGACACACTTTGTCGACTTTCTGAAAAAATGTACAAAATCGATATTTCTGAAATAGGAACGAAGCACTAACCTGAAGACTAGAGGGGTATTTTCTTTTGGATAAAAAAATTCCAGGTTCGATATTTAATTTTCCAAATATTTCCATTTTATTCCAAGGTCAACTTCACCACATTCGTAGGTAATCGAAAATGTCGCCTCTGAGGAATAGTTTTCTTTTTTAGTTTTGAAATAGGTATTATGATCATAAATAGAAAACGCCATTTTTACATGTCGGTTATATACATTTCGGTAAGGTCGTCGGTTATATACGTCCGACAGTGATTTTCTACAATAAGTTTAAAAATGTTACATAATCTCATTTTGTATGGAAACCAAACCAACAACGAAAAAACGGATTGCAGATCCGGGCTGGAAATATCGTCATTAATCTACCATTACCGGGTGTAAACGTTTTTTTAGTTCACCCTGTACAAACCGTGTTACCCTCCAACCGCTGAGACTCTTACCAGCTACGCACATTTCCTTCACCTGCCTTATTTTAATAAAATTAGACTGAAATTGCCAAACTCACGTGTTTTTAACTTCGATAACAGAACTTTTTGTTAGGAAATCCTGCCAAAATCGGGGATTGAACTCAGGATCTCTGGACAACAAGCAGTAATCACAACCGTTACGCCATGGAAGTTCGCTGGCTTATACTTTTACCTATAACATGAAGTATATTTTAACGGGTCCAGATCGAATTCTACGCTCCTGCCATATCCAATAATTTTATTGTATTGTGGTTATAACGTCCTAATAATTTTAGAACGAGGGTTTTATCTCCAATCTCTGAAAATCGAACCAGTTACCAAAATTTAACTGGCCTGGAAATGCCAAGCTCACATGTTTTTTACTTAGTAAGCAATGGTAGGTTTTTTTCAGGAAATTCATGATGAAGTGAGAATCGACCTCAAGATATCTGGATCTCAAGATCTGAGCATAACCTTTATTTCACGGACTGTTATAATACGTTACAATGTTTCATTTACAGAAGAAAAGTATTCTAACTCCAAATGGGATGGATGCCATCAATCAAATGCGAAAACATTTACGGTCACAAAGCATAGAGGACTTCTTCTTCTTTTACTCCTTATACCACTCAAGCAGGGTCAACGTTGTTCAACCTCATGGTAAAGGTTGATTGGTTTTGGCACATTTTTTACTTCTGGATGGCCTTCCTAATGCCAACGATTTTATATCATCTAAGGCCTGGATTAGGACGGAGGTTTTAACCTCCATTCGCTGGGAATCGTACCAACAACTCACATTGACCTCACCCAGCCTGGGTAGGGCCGGAAATGCCAGCCTCACATGTACGGAAGGAACAGAATTTTCTGTGTGAAAAGTCTGCTCCGACCGGGGATCGAACTCAGGATCTCTGGACTACGGACAGTAGTCACAACCGTTACGCCACGGAGGCTGGCGTCAAAGCATAGAGGACTGATACATACGTATACATAATCAATTGATCAACGTAACTCTACGACGACAAAACCTTTTGTGTTGGTAGAATATTTTTCGGTGGACACTGAAACTGAATACTAGTTAGGTACAGGATTTATATGAGCGACTGATAATTAAGTAACTATGCAATGTACAACACAAATAATATGTTGTAATGTAAAACCCAGCGCACGATTACCTCAGTGGTAAGATTCTAATACCTATTGCCATGCGAAAGGTATATGATTCAAAATTTGGTTGCAACCGTTTGTAAAGGATTCCTGTGCCCTCGTATTGATCCAGCACCATGAAAAGGTATTATACTCGTATTATCTCCTCTTCTCCATCAGAGGGGAGGCACACGTTGATGGTTAAGCTACAAAGAGTTTATTCTCTCTCTCTTTCGGCACTCTCTCTCTCTTTTTCGTCTCTCTCTCTCCTTTTATCTCTACCTCCTCGTTCTCTTTCTCTATCTTTCCTTCTTTTCTCCCTCTGTCTCTATTTTGATTTCTCTATCTATCAAAAACTATTTTTCATTTATGAACGTCACCTGTAAATTAGAGGGGACTCATTTAAAAATATAATAGATTTTCAAGTCAGTCGAAATTTCACCATTGGTGACTACAACAACTGGTTTTTCGTTAAATTGAACATGATAATCCTATCTTTGATTTGTGTAGGTTCAACTCTCATACATTTTTTGATATCATCTAGCCATTGAGCGAAAACTACAGACACCGACAAAAAGCGGTCACATCTCCGCCGGTGGCAGTTATACTATAAGTACTAGTATTTTCTCCTCACAAGGAGCCTACATACTAAATTTCAAGTCAATAGCTATAAGCGTTCTTGAGTTATCTATTTTACAGAATTTCCCATGGTTTCAAACACAATGACAATGACGTCACAATATTTTTACCTACTCTGTTATCTCGGTTCCCACAATACCTTTTCATGGGTTCATATGAATCATGAGATAGGCTGACAAATCAGTAGGATATAAAAGAGGACTCAGCCCTGAGAGCTTCAGTTTTGTTCGGTTTCTCAGAAAGTTCACATCGGCTCTTTGCTTGTCGGTCCACTTTTTTTTTTCTTTTTCAAATTACATGTGTTTTAAAATATTTAATTCTCATTAAACTCAAATTAATTTTTATTTACGTACCTAATTGTGAAGTGTTTCATCGTTTAAATTGCAGTCGACCGAATAGCAGAATAGGGTGAGTGTTTTTATGCATGCATAAATTATATTATCATTTACTTAAAGGGATACCACTGAGTGCAACATTTTCAATTTAAATATGGGAAGTGTTGCAAAGTGTTGTGAACTCAACGTTGTTTCATGATTATCCATGAACCGTTGCGCAACGTTCCGAGACTAAATTTAGCACTTGGTGGGATTCTGGCTTTAATAGAACTAAAAAAAATTCTATACCAAGTTAATTTTTTAATCATATCCTTATTTTATCGTCTCCCTTTATGGTACTTTTTCCATATTCCCCTCTCCCTAGGTTTACCCTTTTCTTACGTATATTTTTTTCTACTTCTCACATTCTTCTTCCTTTTCTCTTCTCTTGTGGCTTGAAATTTCTATTTTCTCTATTATAATACAGTTTTAAATCAATATCCTCAGTGGCTAAACTGGCAACCTAATAGGTTGGTAGGTTTTTCTTCTAATTTTTTTGTTTGTTAGAACCTCTGAACCTCAACTCCTTTTTTTTTTTTTTTTTTTTTTTGTTTAAGTAGGGTTTAACGTCGCTTTCAACTGCCATGGTCATATCACGACGGGGGTTTTACCCTCCATTCGCAGGAAACTCACAAACCTGCTACTCACATTGACCTCACCCAGCCTGAGTGGGGCCGGGAAAAGCCAGCGTCACGAGAATTAGAATTTGAATGGTCACCCATCCAAGTCTTAACCTCGCTGGATGTCGCTTAACTTCGGTGTTCTGAAGGGAACCGGTGTATTCAACATGCCATCGACGCTGGCTTCAACTCTTTTCTTTCTCTACTGTCTGTCCTATTGTAATTTCATTAATCAAATAATTATTCAACAATCACACATTCTCTGTCCTTTTCTTTATCAACGGTATTATTAACCGAAAACAGTAAGTTTCTGTTTTAACTTGCGTACTGGACATTTTGGCTTTCGTTTGTCTATCTGTCTGTATGTGTATCTGTCTGTCTGTTCCGCGATAACTCTCGACCGAATTCTTCAAAATTGTTGAAATTTTGTATTTATGTTCACTGGGGTCCTAAAATTTTACCTACAGTTTTTAGGCCGATTTGAGGCACTCGGGGCCACATGGGGCCGTTTTTGTAAAAAATTAAAATGACTTTTTTCTAATTGTATTGAAACAAGTAAGGCTCTTGAGATTTTGTAGAGTCGTTAAGAAAATATATTTGAGTTCTAAGTGAAATTTGGTGATCGTGAAAGCCAAGGGAGCTGCATTGTGGTAAAAAAATCGAAAAAGGGCCAAAAAAAAGGGCCGGTTGATATTTTTTAATTAAAATCTCTCAAGTGGGGTATTGAATGAAAGGTCTAGATGTGCTCAATTGCTCATACTTCATTGAACATTTATAATGCGATAATTGAACCTGTGTGAGGTTTACAGTTCACAGAACCACTAGTCTATACCTACACTCTGCCGCTCTGTCTCTTTTTTCAATGGGGCGTTCTTCACACTTCGTCCGAGGTGTTTGATCTCACTTTCTCTTTTATATTTCTCTATTCTTTTTCTTTTTCTTTTTTCATCAATTATCTCTCACCCATTCTAATTCTCCGTTCTCTGTTATTTTCATCGATTATCTATCAAAGGCTTTTTTCCTATTCTCTGTCTTTTCTCTTTTCATCAATTACTATCCATCACTTTTCATCTTTCTCCCTTGTTCTGTTACTTAATTTTCTATTTTCTACTTTCCTTGCCTTATAGAAAGGAAAGTAATGGAATCGCTCAAAAAAATTATATCACGTATTCTCTTTCTCTATTCTCTGTACCTTTATTTTTTCATTAATTCTTTCTCATTCACTCTCTCTCTTTTTCCTCTCTCCTTCTCTTTTTCCTCTCTCTCTTCTCTTTTCTCGGATGTAGGTACTTTTCACTTTTCGTCAATAACATTTTACGTGTTCTCTATCCATCTCACTTCTTTTATTCTCTGTCCTTTTTTTCTATCCACTATTCTATTATTCTATTCTCTGCCCTTTCACTTCTCATTAATCATCTCCTATTTTTTCTCTATCTCCTTTGTCCTTTGCTCAATTATCCATCGCATAGGGTCTCTTTATTTATTTTCAATTCTTTTCGCTTTTTATCAGCTCTTTCTCCCTTGTCCTTTTCTTAGTCATCTATCACATAGATTCTCTATCTTTATCTTCTATTCTTTTCACTTTTCATCATTTCATCACTCGTATCACCTATTTTTTCTATTATCTATCCTTTTCATCAAGCATACATCACCTGTTATTTCCCTATCCCTCTTTTACAGGGTGGTCCCGAAAAATACAGACAACGGCCTACCAATGATATACGTATTGGACCATTTCCAACAAAAAATATTCCCAAACATATTGGTGGAGTATCGCTGTAAAATCAGAGGTAGTTTCATTAAAACTAAGGAAGAGGCTAACATTACTGATTTTTGTTAGCCTTTGGTAATAATGTCAAAAATTGTGTAGATTACAAAAAAAAATCAACAAATCTTCACATGATCAGTAGGAATTTTATGGTGGTACCATAGCGTGAATCTACACGCTATGGTGGTACTACAAAGTGGTGGTTATTTTGAAACAACTTTAAGTTCAGATAGACCTGTATGGGAATTTTTTTTGCTTGAAATGTCCCAATATATAATTGTCAGGCCGTTATTCGGAATTTTTGGGACTACCCTGTATATTTTGTCTTTTTCTGTTTTCATCATGTATCTCTTTTTCCTCTCTGTACTTTTCTCGTTTCATCAAATACGTACATATCTAATCCCCTATTCTTTTTAAATATTATGCCTTATCTTCTTATCTTTTCATCATGTATCTATCACTTATTGTTTTTCCCTAATATTTTTCTCCCTTTTTACTTTCCTTACCCTATAGCCTATAGCCCTGTAGTAAGGAAAGTATTGTATTTGTCGAAAATTTGACCTACCCAGTTTTTCACATTTCTGGACGAATCATAGCCTCAGGATACTAGAAAACTTGTTTTCACTGTTTTCAGTCATTGGTTCGTGCGTCTGTCTGTCTGTGTGTGAACAGGATATCTCGAGAACGGTAAGAGCTAGAAACTTGAATAGAAATTCATTTTATACACCAGACGAACCACAAAACTTTTGGTTAAAATCGGCCACATTCTGCTCAGCTCCACATAAGTATTTATTTCTTTATAACACCCATTTTATAAGCGATATTACGAGATAATACTAGTTTCGCCTTCTTTTGCATTTTTTTATTTACTTTTCTTGCATGCTTTAATGTTGCATGCCATTATGTGTTTTCTTCAAAATAGTAATTTATACTTGTTGTAGTGTATGATTTTTCTCTTGTTCATGATTTTGTATTGTCGTATTATTAGTTTTTTTGTTTCAGAACTAATTTTTCGGTGTAATGGTATTGGTATAAGTAGGGCTATCGGCTACGAAAGCTCTTTGTCACTGCGACCTTAAATAGATCTTTTGTGACATGCCCCTGTACCCGCACACCCAGATGTCCAACCAGCCAGCCTGGCCAACGAGCCCACTCCGAGTATTTTTTTAAAACTAGCATGCATTTTTTTGTATATTTGTGTTCGTATAAGATCTCTGTAATGGTGAGGTAAGGTACGGCTGTAGGGGAGGAGGAGGCCGAGGGTGTTGGGTTGTAGCCTAACACTACAACCCAACACCCATTTTATAAGCGACAGTACGAGACTATACTAGTTACGTCGCGTATTATCGCTTTTTTTTTCTTCTTTTTTTTTGCATTTTGTACTTTACATTTCTTGCATGCTTTCAATGTTGCATGCTTTTATGTGTTCTTTTCAAAATAATTTGTATTTAATGTAGTGTGTGGTTTTCCTCTTGTGTATGATTTTGTACTGTGGTGTTATTAGTTTTTCTGTTTCAGAAATATTTTTTAGGGGATTTGGTAACCCCCAAAGACTACATTGCTCATCCCACCCAGCCTACCCCGACCAACACAGCCCACCCGACCACCTAGCCTACCCCAACCACGTAGCCAACCTTGAACACCTAGCCTACCCCGACCATCCAGCCTGCCCCGACCAGCCAGCCCACTCTGACAACCCAGCCTACCCCGACCACCCAGCCTACCCCAACCACCCAGACCACCCAGCCTGCACGACCAGCCAGCCCACTCTGACAACCCTGCCTATCCCGACCACCCAGCCCACCCTGACAATCCAGCCTACCACGACCACCCAGCCCACTATGACCACCCAACCACACAGACCACCCAGCCTGCCCGACCAGACAGCCCACTCTGACAACCCAGCCTATCCCGACCACCCAGACCACCCAGCCTGCCCTGACCAGCCAGCCCACCCTGACCACCCAGCCAAAACCCGACCACGTAGCCTACCCGAAAACCCAGCCAACCTTGACCATCGAGCCCACTCCGACCATCCCGCCCAAGCTGACTTGAGTATTTTTTTAAAACTAGCATTAATTTTTTATGTATATTCGTATTCGTATAAGATCCCTGTAATGGTGAGGTAAGGTACGGCTGTAGGGGAGGAGGAGGCCGAGGGTGTTGGGTTGTAGCCTAACACTACAACCCAACACCCATTTTATAAGCGATAGTACGAGACTATACTAGTTATATCGCGTATTATCGCTTTTTTTTTTTTTTTTGCATTTTGTTCTTTACATTTCTTGCATGCTTTCAATGTTGCATGCTTTTATGAGTTCTTTTAAAAATAATATTTTGTATTTAATGTAGTGTGTGGTTTTCCTCTTGTGTATAATTTTGTACTGTCGTGTTATTAGTTTTTCTGTTTCAGTACTAATTTTTGGTTGTAATGGTAACCCACCCAGACTATTAAGCCCGACCACCCAGCCTACCCCGACCACCCAGCCCACCCTGACCAGCCAGCCCACCCTGAGCGCCCAGTTCGCACTGATCACGCAGTCCACCCGGCCCACTCAGTCAGTCCAGCCCACTCAAACCACCCAAGCTCAACTCCACTCAAGTATTTATTTCTTTTAAAACCCATTTTACAAGCCATATTTCGAGATAATATTAGTTACATCGCGTAATTTCGGTTGTTTTTTTTTTTTGCTCTTTGTAATTTACATTTCTTGCATGTCTTAATGTTGTATGCTTTTATGTGTTTTCTTCAAAATCGTATCTTGTACAATTTAAAGTATATGGTATTCCTCTTGTGCATGAATTTGTGCTGTCGTATTATAAGATTTTTGTTTCAGAACTAATTATTAATTGTGCCGGTAACCCACCCAGCCTACCCAGCTAGCCTGTCCCCACCGCCTAGTCTACCGCGACCACCCAGTTCACCCGCCCTGCTCAGTCAATCCAGCTCACTCAGACCACTCAAGCTCAACTCCACTTAAGTATTTTTTTCTTTTTAACATCCATTTTATAAGCGATATTACCAGATAATACTAGTTACATCGCGTAAATTCGCTTGCTTTTGCATTTTTTTCATTTACTTTTCTTGCATGTTTTAATGTTGCATGCTATTATGTGTTTTCTTCAAAATAGTAATTTATACTTATTGTAGTGTATGATTTTTCTCTTCTTCATGATTTTGTACTGTCGTATTATTAGTTTTTTTGTTTCAGATCTAATTTTTGGTTGTAATGGTAACCCACCCAGACTATTAAGCCCATCCCGACCACCCAGCCTACCCCGACCACCCAGCCTACGTCAACCAGCCAGCCTAAACCGACCACACAGCCCACACCCACCACCCGGCCTACCCGCACACTCAGATGTCCACCCAGCCAACCTGGCCATCGAGCTCACTCCGACCATCCCGCCCAAGCTGACTTGAGTATTTTTTTAAAACTAACATGCATTTTTTTATATGTATATTTGTGTTCGTATAAGATCTCTGTAATGGTGAGGTAAGGTACGGCTGTAGGGGAGGAGGAGGCCGAGGGTGTTGGGTTGTAGCCTAACACTACAACCCAACACCCATTTTATAAGCGACAGTACGAGACTATACTAGTTACGTCGCGTATTATCGCTTTTTTTTTTTTTTTTTTTTTTGCATTTTGTTCTTTACATTTCTTGCATGCTTTCAATGTTGCATGCTTTTATGTGTTCTTTTGAAAATAATATTTTGTATTTAATGTAGTGTGTGGTTTTCCTCTTGTGTATAATTTTGTACTGTCGTGTTATTAGTTTTTCTGTTTCAGTACTAATTTTTGGTTGTAATGGTAACCCACCCAGACTATTAAGCCCGACCACCCAGCCTACCCCGACCACCCAGCCTACGTCAACCAGCCAGCCTAAACCGACCACACAGCCCACACCCACCACCCGGCCTACCCGCACACTCAGATGTCCACCCAGCCAACCTGGCCATCGAGCTCACTCCGACCATCCCGCCCAAGCTGACTTGAGTATTTTTTTAAAACTAACATGCATTTTTTTATATGTATATTTGTGTTCGTATAAGATCTCTGTAATGGTGAGGTAAGGTACGGCTGTAGGGGAGGAGGAGGCCGAGGGTGTTGGGTTGTAGCCTAACACTACAACCCAACACCCATTTTATAAGCGACAGTACGAGACTATACTAGTTACGTCGCGTATTATCGCTTTTTTTTTTTTTTTTTTTTTTTTTTTTGCATTTTGTTCTTTACATTTCTTGCATGCTTTCAATGTTGCATGCTTTTATGAGTTCTTTTAAAAATAATATTTTGTATTTAATGTAGTGTGTGGTTTTCCTCTTGTGTATAATTTTGTACTGTCGTGTTATTAGTTTTTCTGTTTCAGTACTAATTTTTGGTTGTAATGGTAACCCACCCAGACTATTAAGCCCGACCACCCAGCCTACCCCGACCACCCAGCCCACCCTGACCAGCCAGCCCACCCTGAGCGCCCAGTTCGCACTGATCACGCAGTCCACCCGGCCCACTCAGTCAGTCCAGCCCACTCAAACCACCCAAGCTCAACTCCACTCAAGTATTTATTTCTTTTAAAACCCATTTTACAAGCCATATTTCGAGATAATATTAGTTACATCGCGTAATTTCGGTTGTTTTTTTTTTGCTCTTTGTAATTTACATTTCTTGCATGTCTTAATGTTGCATGCTTTTATGTGTTTTCTTCAAAATCGTATCTTGTACAATTTAAAGTATATGGTATTCCTCTTGTGCATGAATTTGTGCTGTCGTATTATAAGATTTTTGTTTCAGAACTAATTATTAATTGTGCCGGTAACCCACCCAGCCTACCCAGCTAGCCTGTCCCCACCGCCTAGTCTACCGCGACCACCCAGTTCACCCGCCCTGCTCAGTCAATCCAGCTCACTCAGACCACTCAAGCTCAACTCCACTTAAGTATTTTTTTCTTTTTAACATCCATTTTATAAGCGATATTACCAGATAATACTAGTTACATCGCGTAAATTCGCTTGCTTTTGCATTTTTTTCATTTACTTTTCTTGCATGTTTTAATGTTGCATGCTATTATGTGTTTTCTTCAAAATAGTAATTTATACTTATTGTAGTGTATGATTTTTCTCTTCTTCATGATTTTGTACTGTCGTATTATTAGTTTTTTTGTTTCAGATCTAATTTTTGGTTGTAATGGTAACCCACCCAGACTATTAAGCCCATCCCGACCACCCAGCCTACCCCGACCACCCAGCCTACGTCAACCAGCCAGCCTAAACCGACCACACAGCCCACACCCACCACCCGGCCTACCCGCACACTCAGATGTCCACCCAGCCAACCTGGCCATCGAGCTCACTCCGACCATCCCGCCCAAGCTGACTTGAGTATTTTTTTAAAACTAACATGCATTTTTTTATATGTATATTTGTGTTCGTATAAGATCTCTGTAATGGTGAGGTAAGGTACGGCTGTAGGGGAGGAGGAGGCCGAGGGTGTTGGGTTGTAGCCTAACACTACAACCCAACACCCATTTTATAAGCGACAGTACGAGACTATACTAGTTACGTCGCGTATTATCGCTTTTTTTTTTTTTTTTTTTTTTTTTTTTTGCATTTTGTTCTTTACATTTCTGCATGCTTTCAGTTGCAGCTTATGAGCTTTTAAAAAAATTGATTTAAGTATTTGGTTTCCTCTGGTAAATTTTGTACTGCGGTTATTAGTTTCTGTTTCAGTACAATTTGTGTATGGTAACCCACCCAGCTATAGCCCGACCACCCAGCCTACCCCGACACACCCAGCCACCCTGACCAGCCAGCCCACCTGAGCCCCAGTTCGCATGTCACGCAGTCCACCGGCCACTCTCAGTCCAGCCACTCAAACCACCCAGCTCACTCCACTCAAGATTATTTCTTTTAAAACCATTGTCAAGCCTATTCGAGAAATATTTAGTTACATCGCGTAATCGTTGTTTTTTTTTGCCTTTGTAATTACATTTCTCAGCTAATGTTCAGCTTTTAGTGTTTTCTCAAAATCGTATCTGTACAATTAAAGTATATGTATCCTCTGGCCTGAATGTGCTGCGTAAGATTTTTGTTCAGAACAATATTAAGGCCGGTAACCCACCCAGCCTACCCACTAGCCTTCCCCACCGCCTATCTACCGACCACCCAGTTCACCGCCTGCTCGTCAATCCAGCTCACTCAGACCACTCAGCTCATCCACTTAAGTATTTTTTCTTTTAACATCATTTATAGCGATATTACCAGTATCTGTTCATCGCGTAAATTCTTGCTTTTGCATTTTTTTCATTTACTTTTCTTGCATTTTTATGTTGCATCTATTATTGTTCTTCAAATAGTAATTAACTTATGAGTGAGATTTCCTCTCAGATTTGTACGTCATATAGTTTTTTTGTTCAGACATTTTGGTTGCAATGGTACCCACCCGACTATTAAGCCCACACCGACCACCCAGCCTACCCCGACCACCCAGCCTATCAACCAGCAGCCTAACGACCACACGCCCACACCCACACGGCCTACCGACACTCAGTGTCACCAGCACTGGCCACGGCTTTCCGGCCACCCCCCAACTGCCTTGATTTTTAAAACATACAGATTTTTTTATATGTATATTTGTGTTCGTATAAGATCTCTTTATGTTTTTAGTGCGTTGTAGTTAGATTCTGAGTGTTTCATGTGTTGCTTTATATCCAACAACAATTTTATAGCGACTTACGAGACTATACTGGTTTACGTCGGTATTATCGCTTTTTATTTTTTTTTTTTTTTTTTTTTTTCGATTATTCTTTACAGTTCTTGCTGCTTTCAAGTTGCATGCTTTTATGTTCCTTTTCAAAAAATCAGATTAAGTTGCTCGGGTTCCTCCTTAGGTAATTTGACTGTCCGTTATTAGTTTTCGTTCAGACACAATTCAGGTGATTGTAACCCCAAGCTACTGTACCACCGCTAACCGACCACCAGCCCACCACCACCACCCCACCCGACCACCAGCCCACCCGACCAGCCAGCCCACCCTGCACCCAGCTACCCGACCACCCACCCCCGCCTCCCCGACCAGCCAGCCCACCCTGACACCCACCGCCGACCGCCAGACCCCCAGACCCAGCCTGCGTCACCCAACCACCAGTCCGTCACCGAGACACCCGCCTGCCCCGTCACCCAGACCACCCAGCCTGCCCTCTCCACCAACCATCCCAGCCTAACGCCAGCCGAGCCCACCTGACATCCAGCCTGCCCGTACCAGACACCAGCCTTGACCCTCTTCAGACACCCAGCTGCCCCTGCCCAGACCACCCAGCCGACTACAACCCAGTACCCCCCAGCCTGCCGACCAGCCAGCCCGCCCTACCACCAGCCTTTCCCAACACCAGACCCCCAGCCTGCCCCACCCCAGCCCACCTGACACCAGCTACCCGTCACCTGCAGACACCAGCTGCCCACTCCCAACCACCAGCCTCAAGCCTCACGACCTACCCGACCAACCAGTGCCCGAACCCAGACACCCAGCTTGCCCGACCACGCCAGGCTGAACCCAGCTACCACCCAGACCACCTAGCCTGCTACCACCTCAGACCCCAGCCTGCCCGACACCAGCCCGCCTGACCAACCAGCTACCCCGACCACCAGCTGCCCCGACCACCTAGACCCCACCACTGCCGACCAGACCCCCTGACAAACCAGCCTACCCGACCACCAGGCATGCCTCGACCACCCAACCACCACCTGCCCCGACCACCGCCCACCCTAATACCAGTCCACCTTACAACCACCTGCCGACCACCACCGAAACGTCACGATCCTCCGAATACCAGCACTGCACGCCTCGACCATCCGGCGTACTTTTTTTTTAATAATATTTTTTTTTTTGTTAATTGGTTTCGTATTATTTCCAACACCCATTTTATAAGCGACAGTACGAGACTATACTAGTTACGTCGCGTATTATCGCTTTTTTTTTTTTTTTTTTTTTTTTGCATTTTGTACTTTTTATTTCTTGCATGCTTTCAATGTTGCATGCTTTATGTGTTCTTTTCAAATAAAATTTGTATTTAGTGTAGTGTGTGGTTTTCCTCTTGTGTATAATTTTGAACTGTCGTGTTATTAGTTTTTCTGTTTCAGAAATATTTTTTAGGGGATTTGGTAACCCACAAATACTACATTTCTCAACCCACCCAGCCTATCCCGACCAAACAGCCCACCCGACCACCCAGTCCACCCGACCACCCAGCCTACCCCAACCACACAGCCAACCTTGACCACCCAGCCTACCCCGACATGCCGACCCGCCCGACCGCCTAGCCTACCCCGACCACACGGACCACCCTGCCCACCCAGTTCCACCCGACCATGCCGATGACCAAAACCAGTCTTCGACCATCCTAACCACCTCGACCACCCAGCCCACCGAGTCAACCCGACCAGACCACCCAGCATCGCCAATCTACCCAGCGTCTACCCGACCATCCAGCCCACTCCGACCAGCCAACCCACCGAGTCAACACAACCCTACCATCCCGATGACCAAGACCAGTCCGACCACCTAGCCTGTTAAGTTTTAGTATTAAGTTTTAATATATTGTGCATGTGCAATAAGTGCATGTTCGATTATTTGCTTTCGTCTTGTTTTTTGCATATTAATAATATTAATTTTTATACAAGTATTTCACAAGCGATAGTACGAGATAATACTAGTTACATCGCGTATTATTGCTCTTATTAGCTTGTTGCATTTTCTGTTTTTTTTTTTTTGCATGACAATATTGCATGCTTCTGTGTGCTTTACCTAAAACTACCTATTTCGTTTACTATTTGTTTTGTGGTTTTAATTTTTTGCATGATTTTGTACTGTTGCATTCTTAGTCTTTTGTTTTAGAACTGATTTCAGCCCAAGCACTCAAACCAGTCCACTCAACCTAGCTCACAGAGACCTGTACAATCTGACCACCAAGACCAACCAAAACCTACTTGACTACCCTAACCATCTCGACCACCCTGACATCCAAACCACCCTGACCACCCTTATTACCCCGACTACCTTGACAACCCTGACCACTCTAACGAACTCGACCAACCTTACAACCCAAACATCCTCGACCAACCTGACCACACTAACCACCTCGACCACCCTGACCACCTCGACCACCCTGACATCCTCGACAACCCTTACCACCTCGACTACTCAAACCATCTCGACCACCCTGACCACCTGACAACCCTTACCACCTCGACTTCCCAAACCATCTCGACCACCCTGACTACTCTTAATACCCCGACCACCTTGACAACCCTAACGAACTCGACCACCCTTACAACCCAAACATCCTCGACCATCCTAACCACCTCGACCTCTCTGACCGCTACTCAACCTTTTTTGTCACAATTATAATCACGCAGCATTAGTATTAAGTTTAGTATAATATAAGTAAATTAGCTGTCGTAAACGCTACTCAAACTTTTTTGTCACAATTAATATCACGCAGCATTAGTATTAAGTTTAGTGTTTAAGTAAATTAGCTGTCGTAAACGCTACTCAAACATTTTTTGTCACAATTAATATCACGCAGCATTAGTATTAAGTTTAGTGTTTAAGTAAATTAGCTGTCGTAAACGCTACTCAAACATTTTTTGTCACAATTAATATCACGCAGCATTAGTATTAAGCTTAGTATATAAGTAAATTAGATGTCGTAAACGCTACTCAAACTTTTTTTGTCACAATTAATATCACGCAGCACTAGTATTAAGTTTAGTATTTAAGTAAATTAGCTGTCGTAAACGCTACTCAAACATTTTTTGTCACAATTAATATCACGCAGCATTAGTATTAAGTTTAGTGTTGTAAATTAGCTGCCGTAAACGCTACTCAAACTTTTTTTGTCACAATTAAGATCACGCAGCATTAGTAGGTATTAAGTTTAGTATTTAAGTAAATTAGCTGTCGTAAACGCTACTCAAACATTTTTTGTCACAATTAATATCACGCAGCATTAGTATTAAGTTTAGTAGGTATACAGGGTGGACCAAAAAAACGTTTACACCCGTTAATGGTAGATTACTGACGACATTTCCAGGCCGGATCTGCAATCCGTTTTTTCGGATTCGCCTTCGTAACTGCACAAAGTGATTTTTTGCAACTTTCCGAAAAAGTCCGACTTGGGTTTATTCTTCAAGTCAGTACTTTTTTCCTGTTTAAGATGAGTTGATTTTGAACAATTTTGCAGAAAGCCAACAAAATTTCGATGTTTCTAGCTACACTACTTTGTTTTTTACCATTTGGTTTGTCATATTTTTTTACAACTGAACAGAAAAAAAACACCCAAAAAAACTTTTTTACTAAATAAAACACTCGACATTTGTCCGAACAAATTTTGGCACAGACATGGGCAAATTTGATAAAAGTTGGCGGCCGCCCCGAGGATGCTAAAAAATAATTTTACGATTTTTTATCACGTGATCTTCTGGGAAAAATTATTAGATGTTTGCCAAAAACTCTTCAAAAATCCTAAGAGTGTTCTAGCTGTAGACTGTGTAAGGGCGTCTTGTATTGTTTACAAAAATTGTTTACATTGCTTTTTTTGAATACCGCGGTCTCACATGCCTTCATCAGCCAGTTTAGGAAAATTCAAATAATATTTTTCGTGCTTCTCAGATTGTCAGTGGTGTTAGCTAGATGTGGTAGTGCTAAGAGTGTTAGTCGCATGACCGAGGTTCAATTCTCGTCGGTCAATATTATTTTAATTATCAAAAAAATCTGATGGAATATTTTATTCATACCTGTATCTGACCTGTTGTAACACCAACAACTTATGGTTTTTTTGGGGGTAATACCATCTGTAAATTGAGTCATATCAGATACTATTGGTATCACAATACACATAATTATTATTCATGTAAGCCCCTGAGAGACGGCCTTGATAATGTAAGGATGGTTTTTTCTTATGCTTCCCTACGAGAGAAAAAAAAAAACTAGCGAATTTTCCAAACGAAAATAGAGTTTATGAAATAAATCCAGGTAAATATGTAGGTAGGTTCTTCTATCATAAACAATACTAATTAAATAACAAATATTTACCGATTGCCAACTCTCAATAGAAGTCTTGAAAAAAACAAGATAATATTTTGTAAATTTAATAAACTTTTGCAGTCTTTATTATGTTTTATACTATTTTGATATAAACAAAAAGGTATTTAAAAAAACATTTTGTGTTAGTATGTTCAATGAGAAACGATTAGACGCGCACGATTAGCTCAGTGGTAAGCTAGTCCACCCGGTCCGAACGCCAGAGCCAGCAAAAAATTTATGACTACAAAATAAAAAAGACTCTTGCCATTTTTATTTAGCCATAGTACACACTATGGATTCTCCTCACACAAATTTTTGAAACCAATGGTGACTTTAGTACCTTAGTTCTAACTCAGAACTGTCCCTCCACCTTCTTACCTTTCTCTCTCTCTCTCTCTCTCTCTCTTTCGCTCTCTGCCTCTCTTTCTCTCTCTCTCTCTCTCTCCCTTCTCAATTCTCTTAGAGGAACTGTTCGAAGTGGCGTCCACCTTCCTGGATGCAAAGGTTGAACCTCTTCATCATGTTCCGTCGAAGATTCCAGGTTTTTCTGTCAGGACATCGAATGCCAACAGGATTCTTGCTACCAGATTTCGTAAACTATGTTTTTCACGTGATCCCAAATGTTCCTCTTGGCAACTCCATATGCTAAATGCGTATCTGCCATTTCAGCATCCGAATTATAATAATGTAACTTGTACTAAAAAAACTCAAGAAGTTTAAAGATAATATTTCATAGAATGCAGAAAAATATGCTTGAAAACTATCAGAAATAATTCTCGTGACGCTGGCTTTTCCCGGCCCCACTCAGGCTGGGTGAGGTCAATGTGAGTAGCAGGTTTGTGAGTTTCCTGCGAATGGAGGGTAAAACCCCCGTCGTGATATGACCATGGCAGTTGAAAGCGACGTTAAACCCCACAAAAAAAAAAAAAAAAAAAAAAAAAAATATCATCGAGAAACAAACAATCATTCATTTGACTGGCCTTTAATTAATTCCAAGGAAAATAATTATCCGACATAAATAGCTAATTACTCTTTGAGTACAAGACGACCCTACACGGTCAACACTTTTAAGATTTTGAACATCATTTTTTGAGACTTACCTGGTTTGTTTACCCAGAAGATCACGTGAGAAAAAATCGTAAAATTATTTTTTAGCATCCTTGGGTTGGCCGCCAACTTTTATCAAACTTGCCCATGTCTGTGCCAAAATTTGCTCGGGCAAATCTTGAGTGTTTCAAAGTGTAAAAAATTTACATGAGAATTTTTTTTCTATTTAGGTGTCAAAAAAGATGCCAAACCAAATGGTAAAAAACAAAGTAGTGTAGCTAGAAACATCGAAATTTTGTTGGCTTTCTGCAGAAATGTTCAGAATCAACTCATCTTAAACAGGAAAAAAGTTCTGACCTGAAGAATAAGCCAAAGTCGGACTTTTTCAGAAAGTTGCAAAAAATCACTTAGTGCAGTTATAAAGGCGAATCCGAAAAAACGGATTGCAGATCCGGCCTGGAAATGTCGTCAGTAATCTACCATTAACGGGTGTAAACGTTTTTTTGGTCCACCCTGTATAAGTAAATTAGCTGCCGTAAACGCTACTCAAACTTTTTTTGTCACATTTAATATCACGCAGCATTAGTATTAAGTTTAGTATTTAAGTAAATTAGCTGTCGTAAACGCTACTCAAACATTTTTTGTCACAATTAATATCACGCAGCATTAGTATTAAGTTTAGTATATAAGTAAATTAGCTGCCGTCAACGCTACTCAAACTTTTTTTGTCACAATTAATATCACGCAGCACAAGTATTAAGTTTAGAATTTAAGTAAATTAGATGTCGTAAACGCTACTCAAACATTTTTTGTCACAATTAAGATCACGCAGTATTAGTATTAAGTTTAATGTTTAAGTAAATTAGCTGCCGTAAACGCTACTCAAACTTTTTTTGTCACAATTAATATCACGCAGCATTAGTATTAAGTTTAGTAGGTATATAAGTAAATTAGCTGCCGTAAACGCTACTCAAACATTTTTTGTCACAATTAATATCACGCAGCATTAGTATTAAGTTTAGTATATAAGTAAATTAGCTGCCGTTAACGCTACTCAAACTTTTTTTGTCACAATTAATATCACGCAGCACTAGTATTAAGTTTAGTATTTAAGTAAATTAGATGTCGTAAACGCTACTCAAACATTTTTTGTCACAATTAAGATCACGCATTATTAGTATTAAGTTTAGTGTTTAAGTAAATTAGCTGCCGTAAACGCTACTCAAACTTTTTTTGTCACAATTAAGATCACGCAGCATTAGTATTAAGTTTAGTATTTAAGTAAATTAGCTGCCGTAAACGCTACTCAAACATTTTTTGTCACAATTAATATCACGCAGCATTAGTATTAAGTTTAGTAAGGTACACGGCCCATTTATCGCCACCTTAAGCTTCTTTCATTTTTGAATTTTTTTGTGTTATAGTTTTTTCTGTAAGAATTAAAGTAACACATAGAATATTTAGTTGTTTCTTAAATCGAAATATTATTTAAAGCAAAATTAATCCTGAAACCGAAGGAAACATTTTTTCTCAGACCTCCAACTTTGGCGATATTAGGGTACAGTGTATCCTATTATCGCCACCTAGGTGGCGATTTTAGGATAGATTAATAATAAAGAGTAAACCTTAAGCACAGATTAATTATAAAGAGTAAACCCAAAGAAACAATTAAAGACACTCACATGCAAGTAGTAACCAAAAAACTGAATTAATTCAAACTTGCTTACCTTGCAATATTATAAAAGCCCTTGTTGAAAATGAAAATGATTTTTTTTATTTTTTCGCGGGCACTCACGGTTGTTTTGAAAACAACGAGTAAACATTTAAAGATAATTACACAAGATGCTCATAATGAATGACGCCAATTTTAAATATCTACTGAGATAAGGAGGGTTGGCGAAATTAGGACCATGGCGATAAATGGGCCAGGTACCTTATATAAGTAAATTAGCTGCCGTCAACGCTACTCAAACTTTTTTTGTCACAATTAATATCACGCAGCACTAGTATTAAGTTTAGTATTTAAGTAAATTAGATGTCGTAAACGCTACTCAAACATTTTTTGTCACAAGTAAGATCACGCAGTATTAGTATTAAGTTTAGTGTTTAAGTAAATTAGCTGCCGTAAACGCTACTCAAACTTTTTTTGTCACAATTAATATCACGCAGCATTAGTATTAAGTTTAGTCGACCCCTCTGACTACCTTGACAACCCTGAACATCCTTATGACCTCGACCATCTTGACCACCCTGACTATCCTGACCACCTCGAACACCCTTATGACCTCGACCATCTTGACCACCCTGACTATCCTGACCACCTCGAACACCCTAATGACCTCGACCATCTAGACCACCCTCACTATCCTGACCACCTCGACCGCCCTAATGACCTCGACCACCTTGACAACAATGACATCCTGACCACCTCGACCATCCTAACGACCTCGACCACCCTAACGACCTCGACCACCTTGACTATCCTGACCACCTCGACCGCCCTAATGACCTCGACCACCTTGACCACAATGACATCCTGACCACCTCGACCACCCTAACGACCTCGACCATCTTGACCACCCTGACCACCTCGACCACCCTAATGACCTCGACCATCTTGACCACTCTGAATATCCTGACCACCTCGACCACCCTAATGACCTCGACCACCTCGACCACAATGACATCCTGACCACCTCGACCACCCTAACGACCTCGACCACCTTGACTATCCTGACCGCTCTGACCTGTAAGTTTTTTTTTCACTTGTTGGCGCCACAAGTTTTTTTTTTTATTAATAAGAAATAGTTTGTTACGAAGTGGATTAGGCCTTGCAATATGAATTCTTCTTTTCCAAGTAGAATTCATATTGTTGGGGATACCACTTAGGAAGGTAGAAAAAACGGGCTGGAACTCTACCTCTTGGGTGGCCTGGAAACGAGTTCTTTTCATATATTAGTAAATTAGTTATTTTAAAAGTGGATTAGGCCTTATAATATGCAACCCTTTATTTTAAGACAGGAATACATATTGTACATGATACCACTTGTAAGATCTTTCTTATGGTGAGGAAAGGTTCGGCTGTAGGGGAGGAAGAGCCCGAGGGTGTTGGATTGTACTGTTAAGCTACAACCCAACACCCATTTTAAAAGCGATAGTACGCAATAACACCTAGTTAAATTGAGTATTATCGCCCTCCTTTTTTTTTATTTGCTTGGTGCATTTTTTTGTTTTACGTAGTTTGTTGGTTGATAAAAGCACGATTTTGTACTGTAGATGAATTTTTTTGTTTACTTAAACTTACCAAGTCCACTTCCACCACACAGTCCAACCAGGCTACTCAACCTACACAAGCCACCCCGACCAGCCCACCTCCACCGGTCCGATAACCAACCACCAAGCCCACCTGGACCACCTAGACCACCCAGCCCACGTACACCACCCAGCCACCCCAACCCGACCTTTCGCGCTTTGATTTGATAGGTCGTCTCGACAAATTTCAAAAAAAATGTCATACCTATAGGTCGAAAAATGTGGATTTTTTGAGTTACCCATTCATTTTTTATCCTTGTCCGGAGTAGCTCAAGAATGACTCATTAAAAGTTCGCGATCGATATACTTAAAACTTTCTTTCTTTGAGTTGGTAGGTCGTTGCGACAAATTTCGAGAAAAAATGTCATTTTGGTCGAAAACGTGAATATTTTTTGGGTGTAGCTTATTGTGAATATTGTAGCTTAATCTCAAGGAGATATATTTTGATCCAAACGGACCTATATGCAAAATTTCAGGTTTCTTGGTCAAACGGTGTTGATTTGTATAAAGAACATCCATACACTCATACATAGTAATACATACATATTCTTTTCTTCTTTTGCTCTGTCTTATCCAGTTATCCCGCTCAAGCAGGGTCAACGTTGTTCAACCTCATGGTGGAGCTTTCTTTTATGGATATAGACAAAAAATGTAGATCGATTGAAATAATCATAAAAATCATCTTGGCAAATAAGAACCCTAAAAATTGAGAACCCTAAAAAAATTGTAGGTAGAATCGTTGTAGGTGAATTCATACAGGTCATTTTTACTGATTTTACCGTACGCCATGTATTCAGGCAGTTTGGCAATTTTGGCATCACTGAAGTGGAAAAGTCCGAAAAGTTGATTAGGAAAATTAGGAATCTGGATTTTGGAAGTTTTAGATAGGTATCTTTGTGTGGAAAAATCAACTACTTGTCAGTTTATCTCGAAATCCACAAATCTTTAAATTTAGGAGTTATCAAAAGTTAAATTTTGTCCTACATTTAAGAATGCAAGACCCTAGAGCCCTAGGCCAAACCATTCAACAAAAGTAAAAGACAATGTTCTAGTAGAAAAAATCAAGGGACTTGGCAAGTTATTAAAATGATAAGCTATGTGTACATTAGAGAAGAAGAAAGTATTGTCTGTGTTTCCTATGTTCTATGATTCCATGTAGAAGTAGGTAGTTGATATCATAAGAGAATGGATGAAGATGTTGGGGACACTCTCTTATCATCAAATCTTCATGACATTGATGACAGTTCAACATTCTCCCTCAGTCTGCTCACAAGTAACATTATCTCTGAAGATGTATCATCTCCAAAACCTCCCATACAAGTGAACGAACTACTTCAGAATGGAATTCTGGTAGAAACTAAAAAAGGGTAAAGTATTCTCTAAAGTCTAAAGAGTATGGTTGTATTGGTTGTAGGAATTGATGTGTTGGGTAAATATCTAGTTCAGGCAAGCTTTTATAGTCCTGCATGTTTAGGGAAATTAATATTGCAATTATTGTCCAAGATTAGGTTTTTTGTATAGTGTCATTTTACCCTCCATTCAAAGGAAACTCACAAACTGGCTACTCAAATTAACCTAACGTGGATGCTACAGCATCACTGGCAAGTTTTAATCTGGGTTTGTGAACCCGTGCTCAAAAGCTTTTGGATTGCTGCTAAAACTTTTTAGACATACTGTTACCTCAAATGAGCACACACTCAATAGTACGTACCTTCAAAATATAGTGCATAATCTTTGTTGGCATAATAAAAATGCATTAAGCGCAGGGTTTTTTAAAGTAAATAAAATATTATCATTACATGTAAAAAATCTTTAGTGAAACCATATCAAATAAAATCTTATACTGTCAAACCTGGATATAATGGAACCCAAGGGTAGGAGCAAAAATCTAATATAAAGAGGTTTCTACAATAATCAGTTTTCTAATATACAGGTTATCGCACAACTAGATGCAAATATTTTAAGGATAGGTTCAGTGCCCCATGGACTATCATGACAATATAAGCTGAAGTTGCAGTGGGGCATTTTGCTTTGCTAAAGAGTTATGGCCAAATTCCTGTTTTCCCCACAGGTCAAGAGATCCCTTTTAAAGAAATCACAGAGGTCCGCAATCCTGTGTTTAACAAGTTTTTAGTTTTTTTTCCCAGGAGTTGTTGATTGTAATCCTTACTTACATAGTTTTCTTTTATTCAAAACCAGAATCATCTGAAAATGTTATTTAAAACAGAAGGTACAACAGTTTTTATCTGCATGGAAATAATAATAATAATGCTCTTTATTGACAAAAATCATATTGACTAAAGGGCAAGATTATTGCCTGAGGAAATCTCTGCCATCAGACCCATACATGGCATTATAAGGGAAATACAGCTTGTGAGCCTCTAGTTGTACTCCTAGGTTTATAAATTATGTTTGCTCTGAATAGGTACTTAAAATGCTTGTCTCTGTTTTCAGAGTAGAATGGATGTCCCTGACAGATGCTCTCACCTCAGGTGTTGGTGGACTCAACCTGTCAGTAGAGGATTTCCAGAATGTTTCACACCTTCTCATATCTTCTCCACCCAGCTCTGTGTCTTCCCTGAGTGACTCATCCAGTGCCTATCCTAGAATTATCAACCCACAGGTGAGATGATTACCCATTCAAAAGATGATAAATAAATTAATAATTATTTCCTTGAGCTACATATGGGGTCTGGCAAAAAAAAGAGAACACATTTTAATTTTGAAAAATAGAATAACATGTGTAACAATATCATGGGTAAATACTAGTCATCACTTGTATGGTTTTGCTCAAATCATTTTCTTTACTCAGATCGAATCATGCTCAAATAATTTTCTACAACCCAACCCTCAGATTTTTATTATTATGTGGACACACATACTGAAATAAATGAGGAAAAATTCATGCATTACAATTTGGGTCATTCACAAATTCCACAGTGAAGCTCTGGTAAAAAAAAAAAATGTTTCCCTTTAATATAATGGTAGATAATTTATTAAAAAAAAAAAAAAAAAAATCAAAATTCAAATCCTAAGCTCTACATATTTTGAGTGGCTCCTGTATAAAATGGGCAATGATGTAAGCTTTAGTGAAATTTGATTGTTTTAATTTAATATTTATTCCTTCAGAAACTCGAATGTATTCTGGAGACTTGTGAAAGTTCTTCACTGGACGAGGGTGATGCAGATGTTGAGCTGGTGTCCACTACAGAGGCAGAATTGGTGGACTCTCCTCTACCTCCTCCCTTCCCCTCCACCAGTTCATCCTTAACAGCCACCTCTGAAAGCAATAACAGTGATTCAAGCATCTACTCCAACAAACCACCTACACAGGTTGGTTTATTTTCTTTATCATACAATATGGAAAGTATTGTATTCATTGAAAATTTGACCTACCCAGCTTTTCATATTTCTGGATGAATCATAGCCTGAGGATACCAAAAAAGTTATTTTCGGCCATTGATCTGTGCATCTGTTTGTTGTGAACAAGATATCTTGAAATTGGCCGCAAGGACCGTTTCTTTGAATTGGTGGTGTCACACCAGATTTTTTTACTTCTTTCTTGCACACTTTACAGTCTGAAAGTGTTGAAACTTTCTCTTGGTAGACTGTTCAACTCTTTTCAATGTGATACTAATATGGGCAAACTCAATCAGGTATGTTCCTACAAGAAATCAAATGACCATAGATTTATTTTTTAAACAAGAAGAAGACAAAATTCTCTTTAATGAGAATACCTAGCTAAGGAAGGTTAAAATGTAAACAAATAATCTTACCATATTTTCCAAAGGATGCAGTCACAAGCAGAAATTTTTTGCAGTGGCAAACATGGCTTAATGGTTTGAATGAGTAGCACTTGTTACAATGAGTTTAGTTGATGAACCAGGAATTTAATTAACAACTAAGCTATTACAGAACTCAATGCAAGCTTTATTGTAAAGTTAAATAATATTGAATATGCAACAATTATAGAGACACCAATTAATACCATATTCATAAATTAGAGCAGATTCCAGCAAAGTTTATTAGAGTGTTCTGTTTTTAATTTAATGTTTTACACATGCACAAAAAATATGAAATTCAGTGACTTTTCTGTTTCTCCTAATGACATCTCAAATCAAAATCCACTCAAACAGTTTTCTATGATCAGCCTAGAAGCAAGGAGAAGTTTGAAGAAACATTTATTTGTCCATGGCCTATTGGCCTCACAAGTAACAAGATTAATGGACAAGATCTCTTGTATTTTTATTTTTAGTTCAAAAGGAAAGGTGGTTGGCCCAAAGGACGCAAGAGAAAACCAGAGGTTGAACATCGACCTCCCAAAGCCCCATCCACAGGTTATGTCTTGTATCTGAACGAGAAAAGAAAGCTGTACAAGGATCTTCCTTTCCCTGAGGTGAGGATACTTTATTGTTAAGTATATGGTAGTAAAGCTGATAGTGTCATAATTGAGATAGCATTGGGATCTGTTGATTCAGAATTCCTCATATATCTTGAAATTTAATCTGAACAACTGCATTTTTGTATAAAATTGTTGCAAAAGAAATGTCACCTGGGGCAAGGACTCTGAATGTTACAGGCCTCTCTTTAAATAAAAATTCATTAAAAAAGAAAAAAAGAAAGGTCAAGGTTTTAAGAATTTTAAATTTAGTGAATAAATGACAGTAAAATCCCATTTCATTTTCTTGGATAGCAAATCTATTTCATACAGTCACTGAATATCTCTTGAAAAGAAATAGAACACTAATTACCTAAAAAAAGAAAAAGATATGTTGATAGATATGCTGTGTATTTTTGCAACCTTCAAATATGTGGGCAGCTTTGTTTGACAATAAAACTGTATGTCTCTGACAACCAAATTTGCGAGGTTTGAACTAGTTTTTCATAAATTTATAATTCACTATCAAAATTCAAAACAGATTGGTTTCATTTTCAGGTGACCAAGCTACTGGGCAATGAGTGGAGCAAGCTCTCCCTACCCGAGAAGAAAGTTTACTTGGACAGAGCAGAGGTAGATAAGAAGAGGTATCGGGAAGAGCTGAAAGTATATCGCAAGTCAGACGCCTACCAGAGCTATTTGAGAAGGAAACGGGTGAAGAGTAAGCATTTTTTTTAAAGATAAAATTTCAATTTAACAATGGGAATAGATATATGTGATATTCTCCATCAAGTGTCATCAAGCATTCATGGCTCAATGGTAAACATGTGGTACCCTTGATCCATGAGTCTTAGGCTCCAGGAGAAAAATCATATTTTCAACATGTCTATTGTCTATTCAACTATGAGAAGGTGTTTAAAAAGAATATTATGTAGACCAGCGGTCAGGCTGGAATATTTTTCCAGTGCTGTGACCATTTCTTTATAGGTTTAACGTCGATGTCAACTGCATGGTCATATCACGACGGGGGTTTAACCCTCTATTCGAGGACGCCACGATGTAGGCCAACGGGGGGTGGTTTCCACACATTCTTAATTCTACACGCTATGACTGATGTTTTAAACGTGACATTGACGCTTTCTTATCATGGTCTTGAAAAGCAAGTTAGTAACTAATAACTGTCTCACAATTTTAATATTTTTAATCCCCACCAGGTTTACAGGCGAATGGTACAGAAGAATCTGACATAGCCACAGATGCTACCGACGAAATAGATGAGGATGAAGACAATGAAGAGTTGTACTGTAGAGTGTGCGACCAGTGGTTTACCACGCTTCACAACAAGCGAGAACATCTAAACGGCAGGCAACACTTTCAGGTAATACAACCAGAATAGAAATAGTTCACACTGTTATTAATCTTAATAGACGATATTTGAGGAGCGTAGTGCAAAAATGAACATCTCCGGAAATATGAATTTTCAGTATGAAGGAAAAACTGATATTATGAAATGTAAAACAATTTAGAAGCAAGTATGGATCTGTTCAGATTTGTTTGATACGGTCATTTTGAAAGCGCAATTACTATGGGATGTGTTCGAGTAAGGTCATTCATTTATTGTTTAATTTTTGAATTCCGCTCAGTATAAACTGTTGAAAATCAATTCCTAACTCCATTTTTGTATTTTTGGAGATATTCATTTTTGCTTGTATGCTCCTCATTTTACTGCCCATGATTTATAACTTAGAAGGGCTGTCTGGCGGTCAAAAACTGACCTGATAATTTTTATTTTTTGTTAATAGATCAAATGGGGTTGGTTTCAAATAAAAAGTCTTCATATCCTGCCAAAAATGATTCTTTAATCAAAATTTATTATACATTTTGAAACGGAATAGTGCGAAACGGAACCGAACAGTCTTAATTAAATGCACTGTTTCTCTCAAAATGTAAACAAACCGAGGAACCGAGCCGGGGACTCAGTTCCTTTTGGTGAAACGGAATGTTATAGCTTCTGATTGGTTCTCATTCTGCGTCTTTTTGATAATGGAATATTAAATGAGAGCGCCAAATTTTGAATCTGCATTTTAAATTTATTTTTGAAATGAGATGAGCTAAGAACCAATCAGAGAAGACCTACACAAATACAGCTGATTACAGAAATTTCACTTCTGTTGATCTCTGAAATGACCTTGTTATATTTTCATTATCTTCAACCAATCAAATAGCCCGATGTTTCGTTCCGTTTCGCTCTGTTCCGGTTCAAATTTTATAATAAAATTCAACTTTTGAACTAGCTTACAAGTAGTCACTGTGGTAGAGTGAGTTAGCGCGCTAGGCATTGCACACATGGTGTCCTGGGTTCGATTCCCACCGGGGTAGGAATTTTTCTGCTCTGTACTTGGATTTCCGGGGTCCACTCATCATACCTCGTGAGGAAAAATGAGTAGCTGCTTTGATGTGAAGCAGCGACCAGTGGCAGAATCATATGGGGGGAAAAATATATTGTAAATGAAAGTGGTAAAGTCCTATGATTCTGCGCTACCCACTAAAATTGTGACATAATAACACAAAGAAAAAAGCATTATTATTATGATTTTACAATATCTGAGTGAGTGAGATTATTGTCATTTACTTTCTCGTTTCAGGCCGTAGAACAGAGTGGCCATCTGGCTGTGAACGAGTCTAACTCATGTCTTTCTCTTGATGAGTCCAGTCTGGATGCTGCCCCCTCCCTCTCCCACCCCTCCCATCTCACCACCTCCCCCCCTCCCCTCACTATGGAGGATAATATAGCCAGTGTTGTGCGCACGATGATAGGTGTGTTTTTAATCTACATAATATATTATATACATTTTGTCATGCAAACCTTCATTATACACTCGGAATTTGTACATTTCGATGAAAAAAAAAAAAAAATTCAAACCTGTAGTGAACACCCGTAAGCTTTCACCAAGATAATATCTTGAGTTTGTTTGTTTTATGTTTTGTTCTGTTTTATGTTACATAGGTGCACGGGTAGTCAAGTGGTTAACGCGCTAGTCTGGTAAAGTTGGTTCGAATCCCACCCAGTGCATGAATTTTTCCTCATTAGTTTAAGTTTGTGACCACATAATATTAAAACTCTGAAGGTTAGGTAGTAGAAAATGCTTTGAGCATTAACCTCGCCTGGTCGTTACCTTTCACCAAGGAGCGTTATTATTTTTATATTTAATGCTACATTCTAAGTATTTCATTTTTCGAATCTTTACTTTATAATGGGACTTCCTGATAATAATAAATTTCTGTCCTACTTCGACAGTTCAAGTCCTACTAAAGTACTTTAATCACAATTCTACGTAATATCTTTTTATTTTATTTATTTAGAAACGCTTTATTAGTTGAACATATATACAGACAAATAATGGTAAAAATTAAATATAAAAATTGACAATACTAATAATGTAAACAAGAAAAAAAATAAACTAAATATATACATATGTCCTAACTAAAGGGCGGGGTTATTGCCTATGGCAATCTCTTCCACTTTTTAGGAAATAAAAACATTTTTGTCTCATAAAAGTATTGTCGGTTCACAGATCAAAACAAAGAAATTCTCCTGCTCCGCTCGAAAATGAAATGTCTGCAGGAGAGAAGACTGAAGCTGAAGAAGGAGTACGCCGCCCTGAAGCAGCGGGAGGCCAGCTGTGTCGGAGTCTCCAGAGCAGCCTCAGCTCCACCAAGGAAACAGAGAGGTGCATTCGCTCCATCTGGAGTGTGCCTGCGCTCTACTTACCTGCCGACTGATATTGGCAGAAAAAGTGAGAGTTCTATCTCATGAGACGACACTATAGGCGATTATATGATAGACGCAGGAGAAAGAGAAGACTTACCTGCCGACTGATATTGGCAGAAAAAGTGAGAGTTCTATCTCATGAGACGACACTATGAAACGAGATTATATGATAGGCGCAGGAGAAAGAGAAGACTTACCTGCCGACTGATATTGGCAGAAAAAGTGAGAGTTCTATCTCATGAGACGACACTATGAAACGAGATTATATGATAGACGCAGGAGAAAGAGAAGACTTACCTGCCGACTGATATTGGCAGAAAAAGTGAGAGTTCTATCTCATGAGACGACACTATGAAACGAGATTATATGATAGACGCAGGAGAAAGAGAAGACTTACCTGCCGACTGATATTGGCAGAAAAAGTGAGAGTTCTATCTCATGAGACGACACTATGAAACGAGATTATATGATAGACGCAGGAGAAAGAGAAGACTTACCTGCCGACTGATATTGGCAGAAAAAGTGAGAGTTCTATCTCATGAGGCGGCAACACTATGAAACGAGATTATATGATAGACGCAGGAGAAAGAGAAGACTTACCTGCCGACTGATATTGGCAGAAAAAGTGAGAGTTCTATCTCATGAGGCGACACTGTGAAACGAGATTATATGATAGACGCAGGAGAAAGAGAAGACTTACCTGCCGACTGATATTGGCAGAAAAAGTGAGAGTTCTATCTCATGAGGCGGCGACACTATGAAACGAGATTATATGATAGGCGCAGGAGAAAGAGAAGACTTACCTGCCGACTGATATTGGCAGAAAAAGTGAGAGTTCTATCTCATGAGGCGGCGACACTATGAAACGAGATTATATGATAGACGCAGGAGAAAGAGAAGTGCATTCGCTCCATCTGGAGTGTCCCTGCCCTGTACTTGCCTGCCGACTGATATTGGCAGAAAAAGTGAGAGTTCTATCTCATGAGACGACACTGTGAAACGAGATTATACGATAGACGCAGGAGAAAGAGAAGACTTACCTGCCGACTGATATTGGCAGAAAAAGTGAGAGTTCTATCTCATGAGGCGGCGACACTATGAAACGAGATTATATGATAGGCGCAGGAGAAAGAGAAGTGCATTCGCTCCATCTGGAGTGTCCCTGCCCTGTACTTACCTGCCGACTGATATTGGCAGAAAAAGTGAGAGTTCTACAACAACAACAACAACAACAACACATGCTCTAATCTAAGTGCGCGGCCACAAAGGAGCCCCAGACCCCGGTACCTACAGCTTGATATAGACGATTTTCGGGACTCCGTTGAGACCGCTTTCATTTAATAACATGGTTAGGTTATTTTAAGTGGTACCAGACGCCGCTACCCTAGGGTCTAGGGCTCCGTTGTGGACGCGCAATAAAGAACGGTTCAGATTAGGTGAAAATAAATTATGTAGGAATTTTAAATTCGGTTTACAGTTCCTCCTATTTCAAAAGACAGAATAGAACAACGTTAAAGTTTTTTTCTTGTGCAAGGCTCGATACTTGCTAGTGTACACTAAACTGAAAACTGAACTCGGACTAAAAAAAAAAAAACGAATAATTCAGTGATACAGTGCTCACTTACATTGTGAATAAGCCAGGTTCAAGAACCAGGTATTTGTTTGTTTGCTTTCCCAGGAACCTCTTGCCCATCAGAGGTATGTAAATTGCGGAGCAAGCAACCTGGCACGCAGACAAGAAGTTTTGCAGTGGCCGTTGTCATTTCATGGCTGCGAAGTGAAATAGGCTTTCATCTAAAAAGAAAGATGAACATTTCGGTCCTAAAATTTGATGAAACAGGATTTGTTCACAAGCTTGTTTTTGTGTTCGTGGTAACTCAAAAGTATATTGACATTAAATCGAAATCTTATAGCGTAATTTGAACCTCGAAAGTTAAAAAAGAACGTGTTGGAAGGTAAAGAACAGAGTGCGTTAAGAGCTGAGAGAGTATGCAAAGCCGACCTCCCTGGCTCAGTGGTTAAGAGCATTGGTTACTGACCCGGAGGTTGCGGGTTCGAATCGAAAATTAAAAAAAAAGAAAAAAAAAATGCAAAGAGTTGTAAAGGATTAGAAGTTTATCTTATCTATGGAGAGAAATGAATGCCCGGGTCGAGATGCGCCTGCCAGGTCACGCCTCATGTAGATTTAAGGTCACGTGATCACTTTGGAGCTCTGTTATTGGTGGATATTGATCACGTGACCTTAAATCTACATGAGCCAGGACCTAGCAGTGCATCTCAACCCGGCCATGTGTGTTTGAAATAATCACTGAGTTTGTGACTTGTGGTTCTGACAGATGTGTCCGTTGAGTCAGTTTTGAGTGTCCCTGTGGACGCCTACATTTTACTGTTACTGAAACACAATGTCTTGAGTTTTTTTTTTAACCGGACGCAGTGAGGGAGCGAAGTGACGTCACAAAGTAAGGTTTGGTTTTAACTTGGGCACTGGACGGGCTTTCGTTTGTTTGTCTGTCTTTTATACGATAACCCCGACCGGATTCTTCAAAATTGTTCAAATTTAGTACACATCTTTTTGAGCCGATTTAAGCCGCATACTTGGTGAAATATTTTTCTTATATTATTTTATAAAGCAATGCTTTTGAAATTTTGTGATCGTGAAAGCTAAGGGGCGCGTCACTTTTTTTTAAAAAAATCAAAAAAGTAGGCCGGTTGATATTTTTTTTTTTACCCAGGAGTGGGTATTGAATGAAAGGTTTCGATGACCTCATGTTTGATGTGACATTTATAATTTGATAAGAGTAAATAGAGGTTTTTAGTTCACAGAACGACTAGTTTATTTAACACACCGGTGCACACGAATTGAGTACTGTCAGGGGCCGCGTGATCACATATCCACACGCTACCCAGAGTGCTTTATGCTGATGTGTGGCATTGTAAGTAACAAAACTAATCCAAGTAAGCCTAACTACAAAATTATCGACAAAAAAAAAAAAAAAAAAAAAAAAAATTTGGCCCTAGGAAAGAATTTTTAGATGTGACAGAAGAGACTGAAAAATGTTAAACAGGGTGTTTAAAAACATTTGCTACTCCTAAAAACTCGAGAACCGTTTGAAATTCGAAAAAACACGTGATCCTGAAGATTTTTAGGGGGTCTCAATTTTTTTACCCTATTAGGGGCTTCCCCCCCCCCCCCCCCCCTCTAGAGCGGCCCCTGATGTTGTGAAAAAATAATTGAGACCCCCTAAAAATGAAGAAACATGTGTTATTGAGTTTTTAGTGGTGGCAAGTTTTTTGTTCAAACACCCCCTATTTTAATTTGTTCAGGAATGATATTTTTGTAGATTGTTTTCTGATGATGACGACTTGAAGAATTTTTTGTTTATTGTTATGTATTGTAAAACTTATTCTTATAATATATAAAAGTGATAAAAATAATATAATTTACTATTTATCTATACAAAACCTGTATTTTGATTCATTTTTGAACTGTCTTCCCCACTAGTATAGGGGAAGACAATTCACACACTCCATGCGAGTTTTAGGGCGGAAATAGACAACATCAATAACTTAAGTCGTTGGTAAGTGTCGGTTTTCCCTATCTTACACAGTACGCAATCCGTGACTTAGCGCCACAGAGGTATTACAAAAACGTCTATTAATTCTGCCCTTACTTTCCTTATCCTATCCTAATTTTTGATAGTTATTTTGAACAATATATCTCAAGAACGGTAGGTAAGAGCTAGAAACTTGAAATTTGGTATGTAGAACTCATTTGGCGGTTCTGGCTAAACGATAAAAGATACAAAAAAATTATAAGAACAACTTTTTCTTACTATAAAAAAATAATAGGGGTTTATTCTGATCATTTCTTTTATACATTGAACTTTTGGAACCTGGCCCCAATTTACCAGTATTTTGGGGAAGTCCCACTTGGACTGACTTTTTTATTAGTCATCCTAGGTGGGGATTGTGACTTATCTAATCCAATGACTTTGAGGTGCTGATTACGAAATTGATATTTATTTTTGTAAAATGGTAAAGTTCAGTCACCAGTGGTGGAATTTGATTTATTTTCAAGGGATAAGGAAAGTCGTGTGGTATCATACCAGTTTATTAGAACTATTTACCATTTTCACATATACAATCATGAAAAAAGTTACCAACAATTAAGGAAGTTTATTTAATTAAATGCTTATTTAAATACAGATAATTTGCATTTATATCTGTATCCAGGTCAATTTTAAATTGAAGTTCTGTGTTGTTCAGGCAATGCCAACTAACTGAACATGTGAGAGCCATGAACTAACTGGCTTGTGAACCACTCCTTTATATTACACCATGCTTTATATACTCAGTTTAAATTTAGGGTGTTGGACAATATTTTTTTTTTTATTCCCAAATAGTTGGACAACCTTAAATTTGATTGTAGCCAATCAAAATGAAATGCAGTATTAGCAAAGTCGTCAATATACCTACCGTATGTTGTGTTCTACCTTGGTAACTTTTCGGCCTCCGCTATCTTAGGTGTAACGCGGCTAGTGTTTTATAATTATAGTTGTTGGGTACATACACCCTATATTTAAGATGCAACTTATCTCTTGCCATGTGAGGATATGAATTTCATAGGCCATAAAATATTAATTTACTATCACTATGCTAATAATGTATTTATCTTTTTTATGTCAGTTAGAATCGTCATGTTACGTAAAAGGGTATGTAAGAAAAGGTAACAATTTACATCTCATCAACTTAACGAGCTAATGAATCTTTCTCAAATGTCTTCTGTGTGGTTGCCTTTTCCTTATTTGATAAACTTATAGGGTGTTGCAAAGTCAGACTGAAGGGTTTTACAATTTTAATTTTCGTTGCATAGTTGAAATAGTTGATTATTTTTTAATTGGTACGTTAATGTTAATCGGATCAACATTAAAGTCAAAATTAAACTAACAGGATCTTGTGAGCAGATATTTTTTTTATTTATATTTTTAAATCAACCAATCAAAGAAACGTGAGGTAACCAACATTTTCCAATGTTAAACTGCCATTAAATGAAAAACACGAATTTTGCAGTATATGTATAGTAAAATGTCGATTCCTCCATTAGACTTAAAAGCTCTTTAACTAGGTACAATACTGCGATTACGTCCTTTTCTTTTTAACGGTCGGTTAATGTTTTATTTAGTTTGTACACATTTAATTAAATTGTAAAGAAAATTATTGAATACTTTTCATTAATTGGAATTTTTGTATTACTTTGCAAAGAGATGAATATAAAGTGTGACGCCTGAATTCGATTTTATACCGTCCACCAGGCACTCGATTAATACTCATAAGTATTCACTGAGATCATATAACATAGAGGGAACCTTACCTATCTCGAATTGAACAAATTTATGCGTCCAACTTTGAACAGCTGATGGTCCCTCTTTCAACAAATCCCGGCCTCTGATTCGTTCAATTTATTTGAATTTTTTGTTTACCGCATGCAGTGGCGGATATCTAAACATCCTTCATTTTTACGTCAGATACCAAGTCTTATATTGCTACATAATAAATAGAAAATAAGGAAAGTAAAAGAGGAAACAAAGACAAAAATAGAATAGTTGTCTAGAAGAACCACCTATGTGTTTTTGGGTACTTTTCAGTAGGGTACTTTTAGTAATACCATTAATGCAGCACCCAAATGCTCTGTTTTGACGAATAAAAACGAGTAGGAACAAAAATTTTGTACGCTGACTTCTCTTGTGATTCAAGACTTACACATAGGTTCCATTTTTGAAATAAAAAAATAATCGAAATTTTCACATAGGTGGTTCTTCCAGACAACTATTCAATAACTAATAGGTATTAAGTATGAAAAAAGTAAAAATATTTTAGAAGAAATAGCTAGTTTAGGTATAGGTTCATTCGCGTGAGAAAAATTATTACAACCCCGGCACTGATTTTGAAATCAGCTGATGGTCCCTACTGGACGCAAATCTTGATACATCGGGTTCCCTCTATGTTATATGATCTCACAGTCTAAGTATTAAACTAGTAGAAATCGACACTAAAATCAGGTGGTTCTTCTAAATTGAAATATTGTTAGAACCACAGTCGGTGGTAAAAATCCAGATTTGCTTCTTCTGGAAACTTGTGTGAGCTAGGTAGCAGCCAAAAAACCGCAAGATTTGATACGTGAAATTGACACGTTTTTACTTTTATTTTTTCGCATACCTTTAACTTTTAATCGGCGTATTATTTAAACATTCATATGGAAATAGTTACCTATAATATTGACGTAGTTTAAATTGCGTGTTGACAGTTTTTGTCTATCCACTCAACTCAATTGCAAAGTTGGCACATTTCTTTCCGACACAAATCATTCCACATTATTATGTGCAAGCAAAATTCCATCGGAGGCTCCAACAATGACTAAAAAATATTTAATTCCATATAAAATGGATTTTTAACAACTGTACATAACTAAGGGGTTCGATTCCAATGAAACTTTTATTACATACCTCTAAGTGGTGTAGGTATAGCTATAAAGTTGAAAAACGCCACTTTAATATAATAGAATATAGATAGACATACCTCTAAGATAACGCCGGCGATGGAAGTTCCACCACTGGCAGATCCACCAATTATTTTGGTGAAAAAATTAAATCGCCGAAAAAGTGGTTTTTTGCTATACTGTTCAGTGTATCAAAAAAATGTATAAGAGTCGATCCACTCAAAAAGAATAGATAAAACTCGCAGATAATAAAGAATTTTGTAATAAAAGTAATCGGTGAAGCCGCCAGTGGCGGAATTACAATCGCCAGTTCACGAAGGTAACGTCGAACGCCGACGTTAACTTTTGAGATATCGCAAAATATAAAACTGGTTAGTGTTAGAAAGAAATGACCCAACATTGTAAACTGAAGCGAATGAAAGCATTTTGAAATACTTCAATAAAAAAACCTGTAAAAAAATATAGGTATTCAAGATGTGTCGTTTTGGAGTTATAAGCGAAAAGTCCAAAGAAGTGCCAAAAAATAAACATTTGCGGTTTTTTGGCTGATGCTTCTCAGCCTGCACAAGTTTCCGAAAGTAGCTGAATTCTTACCTAGCACCGGTACTGATGGGCCCTAACCTCCTAACAACATCATAAAATCAGAACGTTGTACCTGGCATTTTTTGCTCCAGCTATAATGAGTAATGAGCTATATGTATTCATATACTTGATGAACTTTTTATCCCACTTTTAGTAATCCTGAGCTCTGATTATTATATCCTAGAACAGCTGGAGTTCACACTATTTCTGAAACCTACTATACTTAATTGGTATCAATTTATAAATATCAATACCATTGCTACATTATTTAAAGAAAACATTAAAATAGAAGTACACCTTATTGTCCTGGATTATGAATGTAAGTAAACACAGTAAAGTGTTTCTTTGTGTGTGGTTCCAATTAATTACCTACCTATTTCACATTCCTCACTATGATTTACCTTTGTGAATGTAAATAAGTTCTTGTTTATTTTTTATACAATATAATTAGCCAATTGTTCTTCAGCTCCTATAAATCAGCAACAAACTTATTCATAGAAAACTTGTTGAGTAATTTAGCACCTATAGGAACCGAAATCAAATTTCTTTCTTAAGTGAGAGTTTACTCTTGGCTGAAAAGTACCATAGATTAATTAATTAATAAACAATTGTTAGGTCAAACCTGAGATTTTTTCGTTGCTCTGAAATTACGTCTTCGGCTTTTTTTGACCTGAAGAGGAATGTTCAAAAAATAATTTCATACTCATGTCAGACGTATCTATTTTAACTTACGTAACCAGAAATTCTTTTGAAAGTCGAAGACACATGCACATTTTTACCTTCCAATCAACTTGTCTCCCAGGCTCTGACGGTCTGTATTATCTCGAAGTTTCGAAACCAGTTTATATTGCAGACACAAGCTGCGCTCAATCTGGTTGAATGTTTTTTTTTTTTTTTTACTTGGAACTGGGTACTTTAAGGTTTGTATTTTGAAAAGTATAACAGTAAATGAGTGGTCACCGGCGTAGGTAAGGCCGGTGTATTTCTACCGGAAGTCGCCAGTTCGCTCCATTTTACCTTTTTCGACACCAGTTCGCTCCCAAACCTGCAAAGGTCCAAGTACAAATTTGCTCTCGGTTTTGCAAGGTTTCAAGTGAACTGTTGCTCGTAGCTGAAATTCATTCAAAGAGGAGAAAATAAGAAAATGTCTAGCTAGTTAAATACAAAAAATGTCATTCTTTATTATTGTTAAAAATAACATTAGGTACTAAATACAAAGAAGGCCATGCCTCGGGTTTCTAATTGGGTTAGGGAAATACTTAGCAGGCCATGCCTTGAGTATATAGTAGGGTTACGTAAAATACATAGAGGGCCATGTCTCGGGTTTATAATTGGGTTAGGGAAAGTACATAGAAGGCCATGCCTTGGGTAAGAAGAGGACAGGTACAGGAGACAACTGGTATCGGAGCTAAATGATATCAGATACCTGACATCCATGTGCAACAGGTTACCCTAAAATTTGATTCTACATTATTTACAATAAGTTTAATAATCAGAAACCCTTCTTTCAATATGGAAACCTGGAGGCAATGTTTACCCTCTTCAATGATACTATTTTAGTCCACAATACTATTTAGGTAGATGCCTATTTTTATTTCCAAAGCAGACATGGTAGGTAATAAAATTATTTTATCGACCCTCTCTAGGTTTATTTGGTACCTTCATTATTATGAGAATCCAAAATAAATCTTCCAGGAGAGACTCCATATTGATCGTCCAATTTACTTATTCTGAGAAATACTTTGTCAAGTGGTGTGGTATTTGTGGAACAAGTCGACCAAAAAGATTCGATTATCAAATTTTGTTTTGATAGCGTGGATTCTCAACAAACTAATGACGTTAGATACTCGCATCATATCAGCCGAAACTGTAATAAGAGGGATTGATAGAATCAACAAAACAAAGAAGAAGAAAACAGCCAATGGGGGGACTATTTTTTTTTCTTTCGGAAAACTTTCTTTTATAAGTGTTATTAGTCCTAACGGAATTGAACCTGTTATCTAGGGTTCATTGAGAAACATTAAAATCTTAGCTGACTAAGCTCGCACTTTGGATTTTAAAATCATATAAATTTACATGAAGGTAGTAGGTAAAGTACAATGGTGTAGATAAATTAATATACAAAATTATATTCATACATACTTAGCTCTATGTTGAACATACCCACATGGGTTGTACTCGTATACAGGGTGTCCCACCAAACTTGGACACCTCAAATTACTCGGCCCCTGAAAGAGTTTTTGAAAAATAAAAAAATCTAGGGTACATGTGCTAATTATGCGGTCTTAGTTATGAATTTTTTTTTATACAGGGTGGTTCAAAAGTCAGAAATTGAGGTGTCAACTTTCGATTTTTAAATGGATCGACCTGAATTTTATTTGATAATTTTACTTCTAAATGATTCCTGAGTACTTTTTTAAACAAAAATATTACATACAAGGTGGTTTTTTTTCGACCAATTTTTTTTCTAAATCTTGAATAACTCAAGTTCGGTTAATTTTTTCGATAACAAGAATAGAATGTGTTTGTGTAATGAATACACGCACTTTCAATTGGCATCAAAAATTTTTATACAGGGTGGTTCACAAGTGAAATAATGACTTGATTTTTTTTAAAACCGAGTTTTTTTAATTTTTATTTAGGATTAATGATTCTCATCTAATTTTACACATTTTTCGTTAGTCATATCGAAAAAAAAAACTAAAGTGTTGTACAGGGTGAGACATAATTTTTTTGTAACACCCTGTATATGGGCAATCAAAGAGACGCAAAATTAAATATAAAGACTAAATATGCAAGAAAAATTTTGATTTTTAATTAAACTAAAAAGTTATGGTGTTTTAACTAATATTGTCGCATGGACCACCCTGTAGATATTTTCTTAAACCATCATATGGGTAGTCGAAACTGTCAAAAATTCAACGAGGAGTCCAAATCTGAAAGAAAAAAAATGAATTTCAAAAGCCATGCTCAATTTTGTGTCAACACCTACCTACTTTTTATTTCAAGTTAATCATTCAGTGTGGACACCAAATTGAAAATGGCTTCAAATTCGTGTTTTTTACTTGTTTTTCCCACATGATTCGAAGTGTTCGTTGAATTTTACACAACTTAGAGTACCTACATGATAGTTTAAGAAAATATCTACAGGGTGGTCCATGCGACAATATTAGTTAAAACACCATAACTTTTTAGTTTAGTTAAAAATCAAAGTTTTTCTTGCATATTTAGTCTTTATATTTAATTTTGCGTCTCTTTGACTGCCCATATACAGGGTGTTACAAAAAAATTATGTCTCACCCTGTACAACACTTTAGTTTTGTTTTTCGATATGACTAACGAAAAATGTGTAAAATTAGACGAGAATCATTAATCCTAAATAAAAAATTAAAAAAACTCGGTTTTAAAAAAAATCAAGTTCTATATTTCACTTGTGAACCACCCTGTATAAATTTTTTTGATGCCAATTGAAAGTGCGTGTATTCATTACACAAACACATTCTATTCTTGTTATCAAAAAAATTAACCGAACTTGAGTTATTCAAGATTTAGAAAAAAAATTGGTCGAAAAAAAACCACCCTGTATGTAATATTTTTGTTTAAAAAAGTACTCAGGAATCATTTAGAAGTAAAATTATCATATAAAATTCAGGTCGATCCATTTAAAAATCGAAAGTTGACACATCAATTTCTGACTTTTGAACCACCCTGTATAAAAAAAATTTCATAACTGAGACCGCATAATTAGCACATGTACCCTAGATTTTTTTATTTTTCAAAAACTCTTTCAGGGGCCGAGTAACTTGAGGTGTCCAAGTTTGGTGGGACACCCTGTATAGTTGTTTACAAGGATTACTCGGTACTATAACCAAGCGTTGCCACTCGATTTAAGGTGCTAATATACAAGTAATCTAGCGCATGAATCTTTGAATTGGACCTAAGATTTAACTTCATTAATTTATTTAAGCAGGTATGTGTAACCACATAATAATAAGATTCTCAAAGTTAGCTAATAGAAAATGTTTTAAGCTTTAACCTCGTCTAACGGGGTGTTATCTTCAACTAAAGACTATTATAATGTATTTGTTATGTGTATTTATGTTCATTGTTCAATAACTCTATAGGTTATATAGTGCTATTTCGATAAAACTAAAATTAGGTACTAGTCGAACCTTCTTATTACCCAAGTGGTTTATTTCTAGAAATCCAGTATAGGTGTATGGAATAATTGGTACATCTTATGTAATGTCCTGTGGATGATACACGTGGGTTTCTCAAACAAACAAAGTCAAGGTATTGCTCATCATGGATAGGACGTCTCCCGTGGGCTGTTGAAGCGGACCTCAAATAGTCAGTGGCAGATTTGATATCGATCGATAGAACTTAAGAAGTCAATGCTCAAAACTGCCTAATTTAGCTTGGTCCAAGAGTCAATGGGTCAAATTTCGATAAGTCTTAGCATTAAATACATTGACAATTATGGACACAATACTTCCTCATGATTGGTTCACATTGTATAAGCTTGGCAATTTTAACATCTACAGCCTACACCCACTGTCGCAAGTCATTACTCTTGAAAAGGCTAGTATTTTTTCCCCCAACCCTACTATATACCCGCAAGGCATGGCCCTATAAGTATTGTTCTATCAATACTATACTCCTAAGGCATTGCCCTGCATTATAGGTAAAGAGCTTGTTTCAGATGTACATTTAATTTTTTCTCTTTTCATTTTTAAGTTACTATTAGAGTAGCTCCGCTATCTTTGGGTCGGAACTCGGTAATTTACCCAAACATTTTGGACGGGAATTTGGTGAAAAAAAAAAGACAACGCGCCTACATTCGGCTCCACCGCTTTATAGATATTTAGTTAATGGTACCATTTTTCAATTTCCCTTTCAGTTGTTTCTCAGATCCGCCTCTGACCGAGTACCATTTGAATTTAGAGGTACTGGCATTAGGTGCTCTCAGACATCTCAGTTGATTTGATAATGAACTTCAGTTCGATATGAAGCGTCGGGCAATCAACAAGTCCATCTGTTTAGTGTCGAACGATCACTGCCGGGAACTTCAACTAACAAATCGGAAATGCCTGAGCCGCTAGAATCTCCACCAAGATCCTCCTATTTTCTTTCAACATACCTATTTATTTTGTAAATAATCGAAGGAATATTTAAATCATATCGCACAGTGATTTTTTTTTCGAAGTCCTTGGCCCGTTTTATATTATTTTAGTGTCATCAAACAATAACTTTGTTATAACCCCGTGAAAAGTGAAACGCTTTAATTTTTTTTTTTTAAGATTGACATTTTGCCAGTTTTATTCAGTTCAAGAATCATGAAGAATAATACGATTATCCATGTCCGGGCAAGTGCTCAGTGAATTGGAAGTCTGCCTGAATTATTCATATTCAGTACTTGATCAGAAATTATTTATCCAACTACCTGTACACATTAACACCGTCTCTACATACAAAGGTAATTTTATTGTAATTAGCAATCGATTCAAATTTCAAAGTATGTACCTCGTACCTACCTGGTCTTAAAAAAACCAACGATTTGTTTACTCGTAGTAAGAACCTACATAGGTACTATTTAAATTTCTCTTTGTTTACAAAAAGAACATAAATACTTGCTTATTGTGTCTTCTTTACATACACATTTAAAAAATATTAGGTACTACCACCCATTGTCTTTTGGCTGTGTTTTAATAGTAGTTTTTAAAAATCGATTTATAACTGTTTCGCTATTATAATAGACAGTGCTTCTAGTGATATCTACAGTTGAGCTGTTCAATTAGTTTTTTTTTACTTATCAAGTATTATTAGCCGCAAATACCCGCGCTGCTTAACAGATTGATTTACTATTGCTAATATTCGACACATTTAACAATGTTATCCGAAACCGGCCTAACCAATAACCAGTTAACCACCAATAAAATAATGAGGTAATTCGATTTAATGTTTATAGATAATTATGTAAAAATAAACTTTTGTGACACCAGTCAAATTCCGCCACTGGTGACTCAACGGTAACAGTTAGCTAAAAAATAATGTCAAATTCATAATCAGCATATCTAAATTATAGTAATTGTGTCACAATCCCCATGTAAGATGAATAGTAAAATGGTTAGTCCAACCGGCCGGCCCTCCCCCAAAATACCTCTAAATTGGGGCCGGGTTCCAAAAAGTTCAAGATATCAAAAAAATGGGTAAACCCCTATTATTTTTTTATTCCAAAAAAGTGATTTTTATCAAAATGTCTGTTCGAATTTATGTATGATGCATTTAACATTAGATAGTCGACATAATATCGAGGTAATATCCAAGACACATCGGTTGAAGATTGCAAGAAATAACTGATAGCTCAAGAATCTTAGGAATGACTTGAAGCAGTTCTGTTTGTTCACAATGTCCACTGCGTATTTTCTTTGAGCTAATAGTAAGACAAGGAAATGAAAAATATAAATAGAAGGGGGACTCAAGCGTTTGAAAATCTACGTAGAGAGGTACAAAATTTTGACCATTGGATGTTATGCAGAATAGCGAGTAAAAAAAAACGTTTTCTTGCAGTCCGCTCCTGGGGCGTTTGGCCCTGGTGGGCGGCTGAAAAAAAAAATTGAGCCAAATTTACGTAGAAAAGCAGACGAAAAATTCCGTTTTCTGCCCGCAAGAAGCCTTCGCAACGCCGCGCCGCCAAAAGTGTAGAGATTTTGGGTAAGCATGGCGGTTGAAGATACCAAAAAATAAAAACGAACACAATACTTCCGATTTCTAATATTAGAAATTTCTCGGAAGTAATAATGAGAGTTGAGCCCCATGAAGCACATAATTATGAAACCCCCCAAATCCAAAAAAGTAATTAATAATTTGACCGATGACGGGCAGCGCTAAGTGGATGTTGGCCTGGTGGACCCAAAAATGGGACCTTTTTTCAGTCCCTTTCACCACCCCCCCCCCCTCTAAATCCTATCTTGAACCTTTCTAAAAAAGGCCCCCAAAATCGCGGACATTTTGGGAAAAGGGGCATTATACATAGCTAATTACATAAGACATACCTAAATACATAGTTCAATTACATAATATTACAAAACCTAATTACATGCCATACATTCAATTACATACCTAAGTATAGTTACGTAGGTTATAATGTGCCCTAATATTTAGCACAGGTACAAATCTGAGTAAAAATATTTTAGTGCATATTTATTACACTAAAATAACTTTATTGATATTCATGTCTCATTTTTCTTTCAATGCTCTCAGCTCTTCAGGCCTCAGGATGGACGCCGATCCAATGCTGAATGATTCAGCAGCAAAAAACAAATCAGCACCGAAAATCATCTCCATCAATCGAACCGCTCCTGAGGAGTACACACCGGAACCCAACACAACGGCCGAAGTACTGGCCGCAGTGTCCGCCGCCTCCATCAACATTCAAGTCGGCCTCATAATGGCCTACTCTGCTATTCTCGAGCCCGAGCTTATCAAGGCAGACAGTGCCATACCGGTCACCAAGTCGGATATATCATGGATAGGTAAGGGAGTGGATTTTTATATCTACATTTTTAGTTTTGCTATTAAATACTTACCTATTGGTAAGTAAATATACTTACCTATCTACTGATCCTACTCCGGAGTTCATCAACATAAATATCATTTCAAAACTAGAACATCTGCGAACTGTAACTGAAGAAAAGTTGGCAATCGTACAAAGCTACACAGTACAGACTAATGCGTACTAAATCTGTCGGTTTCTATTAGCTAATATATGGGTCAAAAGGGTCGGTTTGATTACACTCAAACCGGAATCCACTCAAATTAATTATTAAATATCGTTAGTTGACACCCCAAAAATCGATCTCTTTACCTAGAAAAAATGACCAAAAGCCCAAGAAGGAATATCAACCGTTACTGTTATGTCTTAACTGATTATTATTTATCTAATATATATTTTTTTTTTCAATGTTGTTTTGCAATGATAGTGCATCATGGCGGACAATGTGTAGCAGATCGCAAGCATGCCACGAGCCTAGAACATGGGGAAGGGTTTTTCTTTCTGATTGCATTGAGCATTTTCTGAATTGAGGATTGTCCGTATTATGACATGTTCAGAAATGTTAACCATTCTGCGCGAGCCAGACTGCCTTGTTTTTCTTCTTGTTGTTTTACTGTTTCTTTCATTCTACTGCTCACGTGATATGAGGATGGGCATTTTACATTCCATTCGCTGGTAACGTACAAACCAGGTATTACCCACATTAACCTTAACCAGCCGAGATTTGGCCGGGAATAGCCAGTATCACGAGGATTCGAATTTGAATGGCAAGAATTCTCCATTTTTACTGAAGAAGAAACATCATCGACCTCCGGGGCTCAGTGGTTAAGAGCATTGGTCTCTGACCCGGAGGTTGTGAGTCCGAATCCTGGCCGGAGCGGACGAGAAAAGTCTGACCGAGTTTTTCCGTTTCCAGAATGGCATTAATGTGAAGGTAAAATGCCCTGAAGTAATGCGAAAGTGGTTCCGGGGCAAAACTAACTTTAATTTTTTTAAAAAATGCAGTAACGTGTCATCAAATAGACGATGACGCGACGCTGCTGACTTACCGCATCTTATGAATGATGTGCCTTGTACATGGACATATTGGGCATTCTATTTAGAACTCCGGGTCGCAACATAGTATTACTGTCTTTTCTGAAGGACAGATATAAAGTACCTCGTGTCTTGGCAACAGCCAGAAAAAAGGTAAATTTTACGTGAGCGTAGGGCAGACTGCCAGGGTGCCATGCCACGCACTAGTCGTACATATACATCTAGTTATATACATCTAGTTATAGAGGAATAGTTGATCGATCCAGGTGTTTCACATCTCTAAGTGTCAAGTTATTAATTAAATTATGATGATTTGCATAATAACACAATCTGTAGTTTACATTTAAACATCATGTTACCATGGAAACCAGAGCAGAGCTGTTATACTGGTTCTCTGGAGCATGTCACCCAACCAGCCTACCTATCAAACATTATTAAAATTGTCAGTGATCCACATACTCATATATTTATACTGTAGAGTAAAATTTAATATTTCTAGCCTTTAACTTTACCACTTGAGCCCTAAAATACATGTTGATGTACAAAAATTACTAAAGTGCCTACCTATGTGTGCACATGCACATACTAATACACTAACTAACACAAATATCAACCTGTATTTATAAAGTACAATTTCCAGCTTAGGCACTCGCCAAATCATGTCTAAAAATAAATTGATCAGAGATTTTTCACTAGAAAACCCTAAAGCTTACCACACTTGCGATTCTCTTTTGGGGCCTATTTTGGATCATGCGGGATTTTGGATCTTATTGTGACACAATATGTCGTTATGGGAGGCGCCTCATTGAGTCCCGTCTGGATTTGTCCCTTTTTGTCGATGCTTCATTGAGTCCCAAGGTTTGGAACGGTTAAAGTTATCGTACCACTCATTGAGTCCCGTACATAATTAATACCTATTTTTCCTTATACATAAACTTGTACATAGAAGATCATATTATTTGTCAGTCAGTTGGGTCAGTCCTCCTCTAAAAAATTAGAACACTTTTCATTTTTTATTAAGAATTCTTGTTTTTATTTTTATTCATAAATGAAAATGAAATTATTGTCTATTAGAATTTGATGCGTAAGTGAATTTTTTGTTAGAGAAATTTTGTAGTTAGATAGGGTTAGGTAAAGTTAACAAGGTGAGATTGCACGATAGATTTCTGACTTCAGTTTGTCGGGTAGGATGGTTGGGTGAGGGGCTTAGGTTAGGTTGAAATTAGCGCAGGCTAAGCCTCTCACCCAAGCTATCCTAGCTGGCTTACGAAACACAACATTTAGACATAACTGTCCGCGTATTCATTTTTATAAAAATTAACTGTGTTCTTATTTACTTCTTCTTATATACTAACATCAGGTAAAGGGACTCAATGAGTCATATGGTCTGGTCGACCCAAAAATATTAGGGGACTCAATGAGGCATATGGTCTGAGGTACCTGCTAAAATTACGGGACTCAATGACATGAAAAAAAGGTCAACGGGACTCAATGAGTGTACGTCCGTCGTTATTGTGACATATTGCGTAGAAATCACCACATAAGTCTTCAATCGATCTTTTTTGTCATAATTTACAAATAATTTAGATACCTACACCATAAATTAAACTAGAAAGTCATAATCCTGACGTGAACTTGGCAAGGACTCACGTTCAGAAAGTGGGTACCTAGTTAATACCTACCTAACCAATTTATACCTATCATTAGGAATTGCTCAGAGGTAAATAATTTAAATTCTTATTACATAAGAATGTAACTATAAAATATAATGCACATCAGTTACTTCATGACGAGAAAAGTATACAATAATTGTCTATTAGATAGGTACTTTGTTTTATTGGTAACCTCTAATTAATTTAAACATGTAGGTACTTGCAATTTATTGCATGTTCATAAATATCAACTAACTCAGTATTCTGTTTGAATAAAATATGAGAATTTTATAACTATTATTCTCAACTAAACTAAACAACAGACAGAACTTGGACAGCTAACAAACAAGATCTTGAAAAAAAACCAAGTTTTTTTTTATGTTTCTGAAGAATAAAATTCTGGATGAACTTTTTCAGTGCTTTCAAGATTGTTGTTGTTGTTTTAGCCAGCTTGGATAGTGATGGTATCCAGCCAACTTTATTCTAAAATTGGTTTGTCCTGAACCACATATTTCTCTGTGCGATCAACCATCGCGAGGACTCTTTCAAGATTAGGCACCAAGTTTCTCAACGAGGAATGTGGATGTCCATTATTTAATGAATTCTTTCTCCAGCTCCATAACCTTTAAAATTCTGCTAACCAAACCATTTTAAATACATAAATTTACAATATTATTTACATTGAACAGTTATACCTACGTATATTATTCTTATGTATATGTATAGGTGTGTCATATGTGAACTAAGTGCCTGTCTCTTAACCGTGCAAGTCTTGCTCTCTCAAGGAACCGATCAAACCAGATTGGTAAGAAGCGATCCAATAAATCGGTTGATGAACTCTGACAAATATCACAACAGCTCTTCTGTTTGTAGTTTATGGACGATTGTTTTGAAGTTTTAAAGATACATAATAAAATTCACCGTATATACGAACGAAATAATGCAGTGAGTGTCTTAGTTGCTTAGTTCCAACAAGACGCTTTTGCAGATTGCTTGTTTGATTGTGACGCGATAACTTTTCAACGAATGCTTCCATTTTGATTAAATTTTGTGACATGCTCATTTTTGTCCCAAAATTCGCTGTCGCCTAACGGCCCAAAATTGGGCAGATTATTATCACATATATATTATTAATTGAAACCCATGAAGTCGGGTATTGAATGAAAGGTCTTGCTGTCCAAAAGCTTGTGAGGTCTACTAAAAATCTGAGTGAGGTTTTTAGTTAACGGAACACCTAGTAATGTGTAATAGGTACCCACTTTATTTATCTCTCAGATTATAACAAAAACCAGTTTAGATTAGATACCTGCAGCTTACTTCTAGATGGGATCTCGGTTATTGTGAAGGGGTTTCTAAATGCCTTGTATTAGGAATCAACCGAATGATAAACCTGTATGAAACATTCCATCTTCTTAAGCTCTTGCTACCAGGCGGACGCTGGGCCTATACCCTACAGCCTAGACCCTAGACCCTCAACCACAGACCCTGGTAGATACAGCTTGATATTTTACGATTTTTGGGACTCGGTTGTGGCCGCTTACATATAACATGGTTAGATTATTTTACGTGGTCCTGGGCTCCACCCCAGGGTGCAGGGTATAGGCCTCCCTGACTGACTCAGTGAGTGAGTGAGTTGATGTCTCTTTTATAAGTACATAGGAAGACATATTTTAATAGTGTATTATAATACACTGGCGTCTGGCTGGCAAATTTAGGGGAACGCATAGGTTTTTTCTCGTATAACGTGTGTATTTCTTTTGGGCAAAAACAGTTCTTTTCTAACCTCTGTATGGGAAAGGTGAACAATGACAAGTACTTCATTCAGTTATGAAAATTGACCTTCATGTTTTTGCTACCTCTGTGCAAATTTTTGAGTGACTTCCTCAATCAGAAAAAAATATGAAAAATGTTTTTGTCCAACAAAAAATACACACGTTATACGAGAAAAAACCTATGCGTTCCGTTAATTTTGCCACTCAGTGTATTACAAATAAACATTATTCTATTTCATAACTACTGTACCTAAAGTGTGCGAAACACAATGGAGCCCTAGACCCTAAGTTGGCCCCGGTACAACGCAGAATTATCTAACAATGTTATTACATGTAAGCGGGCTCACGGAGTACCGAAAATCATCTATATCTTGATGTAGGTACTAGGTTCCAGGGCTCCAGGGTCTAGGGCCTAGGTCCAGGGTAGGGTCCTCGTTGTGGCCGCCTACTAACGCTGTAAAGTTGTAGAAATATTTTTCAGTGAGAAGTTGAAAGGATGCCTAGATGCTAGATGCGCCTACATTGTCTATCCCATATCATTGCCACTGGCTATGTCAAAACATTGATGTGCCAACTCAACTGATAATACGAAGGTAAATTTCGAATAGTTGAATCCTTCAACTGTTGAACCCATAGCATGAGGAACTAGATAACATAATTATGAGGCTCCATCACTCAAGTAGGTTATTAGTGGGTTGTGAGTACCGTCTGGGTCGTCAAACCTTGTGATTGAATTGTTAGATGAAGATGAAGAGGTCTAGGATGGGTGGTGCAGTGGTATATGGTGCTTGCTGGTTTATAAGCAGTAGGTAAAAGTTCGATACCTGCTTAAACCATAAAATTTATCATTAATTACTTTTAATAAGTATACGTAGAGATTTACCCCAAACGTACCCACAGTATAATATGTACTTAAACAAGACTAACCCACTCCTTCATCTTTATCCAAGACACCTCGTCCTCTGTGTACCTGTGGTGATCCCCTGTCTGTTCGTCACATCGTAAATGAATGTCAGATCTATGATACATGTCGCCTATCCCTTGACCCTAGACCATTCTTCACGAACTCTACCAGTGATGTGGACTTATTGATGGCATTTCTGAAAAGTGTAAAACTCTTTCACCTCGATTAGAACTTGAGGAACGGCACGATCGACCATATATTATAATATTGGTTAAAGTGCTTAGTTGAAAAAATTGTAATCAATAAAAATATATTGTTTATATTAATCATCTCAAAAATGCCTATAACTAAAGCTACGAATCCTTTTTTGCACAAAAACACTGGCGGCGAAAACACAGGTTATAAAATTTCCATGGAAAAGATAAAAAAAAATATTCATCCCGTTTGCCAAGCCAACTTTTTTTTTCTACATAAAAATAATCTTTTCACCCATTCATTTTATTTTATTGGGTACCTATTTCCATTTTGATAAATAAAAAAAAATCAATTCATTAACTGCAATAATTCAATGAAAAGTATTATTTATTTGTTTTCTTCTACCCAGCCTCTAAATCTATTCAAGCGTAAAAATTGTGCTAAATAAAATAAAATTTCTTCCACCCCTGTCTCACAGTTAGCATGGGTTGCTCTGAACCTATTCATATTCAGGTTCGTGGTTTGATATGCGCTCAGGTCAATTTTTTAAGAAAATATGAGCTCTTAAAATTTCTGATTTCCTTTTATTCTGTCCTTTTTTATGACTAGTTAAATTAACTTCTGTCTAATTAAACTAAAACTGTCTATCCTATGCCATAATATGCTCATTATACATCATACTTTTTGCAATGAGACGGGTAAATTTTATAAATTCTCAAGGCTCTTTCTAAAAAAAAACATTTCCTATTAGCAGTTCGATATAGTAGTAGCATTTTACTACATGAAGGTAGTCACAGCCATTCCATATTTAGATCGAAAAAAATAGTAGAATTTCATAAATGATGTTTTCAAATGTCCTTGCTATATTCATATTGATGCCCCAAGGTATTGTACTGGCGATTATAGCGAGTAATTATAACAAACACCTAGATATGTCTTATATGTAATACTTGCAGTGTAGTAAGACTCGAAATTCAAGGGACAAAAGCGTCATTTCGAGTTATACGTAGCGGATTTCGACAACCCAAGAATTCGTTCAAGAAAACGGGATTTTCGACCTAAATCGGGATTTCGAGTTAGAGAGATTCTGCTGTATTATGTGGTCACAATAAGGTCACATCTTCATATACCTATATGAGGAAAAATCCAAGCATTGGGTGGTGTCCGATCCACAAAATTCTAGGGCTTGGGTGGAAGAGATTGCCATAGGCAATAACCCCGCCCTGTAGTTAGGACATATGTAAATATTTTGTTTTTTTTTCCTGTTTATATTAATTTTGTCATTTTTGTATTTTAATTTTTACCATTATTTGTTTCCATAATATGTTCTTCTAATAAAGCGTTTCATAGTAATAATAATAATAATAATATAGCATTAATTTTTTAACATTGTTTCATTCGCCTGTTTCAGCGAGTGTGATCTCCCTGTGGGCGCCGCTGGGCAGCTTCCTGGGCGGCTTCTGCATGGAGTGGACGGGCCGGGTGACCGCCCTGCAGCTCACCATGGTGCCGTATGTGCTGGGGTGGCTCGTGATAGCAATGTCCCAGAATGTGTTCCACCTCATCATCGGGAGGAGCCTGTGTGGCCTCTGCATGTGTAAGTCATGAGTTTTACAGTAGTGGTAATTGTGCTGAAAGAGTTCATATACAGGGTGTAAATATATGCAAGGAAAATAATTCAGGAGCATATTCCTATATAAGCATAAACTGCATGTTGGCATAATGGGACTACCTGTCTTGCGCTGACAGTCTAAATAAAGCACTATACTTATACTTATTCCTGGGTATAATTATGTTGGAGTTCACTCCCATAAAAAAAACCCCAAAAATATAAAAAAAAAGCTATCAAAGTAAAAAAACAGCTACCTAGAAAGGAGAGGAAGCTTTTTTCGGCATTTTTGTATGGGAATATTCCCGACCTAAATTGTACCCAGGATCATCCTCATAAATTATCATCCAGATTTAGGTACTTACACACTGTATAAGCATTTTACAAAACCAATAAGTATTAAAATTAAGGAACACAAAATAAATTTAGGATAAATTGGTACATAATATAAAAAGTAACAAGTTAAGTTATCATAATTATTTTTCGTGTTAACCTCTATCGTGTGATGTCACAATTACTTAAACTCACATTATTTGGGACTCGAACCATCGACCTCCAGGTTACAAGTCCGCCACGTTGGCGGATGTTGTTGAGTCCTATCGAAAATCAAAAAATGTTGTTAGGTATTCGTCATTGACACGATAAAAAAATATTTTTCCAAATAGTTTTGCTCTATTTTTCCCACCCCTGTGAAAATAAACAGAAAAAGTCTTAACTCGCAATAAAACTAGTGTAAACCTTTATAGAAACTTGCAATGAATAAAGTCGAATCTTTGTCCAAGTGCTTTTTTTTATTAATTTTTTTATCAACAATGCCTATGATGTACCTACCTACATTTTCTTCTTTCCATTTTTTTTTTAATTCGAAGATTTCGGTATTTTACTCGAGTGAGGTTTAGAAAGCTCATTAAAACTCATACTGCGGATATACAGGTAGTTCTATAGATATTACATTAAGCACCTGATCTCATAACACCAGATATTTTGTCTTCATGTGCCACATACCTACCTATGACATGTTTGTCAAAATGTCATACCTAACAGAAATTTATGACAAGCAAAGCAGAAAGAGACACAATATAAATATGATTGTGAGAAGCTGACAGGACTGATAAGAGAAGTAAAGTTTTGTTAGATAACAGAGGAGACACTATGTCAGGTAAAGATTGACGCCCTCAGTGCTCTCACACAGAAAGATAATTTATTATTCTTTTGAGCTTGAATATTTCCATACATGGCCACCGTGGCAGAGTGAGTTAGCGCGCTAGGCATTGCACACACGGTGACCTGGGTTCGATCCCCAGCGGGGCAGGAATTTTTCTGCTCTGTACTTGGATGTTCGGGGTCCACTCATACCTCGTGAGGAAAAATGAGTAGTTACTTGTATGAGTAACGACCAGTGGCGGCATTACCAGAGTAAAAAGAAATTAATGTCATAGAATAATTCGAAATGTAAAGGAGGCTCTTAGTAATGCTGCGCTACCCACAAAAAATGTGAAGAGGCCTTGTGCTTCACCACAAATAAAACAATACATAATTCCATATTCTTATATAGACACCACAGAAGATTACAGATAGTTACAAAAAGACAGAGGAATGTATTGATTTAGCAAAATATATTTACAATTTTTTGTGACACTGGACATTCCCTGTTGCTGTCAGTTTATGTCTATACCCGTATTTTACCGATTAATGGCTAATTAATTATATATTATATTCCCAGGATCACACTTTACATTGCGATTGCACAGGACGTAGCCGTTATTGCCAATGATGGTACCATAATAAACATAATTATCAAAGATCGAGTGATATAATCATATAATCACTGATTCATTGATATAGATTATAGACAATGCATGTATTATACATACATAGATCGAAAATGGCTAAACCCGCAAACAAGAGGCTTGGATTATACAATGATTTTATAAAATGTTTCTTTTTCTACAGAGTGAAATAAAACTGGGAAGATAAATTTTCACCGTTGTGCGTCATCAGGAGGCATGTTCTGAAGAATCTACGACAATGTCTAACTTAAAAAACGCGGCTGATACCGCTAGTTAGTAAGATATAACAAATTGTTAATGAGTTTCACAAACACCAACTCTTTGTAAAATTATGATAATCACAAACATTATTATAAACAACCAATTTTATTTAAACGTGTCTTATTAATTAATAATGGTAATTCAAGATAATTGTACGTAATATATATAGGTATGCTGTCTGTTTGATCTTTACCATAAATGTAGCAACATGTTCTTGTCTTATAATGAATCATATTTCTAATCAGGACTCATCGATCATCTTCTTCAGTTGCTAAGTCTTTTTTAAATGCATACCTACTGAATGTTAAGTGATTATCTCACGACAACCTGTTTAAAAGTTGTTTTCCACTCATTAAGCACTAGTTCAGCAACTTACCTAATATCTATAATTAAATCCTGATATCTTGGGAAATGATTCAAGATAAGGTTTTCTTGTACCTACCGCATGATCAATCAATTAATTTTGAATACTTAATTTTCAATTTACAAAAGCAATACTTTTACATTCAATTAGATATATTTATTTAACTGATGACATCGCACTGATGTTTGCCAAACGACACAGTAACAATGTTGTAGGTATTTTCATCCTGCCAGGAAATACCAAATTGCATTTTGAAAGACGTTTTTTTCCATTTATTGTGATATTATTCAAGGTTGAAAATACCTTATTTAATTATTCTGTAAAATGAGCCTTATAGAATATTAATGTTAATAAGGTATACGAGATCAAATGTATGACGTGTTATAGGCTCATTCTAATTGTATTCCAATTTGAGCACCAACCAAAAATGCTTCACCGGGATTCACAACAAATTATTTGCTCCACAGTATTCCTCACAGCAGTGGCGGCTCGTCGGGTGAAGACACTGAAGACATTTTCACCTAATTTTGAACAGTGAAAACACTACTCATAATCCCTTGAAAATGGCACAATTGATCCAACTCAAAGAAAGAAAAAAAAAAAAAAAAAGAGTAAGCTTTGTGTAAAATAGATCAATGCTGCTTAACATTTCATGTTACTTTCCAAGGAGAACACCAAATGTGAAGACAATTCGAAATTGTCTTCAGTTGTCCTTGAATCAACCAATCAGAGTTGAGTATTTCCAAGTAGGTATCATGAAATATTAGGCAAGAACTATATCTATGTAATATGCTACTGAGGACAGTCTTCAGTTGTATTCAGTTTACATTATCTACACGACCTCATACGAAATGTCACGAAGCCACATACCATGTGCGATGTCATGTGTATTTGATATTAACATTGTTGCCAGTAGCATTATGCCAGACCTAGGAAACCAGTCAATGATTTAGCATCCCATATCTAGCACAATCTTGTAATATTAAAAAAAAAAAAATAATAATAACGTAGGTGTTAGGAAAGCAGGATTTTGTGTCAGGAATTTTGGATATTATTTCTCATTTTTTGGGTTCTAGTTTTGTACATAGTTCCTAAACGATAGCCGATACCAATAAATTTTAACTATTTATGTATCTTGTCAACTATAGTCTTAAAAAGGACATCTCGATTGAAGTCAAATCTCGGAAATAATTATTTAATGTATGTACCGAAATTGAGCCAAATAATATAATCTGGTATCTAGTTGTTCCAAGAAGTTTCTAAATAGGGACAATGGTGGTCCTGTTTAAGATCCTGACTATGGAACCACTTTAAAAAAAAATCATGAAATTAGACGTGTTGAAATGAAATTCTCAAGAGAAAATTCTGTTCAGGCGGTGTAGTATTATTTTTTAAAATAAATAAATACGTCTCACATGATTTGAGGGATTTCTTTAAAATTAAAATATAGCTCTTGAAGTTTGTAGAAATTTAGCTATGAAATTAACTTGGCAACATTGTATCTCTTATCTTTAGAATGTAAACAAAACGCACTTTTTAAATTTTATTAGATTATTTTCAAATCTCTTTAACGGTTAATCAAGTGACTTTTAATTGGTGTAACTAGTTAATAAAGTTATTTCCCATTATTTGATACAGGACAGAAACATTATTCCTACCTGATCTGACCTGTGCTTTTCATAATAAGTTGAATATGAAGTAGCTATGTACTTTTTTCAGTGTCAGAAATAACATTATAATCATGCAGGTTGCAGGTAGCTAAGCACACAGCTTCCAGTGAAGTACTTAAAATTATAAGGCAATATCTGTGTTTTTCATAAATAGTCATTTAGACATCAATGGTAACCCAAATTTAAGCTGATTTTATATTTGTAGTAAGTATGTTTTCTTAGATTTATTTTGTAATCTGGTGGTGGATTTTCTTCCAGTTTCGGATTGTAATTTTTAGTCTTCAACTAACTTTCTTTCCTTCCCAGTTCTAACCCCTCTTTAAAATGTTGTACCTACCTATCTACTGAGGTATAATCCTAATATTTTTATTTTAATTCCTTTTTAGTCTTTTTACCAACTTTTAGTTAATATTTTTTATTAAGATGAATAAATATTTTTTATTAAGATGAATAATTAATAACAATATTTCAAAGAAACAATGAGATTCCCACAAAATCATGGGGTTCAAACATTAAAAGTATGTAACCCCATTCAGATTAAGAAGTAATGAGGATAAGAAAGATATTATGATTACTGGATGTCCAATTTCTCCAATTACTATAACCACCACTAAAAAAGTAAAGCAAATGCCTGCCCCACAGCCATACAGTTCAAGCCTGAATGGCTTATGAAAATTGAATGGCTGTGTACCAGCTCAAGTGTTGACAAATTGTTCTGCTGGCCTTGTTTATTTATTAAGTACCAAGTGTTCTCCAAAAAAAGTACCTATAAAAACTTATATGATGCAAAACTGGTATGAGAGAAAATCATGCTCTGCAGGGAAACAGCCATCACTTACAATGGGCTGTGTTTATGAACTAAGATCAGATAAATTAATAATTTTATTTTTTCAATACTTCTGGGTATAATTTGTCTTCACCTAGTCTTGAAGTCAGGAGCCGCCACTGCCTCACAGGCTCTTTGTCACACATCTACCTCATATACACCTTAAAAACACCTGATCTCCGACAACAGAGCAACAAAGAAAACCAAAGAATACTTGTAATATACAATACATATTAGGTATACTTTCTTAATGATAAGTTATCTTATCGGCGAAATGTCATGTATTATTTTTATCATCCTGTTTACCTGATTTTGTTATCTAGGTATATAATACTATATAATTATATTTTACTGGGAGATTAGAGGTCCATTTAAAGAACATCCATTGTTTCAGGTGCGTGTATTATGTCTCCTTATCATGGCATAGGGCAAACTACCTCCATACAGTGTTGTCCCAATTCATTATCTTTGCCTAACGTCTCAACTTTAACATTGTCGCCGTCGTTCAATTGAGACGGTGATTTTACATTTCATTCCCTGGCAAAGAACAATCTCACATGAACTATTTAGACAAGAATTGAGGGGCGGACTGGAACTCTTATTTTTTTCATACCAAGTGCGCCGATTTTGAAATTTGGATAAGTTTGGATAAGAATTTGGATATGAAATTTGGATAAGAAAGTATAGGATAAGAGAGTCTTAAGGGTATAAGTCACTAACCGTACCTCTGGGTCCTCTTACCTTACCAATTTGCACTACAGCCCGGGGTGGGCCTTGGCCTCCTCAACAATTCGCTTCCATGCGGATCCGTCCTTCACTGTCATGGCCCAACCAGTCACTCCTATTACTCGCACAACCTCCAAGACCTGAATTTTACTCTATAAAATGAGGCAGCAATCTGTTTTCGACTTTTTTTAATAAGCCAACAAAATCGTCTTCACGATAGTTTTAATTTGAACAGAATTTTTACAAAAATCGCGGAACAAAAAATTCGGGCTTTTGCCCCACCCTACCTTACTTAATCTATTTTTGTCGCTTTTCGTCTTTAATATTATTTTGAGGTCATGTAAGGTGTCTGTCAGTTAATACTTGGGAATAGTAGATGTACTTATACCTAACACTACCTACACATTGAAACTATTGGTGGCCAATTAATTGAATCAATAAATTTTTCATTCCAGGGCAATATTGCAAAAATACCTTCTTTAGGCCGTCCAGACAAGCAACGAATTCGTCCAATTTATTCACACAAATAAATTTGCATGAAGTAATCTCTCGTATATGGCAGAAACTGTGCAGTTTTAATTTTGGACTTTTGACGAGAATAACGTCAACCTTATTAAGGGCGCCAATTTTTTGTATTTTGTCTTCTAGCCTGACAAAAATGGTCTTTTTATGCTGTACCTATATTTAATCAAAGCTATAATAGTTATTAATTTTTACCTAAATCTTCTCATCTGTTTCAGCGATGGGGGCTAACGCGTGCAATGTCTACATAGCGGAGGTGGCACGACCGCGCTTGAGAGGATCCCTGATGTCTGTGGGCTCCCTGTTTATTTCCTTGGGTAAGTGAGGTACGTATAATTACTAGACGAGAGTCCAATATCGCTCTCAGCCAGAACATTAGAATAATATACGGCGGCCATACTTAGCACATTTCCTATGAACCAAGGGCTTGATGAGGCTTTTGTACTATGATTATACCAAATATAACAATTATTCGTAATATCTTAAAAAAAAAAAAAAAATTAAATCCTTAGAATAATATATTCAGAAATGGTATATGAACTAGAGGAGATCACATGTTGAATTCGCCAGTTTTCCGAGAAATACTGAATTAAAGCAACGTCGATCATTGAATTACCTAATTCTATTTATAGGTAGGTAGTTAACGTAGATGGGAAAGGATCTTAGGTTTGAATTTACTCGTGCTATAAAGATGGTCCCGTCGATGGCACGTTGAGTGCACCAGTTCTCGTTCTGTTACTGAAAGCGACGTTAAAACCCCCCTCCCCCTCAAAAAATAAAAAAATAAAAAAACATTCTCGTAGAACCTATAGGAGAGAATCAGAATCTACCAAGGAGAAGAAGAATAGAAATGATGTATTTATTTAGAAACTCTTCATTAGCAGAACATAATAACAATGGTAAAAATTAAATATAAAATTGACAGTATTAATAATATAAACAAGAAAAAAATAAATAAAATACATACATATGTCCTAACTAAAGGGCGGGGTTATTGCCTATTGCAATCTCTTCCACCCAACCCTTATTGTGTATTGTGTTCATGTATGTATTGTGGCCCACAGGGATGCTGGTCATCTACCTGCAAGGGTTCCTGATCCAGGACTGGCGCATCACGGCCTGGCTGTGCCTGGGCTACGGCCTAGTCCCCTCAGTGGCTATCCTGGCCTGGTGCTCGCCCAGCCCTGTGTGGCTGGTCACTCGCGGCCGAGTGGAAGAGGCCCTCAAGTCCGTGCGGTTCCTGCTTAGGATGGACCACAAATCGGTGAGTGTGGACATAGCAGAATGAACTGATGCGTTAACACGTATGAGACGGCGTGCCCACCGGTGGGTCACGTTTTTTTTTTATCAATTTCTCTTGTAACGTGACCCACCGGTGGGCACAGATAATGCTATTATTATTATACTTTTGTACTCGCCCGTCCCATTTTTTTTTTTTTTTTTTTTCATATTTGGTACACATAGGTACCCTAATTTGAAGCCGTCCCAGCGTACAAACTATAGAAAATAGGACCCGTCTCATACGTGTTAAGCAACGTCCAACGAGGTTAGGACTTGGATGATAATAATAATAATGTATTTTATTGTACATTTCTTTTACATTACATAGTTACATATAAGATATAGCACATAGGAAAAGAAATATTAAAGTGAAACTGTATGTTTTACACAGACTTGTCACACTAAGAGACCCAGTATAGTATGGGTCTCTTGTTTTTATGACTATTTAAAACAAACCCTCGTGATGTTGGTTATTCTCATGCCTACTCAGGCTGGGTGAGGTTAAATGGAATAACTTGAGTTTTGTGAGTTTCCAGCGAATGGATAGTAAAACCGCCGGAGCCACGCCGTAGTGAGATGACCATACAATTGAAAGCGACGTTAAACCCAAAAAAACTGAAGCGAATATCATACATGACAAACTTTCCTCTTTTCAAGTATTTTCATCTTTCGTTAATGTGATAGGTCTAAGTCGACACAAGGTATACGGGATTCAGATCTCATACAATTTATTTATTACTGTTATTTTTGAACGGTTTAGCCAGAAAACCCCAATTATTTTGTCAGAAGGTGTAGGGTCAAGGGGGGTATTTACGAACAGGGGGTAATTACGAACAGTGGTCATTGTACCTAAACAGGATAAGATATTTCGAATCTGGTGGTTGAATACTATTATTTTGAATTGTTTTTACAGGTTGAACACGAGTTTTCGATAGTATTTATTTTCAGTTGTAGTTAGTAAGCTAGTGAAAATAGATCTATCAAAAAAATTGATTTTTGAAGTTTTTGATTTTTTTAAAACAATTTTCTATGTAAGTGTTACTTGAATTTTTATCATTATTTTACTTTTAATGATTGATAAGCATGTTTTTGGTTATTATTTTACAAAAATAATTGTTTTAACCATTTTTTAAGTTATAGTTTTTGGCTGTTCTTAATTACCCCCGCATTTTTTTGCTGTGGGGTAATTACGAACGCATATTTTGGGTGTTTGTTTTACCCTATAACTTTTTTTGTATTTATCAAAACACTCAGAATGCCCCGGAACTACAAGATGAAGAAACCACCTCCTTTGTATACAGAAGCACAAATGATATCTGCTATCGTATTAGATGTTTTTAATGGCAACCTGGCTGTCAGAAGAGCAACGGCAGTATTTTGAGATTCCGCAAACCAAAGTAGAATTTTCCAAACGTAAGGCTCAAAATCCTGAAATACTGGGAGGTTGTAAGACGTACCAAGATATTAGTACCCTAATGTATTGGACCCAATGAAGGTATTTGTGTACTTGAACATAGCAAAAGAAAGGAAGAAAAATGAAAGTGTAGAAAACGAAAAGAAATATAGGGGGAACAGTTTCAAAAAAGAAGAAAAAAATGAAGGTAGAAGAAGACAAATCTGAGATTGACAATGACCTAGAAACTATTGATAAGACCAAAATCTGTAAAAATAAAAAATTACAAAAATATATAAAACACCTTTCAAAACCCTCATACTTAACTATTACTATTATTATGCTTTTATTACCAGCCTCCGTGGCGTAACGGTTGTGACTACTGCCCGTAGTCCAGAGATCCTTAGTTCGATTCCCGGTTGGAGCAGACTTTTCGCACAGAAAATTCTGTCCCCTCCAAACATGTGAGGCTGGCGATTCCGGCCCCACCCAGGCTGGGTGAGGTTAATGTGGGTAGCTGTTACGATACCCAGCGAATGGAGGGTGAAACCCCCGTCCTGTCTACCTCAAGTCAGGATGTTAAAACCAAATAGAATCATCAATGGACATGAAAGGAGCCTAGACATTGGATCTGGGCGTCCATATAATCCTCTCACCACCGTGATTTAGGTATCTATACCTATCTCACGGACACGAAATTATTATTATTACTATTATTTGCAAGATAGAGATACCCTATTTGATAAGAGCTGACTACCTTCGTGGTTAGGATTCAAACCACTATCCTGTGTGTCCATAAACTTTGCATATTGTCATACAGGTGGCTAAAGACACAAAGTACAATTTTGGTGTATTATTTGTACATAAAAAGCACATATTGCCATTAAAAAGTTCGTTTTAAATATTGTATAATGTGTTCGCATTTACCCCCGTCAGGCGGGGGTAAATGCGAACAGGCGGGGGTAAATAAGAACACCACTAAACAGATACTACAGTATGCACAAAACTATTTATAATGCACCATTAGAATGCTAAAGAAGTCTATATACCAAAAAAATCACAAGACATGGATTTTACAAAAGCAACTCAGGGTTACAGATATGTTTATAAAATGTAGCTCAAAATCGTTCGTAATTACCCCCCTTGACCCTAAGAGTTTTAGCATAAAAACAAAAATAAAATAGGAAATCATGAATGAATGAAAAAGTGTACTGTACGTTTAACTAAAACTTTTAGGTAAACTGACACTTTTAGGCTAAAGCCATATTTTTTTTTTAATTTTAATTTTTTTGGAATTGGTTATTCTCCTTATCATGGGAATTTACCATACAGCCAATGTGGTTAAAGCCATATTAACTTCCAGTTTGATCTTTTCTGTTTTCTCCAGGAATCACTGGCCAGCGCGAAGATAAAGGAACTGGTGGCGGAGAAGCAGCTTCGGGAGCGTTCCAACGACACCCGGTCCTACCTGAGGAAGTTCCTGGACACAGTGAGGAAGCCCCAGACCTACAAGCCCTTCTGGATCCTGGTCATCCTGTTCTTCCTGCAGCAGTTCACCGGCCTCTACATCATCCTGGTCTTCGCCATCAGGATATTTGATGTAAGCCGGAGTCGTAACATGAATCTAAAATTTATTTTTATTTTTAAATCACAGTACAAAAGCCTCATCGAGCCCTTGGTTGACAGGCAACGTACCAAGTATGGCCGCCGCATTGGCTCTTTGGACGGCCATAGAGAGTCTTTGTTTAAAATAAAATACTGATTTGATGTCGCCTGTTACTTCAATCAAGCGTCGTTCTACTAAATATCCTTAAAGTAGAACTAGTTCATGGATGGACCTTCCAGTTAGTAAAATCATAATATAGTTTCATAATAATGAAAAATATTTTTACTTTCCTTATCCTATAATATTGAAACTATATTTCTGTAGAATTGATAAGTAATAGTAAGCTTTACCACTATTACGAGACTACACGGTGTTTTTTGAAGTTTAAACAGAGATTGGTCCGCAGATTTACCCTAACCGGCCTTGCTAGCTCGTCGTTTTTTAGGGGTTTCCATAATATTAAAAGCCCATGTACACATGATGTTTAGTCCCATAAGCCCAGGGATCTTCCCCATCCGCGTCAGAATCAACGCTAGGACAAGCACATAAATAACGAAATGGTTTATTATGTCTGGCTGGGGGACATTAAACAGTGAGAAGACCAGTGTCTCGCTAGAGGACTATAAACAGAGAACAGACTAGCCAACCCTTACAAGCCAGGCTAGCTTGCAGTTTCCAAAGGGTTTAATGGCTTATAAAGAAAAGTCCAAGTACTCACGATGGTTGATCGCACATAGAAATATGTGGTTCAGGACGAGCCAACTTTGAAATAAAGTTGGCTGGAGACCATCACTCACCCCTCCAGCTGCAGCCAAGCTCCTAGTCGGAGTGTGCTTGTCCTAAACTGGAGGTCGGTGGTTCAAGTCCCGGTTTCAGCGTATATTTAAGTAAGCGACTTTGAGTAGTTGTGATATTACGATAGTGATTAACAAAAATATGATAACTTATTATTTTCCACCTTTCCAGAGCATGGGCACAAAGCTCAACCCTTACGTATCCGCCATCTGGCTGGGGGTGCTGCGGCTTATCATGGGAATCGTGACCACCTACGCCCTGCGGACCTATGGCAGGAGGAAGCTCTGCATATTCAGCGGGAGTGTGATGGCTATCTCCATGTCCTTGTCCGGTTACTTCATCCACTCAGGTGAGACATTGCCACCTGAGTTGTGTACCAGCATGGCACAAGTTTTTGTATAATTACTTCTGTGAGACTCTTCCAAACCCCCGAATTGTTTCAGTTTACACCAAGGATCAAAGAAAAGAAAATGATACATGCTTGAATAAGGGTTTATTTACACAGCTCAGTGAAAAGATTTATTAAGGAGAGAGTATGGGACTATAGGTTTACATTATTTCTAGGCTATTTTGAGCCCTTAAAAAGAAGAAACCCTGGCAATAATTGTTTTTTTTTTTTGTATAGTTTTTTTATAGTTTTATTTTTTTATTTTCTTTAGAAAGAAACATTTAAACAAAGGTACTTCTCCTAAGCTTTGAAGAGCTTCTAAGAGAAGCTCTTCTCTACTCACTGCCGTGGCATCGCGCACCGTAGACAATCCATTGCCTCGCCAATTCTCTACCGCCATAAATAACGGTCCTTACAATCATTTTCTGCACATCCTAGTAATTGCATATCCTTTTTTCTTGAGTCAATCCATTTTAAACTACGTCGGCCATATTCTGCCCTCACCTTTAAATAAAACATGTCTTGCCATTGCGTTGCTTCCACGCATAACATGACAATAATATTGTTAGAGTGCTAAAAATTTTAACAATGAGAAGAATTATAGTTGGGGAATATTTATTGTGGAAAACTCTCGTATTCAATTGATATTTTATTTCTTAGGTATATTAGTGTTTATTACAAGAAAAATGTTAAATAATCAATTGAAATACAGCACATTGCATAAGCACACAAAATTCAGGGCGGCAGCCAATAAAATAAATTTTATGACAATGAAATTCAGAATACAATATTATTCCTGTGCAAAATTTGTGATATTATTTTAAACTCGTCATGCCTAATAAATTTTATCAAACGATTACGAACATTTTGTAATTCAAATTCAAAATACCTCCAAGTAGGTACCTACTTACTATGCAAAATTGGAAATATCTCCACACATTCATATTTGAAATAACTTTGTAAGGCGGACGTACCTATTGAAATTCAATAAGATAACATCGACCGCAGTCGCTCGATCTATAAGGCGGCGGACTTTTAACTGGAGGTTGGTGGTTCGAGTCCCAAGTTCAGCAAAGATTTGGTAGCCAGTTTGAGTAATTATATCACACATCATGAATACCTACCTATGAACTTTTTTAAGGGTCTGCCTAAATAACAGAGTACCATCATATACATAACATTCGAGTCAACGTTTTTCGAAAGAAATTTTATAGGAAAAACCCATGTATTCTTTATGACGGGTCAAAGTTTTTCAATAAAGTCAATCTTTTCTGTCGGGTCCGGGTTTTAGTATCGCCCCTTTTTTAAATGTAGCAAATCACTCGTGACATTGCAGGGCTCCATCTCCAGGAGGGCACATTCCTCAAGTGGGTCCCTGTGCTCTGCATCCTTCTCTTCATCAGTGCCGGAACCCCGGGCCTGCTGACCCTCCCCTGGATGATCAGTGCGGAGATGTTCCCTCATGAGGTCCGCGGGATTATCCAGGGCCCCGTCATGGCCTGGGCCAACTTTATTATGTTCGCTGCCATCAAGTCCTACCCCAGTATGGACGACTTTTTCGGTGAGTAGACAGAGACGCATCATTAGAGTACTTTGGGTTACAATTTTTGGGCTCATACAGTCTTCTTCTTCTTTTACTCTGTCTTATCCCGCTCAAGCAGGGCCGACGTTGTTCAACCTCATGGTTGAGGTTGGTTGGTTTTGGAACATTTTTACGGCAGGATGCCCTTCCTAACGCCAACGATTCTACTTGAATTTAACGTCCCGGATTAGGACGGGGGTTTTACCTTCCATTCGCTGGGAATCGTACCAGCTACCCACATTAAACCTCACCCAGCCTGGGTAGGGCTCATACAGTAAAATATAGAAAATAATACATCTTATTAGTTGAGTTAGACTGAAAAGTCCGTTAATTTCAACAGTGAAATAGTGTACATGTATGTATTTCATGGGCTTACTAGCGGAGAACCAAATTGTTCAGTTATGAAAACATACTTTAAATTAAAACAGGGTGGTAATACGTCTAGAGGGAGGCATCTATGTATATCATTTCTGGAATTTAGAATTTGAATTGAAAATGTGGCAAATTTACATCAAGAGAATATATTTTGAATTACCTCCTGAGCCAAACTTAACTTTTTGGAAGTTCAAAGTCGAAATAATGTATCGACAAAATCGGATTCAATCCATTAGTTTTGTTTTGTCAAATGTAAAAATTAGAATGATTTCTTGGTGGTGCTTGGGTATGGTAACAGAATTTTAATATTTTAGGTATTGTATTTCCATGATTGATTGATTAGGCGGCGCCGGATTCGTAACCTGGAGGTTGGTGGATCGAATATCTAGTCAAACAAAAATTAATAAAGCTAGTTTTAGTAATTGTGAAATCACTATTCTATTGTAATTAACACAAACATAATAACTCAAGTTACTTATGTTCACTTGATTTCTCATCCAATATTACGTTCACTTTAATAAACTCAAGTTACTATGTTCACTTGATTTCTCATCCAATATAATATATCCTCTTGGGGTGCAATAATTCTAAATAATGGACGCAGCACATAGGAATTTCTTTTTTTTATTTAGAAAAGACCCCCAGAAATAATGTAATTAATGTAATATTGTCCTCTTCTGTCCCAGGCGGAGTGTACAGGGTGCACTGGTTCTTCGCCTCCATGTTAATATAATATTTCCTCTTCTGTCCCAGGCGGAGTGTACAGGGTGCACTGGTTCTTCGCCTCCATGTTAATATAATATTTCCTCTTCTGTCCCAGGCGGAGTGTACAGGGTGCACTGGTTCTTCGCCTCCATGTTAATATAATATTTCCTCTTCTGTCCCAGGCGGAGTGTACAGGGTGCACTGGTTCTTCGCCTCCATGTTAATATAATATTTCCTCTTCTGTCCCAGGCGGAGTGTACAGGGTGCACTGGTTCTTCGCCTCCATGTTAATATAATATTTCCTCTTCTGTCCCAGGCGGAGTGTACAGGGTGCACTGGTTCTTCGCCTCCATGTTAATATAATATTTCCTCTTCTGTCCCAGGCGGAGTGTACAGGGTGCACTGGTTCTTCGCCTCCATGTCCTTCGTGTCCATCTGCTTCGTGTGGCTCTTCCTGCCAGAGACCCACAACCGTAAGCTCATAGAGATAGAGCACTACTTCCGGCACAACACCTGCTACATCACGAGGACAGACGAGGCGGAGAGGATTTTCGCACTGAGTCTTGTTGAATCGGAGAAACTGGAGCAGGGAGAGAAGAGTTTGCTGGAATGATCTACCTCAAGTTGGGACGTTAAAACCAAATAGAATCAATGGACATGAAAGGAGCCTAGACATTGGATCTGGGCGTCCATATAATCCTCTCACCACCGTGATTTAGGTATCAATACCTATCTCACGGACACGGAATTATATTATTATAGAGGAAGAGAGAGATAAGGAGAGCCAACATAAGGAGAAAGAGTAGAAACAGGAGAGGTAGAGAAGAGAGGAAATAGAAGAGAGAGTAGGAATTATGCCCAGTGGTGCTATGATGTACTTGCTATGTGGAAGATTCAGGTTTCGCAACCAGAGATGACATAATTTGTATTTACTTATAATTCATACTTCGGTAGTAAATGCTTGTAAGAAATATTTTCTTAAGCTTTCAACGGACTCAACATTAAATATCAGGACAAACACTTTTGCCTATAGTGGCTCTTGATTCATATAAGTAAGGTACGGTATACTACTTACTTTTGGCAAACCTGTCTTGCACTGACAGTCTAAATAAAGCACTACTTATACTTAGTGCAAAAATTTGACCTAGGTATCTATTGTTCACAAAAAAATCAGAAAAATAACAGTATGAAGATTTAGCAAAGTGTACTTCATACACTGATCTCTATAATGGACAATACTCGACATGTTGTGTTCGTTTTTGTAAAAAATATATTTTTTTGCTCCGATTTTTTTACCTAATAAAAAATAAAAATTGACTTTTATTTAAATGTATTTGTATTTAAATGTCTAATTAAATAACTTTTTGTATAATGTGGACAAATATTGACAGTGATGACACATTCTAAATAGGTACTAAATATCTGACGCTTAAGTTATATCTAGGTAGGCACTACTTAAGTCAAACCCAAGTTTAGAAAAGCTCAATTAAATGTCAAAAAGTAATGAAAAATAAATGATCTATTTCATTGTAACGAGATAATTTGTTTTTATAATAAATTTCTTAATTCCAGAGAACATAATTTACTAACGTTACTTTCTTTTTAAAAACGAACATAAAAAGACAACTATCTCTATAAAAGCTGGCTGATGAGCTTAGTTTTTATGATCGGTATAAAATCAATATAATACCTGAAACTGTTTTTAAAGCCGCATCGGTGAATTAGGTTGGTAAGGCCGTTAAGGGTTCTCAATTATTTTTTTTGCTGATGTACTTCGTTTCCTTCGAGACTATTAGTATTTAGCGGTACCTTCATTTATATTTTTCTATTGAAAAAGGTGATTTCAATAAGACAGTTCCCAATATCTATTTAATTAATATTATTAAAAAATTCTTACAGCCAATTTCCCATTGCCTCTTTAACATTAAAGTTAAAAAGTTATCATCTTTGTGAAAATCACTTTCGTGATATCACAACTACTGAAACTAGCGTTTCTAAATCTACACTGAAATCGGGACTTGAACCACTGACCTTCAGGTTACAAGTCCGCCGCCCTATGGATGAAGCTACTGAGATCGGTTGGTTTTAATATTTATTAATTTGAGTTGTAAATTTAAATCTCCAACTGCTAGAAATAGAAACACACCAACCAACTACGAGCGTTTACCTCAACCAGCCTAGGCCAGAATCACGAGTGTTAGGACTTGGTATACCTACTCGTATTTGACGAATAAAGTCAGCCAGCGCTGACGGTATTTTGAATACACCAGTTCTGTTATGTCCTGATGATTATAGCAACATCCTGAATTGATGGATTACCAACTGACCACCCTGCTTCGAACCTTCATGATGCTGGCTATGCCAGGCCAAAGGACTGTGAGTTTCCAGTGAATAATTTAGGTGCACGAATTATTTTCCACGGATGAAACTTACTTTTAGGAAATGGAAAGAAAGAGGAAATTGAAAGAAAAATGATACAAGTTACAGGAATGTGGTTCTGCTTAACATCCATTACTATGGTCAGTGTGTCGGGGGCTTCTACTCACTCTACTCAGCGACTCACACTTGAGCATTAAGGTTGGAATATCAGCAAAGTATGGAATTTTTTCTGTAGCATATTTTATACAAATAAATCTGTTGGTACACTCTGTACATTTTTTTAATTTTATCTGAACTGGTTTTTTTGGTGAAACCCTTACAAATTAATACTTCGACCTAATTATATCTATTGTGCCAGTTGATTCTATTTAGTTTTAACGTCCTGATTTGAGATAGATAATCAAGACGGGGGTTTCACCTTCCATTCTCTGGGAATCGTATCAGCTACCCACATTAACTTCACTCAGCTTGGTAGGGCCGGAAATGCCAGCCTCACGTGCTTGGAGGGAACAGAATTTTCTTCGAAAAGTCTTCTCCAATCGGAAATCGAACTCTGGATCTCTGGACTACAGGCAGTGAGCTCAACCGTTACGCCACGGAGGCTGGCTACATACCTACACTCTGTGAAATATCAATTATCTGATCAGGACGCTGCGCCACTTCAACAACTTATTTTGCCTGAGTATATGTGTATTATGTATAGGACTCCACAGCTACTGCGGTTGATTACATCTTATTACTTTTGTGAAAGCACATAATCCTCAAATAAAGATTTGCGAGACTCAAAGTTCTGGGAACTAATCCAAGGTTCGGTTTTTTTATTACTCTTTATTTTGCTGCATGTAGGTAATTCACTCCGTGTTAGTGTAACTTCCAAACTAACTAACTCTGTAGCTACAACTGCTTTGTTGCTCTTGAGTATAATTTGGACAAAAGTAATTTACTTAAATCATCAGGGACAGATCTACAATGTTGGGGTAGGCGCAGAGAAACATTCTTAGACTTATACCTAAGCATAATGAAATTTACCTTTAGCTTGTGAAAATTACCTAAATAAATGGAAAACATAAGATAAGGACCATAAAGTAGGTATTGAAAAAAATCACGGATACCCTCCCGGCAGTGCCTCAAAGTATTCGACCATCATCTTAAAGGTGAAAATTGGTGAACTTCTAAAAGTAATGTAACGAAAGATTCTTTTAGCCAGCATCGATGGCACGTTGAATACACCAGTTCTCGTTCTGTCAGCGACTTCCAGAGAGGTTAGGAATTTAGATGGGTGACCATTGAAAGTCTAACTCTCGAGATGTTGGTTATTCCCGGACTCACTTGATGGATGAGATTAATTTGAGTAGCTGGTTTGTGAGTTTCCAGGAATGGAGGGTAAAACCCCCGTCGTGATATGACCATTCTGAAAGACATGATGTCCATGTGTCGTTCTTGCAATCCATTTATGACCTCTGAGAGTGAACGAAGTTCATTTTTCGACACCCTGTATATTTACAGACAGGTTGCAGAATCACGCCTCACAGAAACCAAATATTTTTAGCACGCTATGCGCTATGGTTTCAGATACAGTCAAGTCATACAACCAACTTAACAGAGATCTACATACACGAGTTATGCGATGGGTTTAAAAAAAGTGGTTTAGTCCTGTAAATTTTCCATGTTTGAAACAATCAGAGCAGGCAAGTTTTTTTCATTGTTATTATGTTTCATAAACCATAATTGACGTGAAGGCATGAGACGTATTCACAGTTGAAGGAACTCATGCAAGATGGTTCCACCTCCGTGATCCGTGGACACAGGTTCCGGGGTCAATTCACTGAGAGTCAATTTTATTTGGATTTTTGCATGTTTGGTATTTTCTGTATGCGCCAGCCTCCGTGGCGTAACGGTTGTAACTACTGCCCGTAGTCCAGAGATCTTGAGTTCGATCCCCGGTCGGAGCAGACTTTTCACACTGAAAATTCTGTTCCCTCCGTACCTACATGCGAGGCTGGCATTTCCGGCCCTACCCAGGCTGGGTGAGGTTAATGTGGGTAGCTTGTACGATTCCCAGCAAATGGAGTTAAATAAAATAGAATCAATCGTTGGCGTTAGGAAAGGCATCTATCCGTAAAAAAATGTGCCAAAACCAACCAACCTCAACCATGAGGCAGTGGCGGCTCCTGACTTCAAGACTAGGTGAAGACAAATTATACCCAGAAGTATTGAAAAAATAAAATTATTAATTTATCAGATCTTAGTTCTTATGGTCTCATAAACACAGCCCATTGTAAGTTATGGCTGTTTCCCTGCAGAGCATGGTTTTCTCTCATACCAGTTTTGCATCATATAAGTTTTTATAGGTACTTTTTTTTGAAGAACAGTTGGTACTTAATAAATAAACAAGGCCAGCAGAACAATTTGTCAACACTTGAGCTGGTACACAGCCATTCATTTTTCATAAGCCATTCAGGCTTGAACTGTATGGCTGTGGGGCAGGCATTTGCTTTACTTTTTTAGTGGTGGTTATAGTAATTGGAGAAATTGGACATCCAGTAATCATAATATCTTTCTTATCCTCATTACTTCTTAATCTGAATGGGGTTACTTTTAATGTTTGAACCCCATGATTTTGTGGGAATCTCATTGTTTCTTTGAAATATTGTTATTAATTATTCATCTTAATAAAAAATATTAACTAAAAGTTGGTAAAAAGGAATTAAAATAAAAATATTAGGATTAAACCTCAGTAGATAGGTAGGTACAACATTTTAAAGAGGGGTTAGAACTGGGAAGGAAAGAAAGTTAGTTGAAGACTAAAAATTACAATCCAAAACTGGAAGAAAATCCACCACCAGATTACAAAATAAATCTAAGAAAACATACTTACTGCAAATATAAAATCAGCTTAAATTTGTGTTACCATTGATGTTTAAATGACTATTTATGAAAAACACAGATATTGCCTTATAATTTTAAGTACTTCACTGGAAGCTGTGTGCTTAGCTACCTGCAACCTGCATAATTATAATGTTATTTCTGACACTGAAAGAAGTGCATAGCTACTTCATATTCAACTTATTATGAAAAGCACAGGTCAGATCAGGTAGGAATAAAATAATGTTTCTATCCTGTATCAAATACTAGGAAATAACTTTATTAACTAGTTACACCAATTAAAAGTCACTTGATTACCGTTGAAAAGATTTGAAAATAATTTAATAAAATTTAAAAAGTGCGCCACAAGTTTTGTTTACATTCTAAAGATAAGAGATACAATGTTGCCAAGTTAATTTCATAGCTAAATTTCTACAAACTTCAAGAGCTATATTTTAAATTTAAAGAAATCCCTCAAATCATGTAAGACATATTTATTTATTTAAAAAAATAATACTACACCGCCTGAACAGAATTTTCTCTTGAGAATTTCATTTCAACACGTCTAATTTCATGATTTTTTTTTTAAAAGTAGTTCCATAGTCAGGATCTTAAACAGGACCACCATTGTCCCTAATTAAAAACTTCTTGGAACAACTAGATACCAGATTATCTTATTTGGCTCAATTTCGGTACCTACATTAAATAATTATTTCCGAGATTTGACTTCAATCGAGATGTCCTTTTTAAGACTAGTTGACAAGATACATAAATAGTTAAAATTTATTGGTATCGGCTATCGTTTAGGAACTATGTACAAAACTAGAACCCAAAAAAATGAGAAATAATATCCAAAATTCCTGACACAAAATCCTGCTTTCCTAACGTCTACGTTATTATTATTATTATTATTTTTAATATTACAAGATTGTGCTAGATATGGGAGGCTAAATCATTGAATGATTTCCTAGGTCTGGCATAATGCTACTGGCAACAATGTTAATATCAAAAACACATGGTATATATTATGGCTTCGTGACATTTCGTATGAGGTCGTGTAGATAATGTAAACTGAATACAACTGAAGACTGTCCTCAGTAGCATATTACATAGATATAGTTCTTGCCTAATATTTCATGATACCTACTTGGAAATACTCAACTCTGATTGGTTGATTCAAGGACAACTGAAGACAATTTCGAACTGTCTTCACATTTGGTGTTCTCCTTGGAAAGTAACATGAAATGTTAAGCAGCATTGATCTATTTTACACAAAGCTTACTCTTTTTTTTCTTTGAGTTGGATCAATTGTGCCATGCTCAAGGGATTATGAGTAGTGTTTTCACTGTTCAAAATTAGGTGAAAATGTCTTCAGTGTCTTCACCCGACGAGCCGCCACTGCCATGAGGTTGAACAACGTCGACCCTGCTTGAGCGGGATAAGACTGAGTAAAAGAAGAAGAAGGTATTTTCTGTATGCAATGCGAGTGTTTTGAGATGCCGTCCTCGACAAAGATTTTATAATACCCAATAGACAACAAGAGATCAACAGCAGAATTATTTAGAAGCCCACAGTTGGTCTTTGTAACTTCCTACTAAAGCTTCTTATCATCGAGATCATTCGAGACCTAAGTTTTAACATCAATTAGCAGGAATAGGGTCACCCACCAAGTATTTTCCTTGCCGGAGGTTTGTTCACTACAAGAACTCATGTACTGCCATGGATGCGACAAAGGATTAAAGAAAAAATCCATAAATTCTATTACTTCATAATTTATTAGAGGTTTTTTAAAATGGACGTCAGGAACATTTTCCCAGGTAGTGGAACCTATTACAATATGCCTTTAATCTTTATAGTATCGCAGAAAGAACAATTCACAGATCCTTGCAGTATCAGCATAGCAAAATCAACCCACGGATCCTACATACATGTTAAGACTCAAAACCATTTTTATAGTACCTATCGCATCAATAACAAATCAGAGATTCGTACTAAATACCCAAGTCTTTAACACATTTTCAGAGTATCAGAGCGAAAACAAGCCAAGGATAGTAATTCGACCTTGTTCAGGTACTCTTACGGAACTGTATAGTGTGGCCCTGCCTTGCTCTGCTCACCATCTCTGTGGAGAAGACGGATCTCAAGTTCAGCATACACTTCTCCATATCTCCAGTCAGTCTTGATTGAGTCTTGCCTGGTTCCTCGGGTCACGATCACATACAGGCCACGGTTCGTTACTTCAGTCGATTTCTATCGGAATAAAAACGCGAGTGAAAGAGTGAATCAACATTACTTTGGAATCGTGAAAACATTTCTTGGCTGTTCAAAGAAGAAAAAAAAAAACGAGTGCTTTCATGTTGATTTTTTTTTTATAATTTAAAGTCTGAGGAAAATAAGTATTACAATTCTGTGCCGAATACTGGTACCTATAACATTCTGCAAAATATTGATACCCAACACCTATCATTATAATACCGACCTCCGATTTAATACCAATTCCCAATGCCTAACTTGATGACCCATGTAAACGAATATTAATTTACAGTAATCTATAAAATGTGTACTAAATTGGTGTTTTTCAGCAGTTAGTACTGAAACGCATAAATTATATGCGGTGTAAATATTTTCGACCAGAAAATGAGTATAGCATAGTAATTAGTAATACTTTGTTAACTTAGGCCCAACTAAATTGATAGATACCTACCTAATGCTTTCGTCGGTCATAACCGCTTTTTTGCTGTGGATCAGGTTTTAAATACTTACCTATCGATGCGAAACAACCAAATAATAAATGGTTTTATAGTTTAATATCCACATAAAGTGATAATAATAATCTGTTATGATATGATTACTTGATAATTTATTATTTGTCATAAATGTTCCGATTGTTCAGTGAGTAATAATGACCGATTTATTCTATCTATATTCTATTTATTCTATATTCTATTAGGTATCTCTATGTTCTTAGTTTTCATGTGGTCTACAATAGCTAATAAGATACGAGCTACACAGGCAGGTCAGAATAATTTAATATACCTTTTCTATTTCCACTATCAACTGCAACAGAAGGATCAAAGTCATAATTATGTTTGTTTGTTGGTTTGTTTGTTTCTTTAGTTCCGCATGTTCTGCAGCCTGAACCTATCTTTCACATAATGACTATTGCCTTGCTGTTGAGGAGCGTCTTCACGCACACAACAATACCAAAACCAAACAAATAATAATTGGTTTGGAATATACCTACATCATAATCAACTCATATTCTGCCAAACATATTAACAAAATGTAAAATTTCAAGCTATCAGTATAATTATGGTTATTATATTTATTAGGAAGTTGTTATTATTTATTAGGAAATGTTTGTGACAATAATTATAGACTGGTAATCAATAAACATATTGCTTATGGTTCCCCAGTCAGACTAACTGTCTACTCTTAATGCATAGTTTCCCAGCTAGACTACTCGTCTATAAGATTATTGCTTATGGTTTTCCACTCAGACTAACTGTCCACCTACTCTTAATGTATAGTTTCCCAGCTAGACTGCTAGTCTATACAATTATTGCTTATGATTTCCCAGCTATTAGACAATGTACCTCTATTCTTCTTTCTATTTTTTCTACAAAACAGTTTTACATATCCACATGAGTGCCCAAATAATTTAAATTATGCGTGAAGAAGTTGTTCTCTGCAAATTTGCAAATAAAACAGACGAATCTACTATATTAACTCTACTTTTAAAGAAAATTTGTGTTTATTTATGTGAACAGTAGCTTTTCATTACATAATAACTTTCTTGGTATATATTAATTATTGTTAAATTTAAAACTTGTATGAATTACCATACTCGTACACTAGTTTGAAGTGACCGCTAAAGTGAGAGGACTTGCATGGAGACTTTGGATTATTGTCACTCACTTTCATCTGAGAAGGTAAGTGAGATTGAACATTTAATTTACATATACGAGTATAAAATACCAACTCCTAACTTGGACAGCAAAAAAAAAAAAAAAAAAAAAAAAAAATGGATACTTTTGCACCCACCCAACCATTCAAGTAATCTTAACGAACTTTTTCCTTTTTGTCCTTAATTTTTCGTACTTTCGACATCAACCATCTTAAATATTTAGTACCTATGTATGTACACAATTCACCCGAAACTTCGAGTATCAATAACTCTAACAATAAACTTTGGACTTGAATATGTCTCCGTTTCCTGTCCACATCGTCAAGAATCAAGAAGATAGCCTATTTTGAATAGATTTAAATTGATACAATCTGAGCTTAATTGGTGTCTCAATGGTTGCATTCACTATTCAAGTATTCAACAACATGACTGTAGATCATTGTAGTATTTACATCAATGTAAATATTCAAGGAGTTTGTCTATACCTATCTCACCTAAGTCTTTAATTTGTGTAAACATATCCTATACATATTATTGAATGAGTTGGTAAAACAAGCATCCTCGTATCTTGATCAAATCTAGAAGATGATTAATAAGGACGAGATGCTTAGGGGGCTACACAAACAAAAATCTTCATTAAAATGAACATTTCTCAAGATTTAAATCAATTAAGCTTGATAAGAAATCATTGATTTATTTAATTGGAATTATTTACGATTCTAGAAGATCTGATATTCATGTGTTTTCTTTGGGTGTCTAATTGTCTAGTATATTCTGTCTAGTGTTTATGGGCTATGGCACAATAGGAATCTTTTCATTAATGCCAACGAAAACTTGGCCATTATAGACCCGAGTTTTTATGTCCTACTGTAGATGTATACTCTATAGGTACTTTTTTATGAGAAGAAAATCTTTTTGATTCAACTACAGCAAGATGTGGGGAATATGCTGGAGTCACTGCTCAGGGTATGGTATTTCGCCCTTTTGTGTCACCATTCCTGGAGGCTGAACCCGCTAAAAAATCTCCCCACTCCCGGAACTAGGGTAAAATTTTATTGGGAATCTTCATATCATTTATGTTATTTTTCTCAGATCAGCTTTTCTTCTTACAAGTGTGTACTTTCGGCTTTTTTTTCCATATTTTTCTTTTATTTTTCATTATTTTGAAAATCTTATTTTCTAGTACATTTCAATTTTCTTTACTTTCTAGCATAGTTTGTACAATGTTTTCTGGTGTAAGATGTTAGGTTTTCTTCTGTTTCAGATCTTAGCTCTTCCTATTCTTTTTCCTTATATTATTATTATTCCTTCCACTAAGTGCTCTGCCGTGTCATCATCATCTTTATACAGTATCTGCATTTTGTGCTTTGTCGTTTTTTGATGTTATAGAGTAAGTGGTTGAAACTACTGTGGCCTGTGAATGTCTGTGTGATGTGTTGGTTGATCTCACCAAACGCTCTCTTGTACCATGGTTTGATACGAGGGATAAAGCCCAAATTATGAAACAGGTTTTGTTAATCTTAGTGGACACTATCCCTTAACTTTCACCATGACAACAACTGTAGGGGTCATAATTATCCAAGCCGGTCTTTGTAGCTGTATATTACTTCCGCGGCGTAGCTGTGGCCATGGCCATCCGCCCATCCTTCGTCACGGAAAATCTTATTTTAGAATACCTATCGGTCAGCAGCTGGCCGACCTAAGATAATCTAAGCCGACCTTTAGATTTACTAATCCTATTTAATAATACGGCCCTAAGTTTTCTAGTCCACAGACCTCTTTGAACATGATTCCAATTTCGTGGCCATGAAGTCATTGTACTTTTTCGTATCTCTTTCTTCTAATGGTCTCCCATAGCATCTTTTACTTTCTATAACTAACAGATCAACTGGTATGGCTCTTGATCAGTTTTCTTCTATAGGTTTTTTTTATCCGTCATGTGGGACCACGGATATATAACATCACGGAGTTTGACACATTCTGCAGGACTCTTCTTTTATTTTCCCCAGCACCTCCTTGTCTTGGCAGTATCCTTGACTAGGTGATCTATTTGATATTATTGTTTTCAATAATTTGTTGTAGCTGGCAGTTGAAGTTCAGCTTTGTTTCTTGCATAACACATAGGTACTTTAATTCATTTTTAAAATGATATTCTGTTTCTGTAAGTTCGATATTTAGAGGTCCACATTGTTCCTTACCTATCAGGAGTACCGCTTCCGTCTTCTCCGGTGCTAGCAATATTCTTGATGTGAATATGTAGTAGGTATAATTTCGTCGGCTAGAAGGTAAAACTGACCAAGTGCAGACAGTTGGTTATTTCTCGATTTTTCGTTACTCTGGTCGGAAATTAACCTAACAATGGCTAAAAATCAAAAGTTCAGTAGTATTCAAACATATGCGCGGGAAAAAGCGAATAAACAATTTTTACTGAAAGACTGGTGGAGATTTCAATGACCAAATGGAGATGGTCCAGATGCAGATGGTCAGTTTTACCGGAAGGTAAAACTTCAAATCGTCGGATGGAAATCCGACGATTTGAAGGAAGCTATAGTGGATTGGATTTACTTATTAATGTTTTATCATAATAGCCACAATACATAGTAGTCACCAGTATATATTTGTATAGGTAATGGTTTAACACTGAAATTATATACTATACTTAATACTTAGTATTACAGTAGTCCCGTGGTTGTGATTTCAGTGTGGTCTCTTCTCAATATGGTCATCTAGTGAGCAACTGGTTGTGTTGACCATGAATGAGATGCTATCTCCCAATAATGCAAGTTTACCATGAATAGTCGGCGCATTGTAATTCAGTGGGTCTAGCATGCAATAGCAGTGTGCATGTCCTGCCTGATGCACTCAGTTGCAGCATAATTATTCTGGTACCTGGTGCCTGATGGTCTGGCGAGCTCTATTGTTCAATCACGATGATTTGTTCATTATTAAAAACTCAATATTCAAGAGACATCATGGGGATTCAGGTTAGAATAGAAAGAAAAAAACTGAAAAGGGAAAGGTAGGAAGACAGGGGAGAGAGAATGATTTAGATGAGAGCGAGTGTGTGTAAACAGGGAAAGACATCTAATAAGGAAAGATTGAGGTTAGGGATTAAGGATGGAACGAACGAGGAGAAGGCTGATAAATATTGATAAGGGTAAGAAAGTAAATGACGAGGTAGAGTGAATACTTGGAAAGAGATCATTTTTGTAAAAAGCACTCTATTCGAAACATGTGAGGAATGAACCTATCATTTTGGAATATGGAATAACATTTTGGAATTTTAGGCTACCCATAATCTTTGAAATGGGTAATATTGTCTGGAAGGAAAAGTAGATAATGGAGAACTGCTCGACCAAGGTACGACTCTCTTTAATATGTATTTTCAGCAAGGAGCTTAAGAATGATGAGTGCCGACAATAAAAATGTATTTACATATTATTTACCTTTGTAAGCCAACGAACTCTTAGATGTTGGGAGGAGAGGCTGATGACAGTACGTATTGGTTCATGTAATATCAGTAATATGCCATTTATTTGGTGAAAATTGATCGGAATATAATGGAATAAAAAATATGGAATGAAGCAATTTTATGATTCGAGATGATAATTGAAATTTTATTTCATCACTATAGGTACATTTTCCAAGCGATCAAGAGATTCTGTGGACTTGAGTTTTGCGTCAGCAAAACCTTATTTAAAATTATTTCCTTAGCCGCGTTTTATATTTCATAAACTGTTAAGGTCATAAAATATAGAACGCTTTTCCGAATCATTTTATTAATTAAAAGTATATAATATATTATATTATTATAATAATAAAAATATTATATTGATCACCATGGAACCACATCAGCATCACCATAAGGTACAGGGTAGGAAACAGAAATGGCATTCCCATTGAGCGCGAAAATTCATAGCCCGAAATTTTCCTAATCTTCAAATTCCAGGTCAAGAGACAGAGCTGCTACTAATTCACCACAGATGTCGTCTCCTCCATGCTGACGGCGGAATTGAGACAAAACCTGTCCCTGGGAAAGCGCTCCTTAATGGCGCCATAAATCAGTAGCCACAACGCGCTTGAAAACTGGAACGGTGAACACTTGAACAGTCCTCTCTACCTTATGCAAAATACCAAAGAGATTGCAAACACCTGGTGTAGTATTATTATTCATCTCTCCATGAGCGAAGAAAGTAAATTTCGTTCTTGGATGTAGAATGGAGCGAAGTTAAACCAGAAAACCGGTTCAGTATTATGGTTGCAATACCTCGCCGTTGTAAAACACTCGTGATACAGATAGGTTCTACGTGTTGTACTGCGAAAGAGATCGGTGTAGTAAAACGATCATCTCACAACTAATTACAAGCCAGAAATCAGAGTCCATTTATGACCATCTGAAAGGTATATTGGGTGTTGCAAATTTATTAACATCTCAAGTACTGGAGTCTGCAGTAGACATCAACGCTCCTTTCAAAAGGCTATATTTTTACAGATGAATAGTGAATACACGCTAAAATGGTGAACATTAATTTAAGAAAAATAATGTTGGGTATTATAATGTATGTTCCTTTAAACTGAAGATGAAAATAAGGTAGTAAACATTTTTGAAAGTACAAGGATTATGAAAAGAAACTGAAACATGTATAAAAGTTTTATTGATAGTAGGTACTTTGGTGAAACTAGATGAAATTTTCCTTGGCACCTCGTATAAGAACTAATAATAATAATAATTCCGTGTCCGTGAGATGGCACAGCTACATATACCACGGTGGTCATATGCGGACGCCCAAATCTAATGTCTGGGTTCCTTTCATGTCCGTCCATTGATTCTATTTGGTTTTTACATCCTGATTTGAGATGGTCAGGGCAGGGTTTTACCTTCCATTGGCTGAGAATCGTTCCAGCTACCCATATTATACTCACCCAGCCTGGGTAGGGCTGGAAATGCCAGCATCATGTGTTTGGAGAGAACGGAATTTTCTTTGTGAAAAGTCTACTCCAACTGGGAATCGAAATTTTCTGGACTACGGGCTGTAGGCACAATCGTTACGCCACGAAGGCTGGCCCTCTCAGTGGAGGTCCATTGTATCACACATTCAAACTTGGAGGAAAGACCCTTTATATTATGATTATGAACATACATGAGTATACAGGGTAAACGCATAAAGACAGGTAACAATCCGAGAAACATTGACGGATTGAATTAAGTATAATCTGTCAAATTCTCCACAAGGAGCATTCATTACCTAATGCCCTCCTAGAGATCAGGACCAAACACACGATCAGTCACCAACTTATTATTGATACCTACTCAACAAAATGTAATGCGTATCTTAAAATATTAACGAATGTTTAATAGAAATATAGAATGGACTATTATGCTCACACAACAATGTACATATTGTACAATGTACATGCTACTTGTAATATTTCATAAGCTCCCAAATCATAACTTTCTCGCCTGTGATGGGAAGAACCAGGAATCTCCCACAAAAAGTAAAAGTAGACATCGTTCTGAATTATGATCTCTCTCCCATGATTAATAACAAAATAGAATTTATTATCAAAGTATTTATTTTTACACTTCAAAACTTTTCAAACAAACCTGTGCAACACTTTTTTTTTTTAAAGTGGGGTTTAACGTCGCTTTCAACTGCCATGGTCATATCACGACGGGGGTTTTACCCTCCATTCGCAGGAAACTCACAAACCTGCTACTCACATTGACCTCACCCAGCCTGAGTGGGGCCGGGAAAAGCCAGCGTCACGAGAATTAGAATTTGAATGGTCACCCATCCAAGTCTTAACCTCGCTGGATGTCGCTTAACTTCGGTGTTCTGAAGGGAACCGGTGTATTCAACATGCCATCGACGCTGGCTTGCAACACTTTAAAGCCAGGCATTCCTAAATTCCATTTTTAGATACTATGTATAATAAATAATTCGCTGAAAAAAAAGGCATATCCAAAAAGAATGCTGGATTTGCTTTGTCATGGGTTGATTATAGCAAATGATTTTACAATCGCCTTCCCAAAAGATGCTGCACAAGGAAAAGGAATGAATCGACACAGACCTTTGCCTTTATGGATCGTAAAATGTTAACCTTTTCAAGATAACAAAAAAGTATAGTTTGGTAATCATGTGACTCGTCAACAACTTACTTGTTTTATAAAGACAAAAGCTAGACATCAAAGGGTTGAACATGAATATCCTTTTCCTCCTAATCATGGAAGAAGAGACTATCCCCCCAAAAATATCACTTCGTGACATAAAAAAGTCCCGCCAAGTCGTTCCCCAAAAATATTTCAGTTCCCAAAAAATATATTAGTTATTTGTGACCTCCCCCAAAAAAATTATTGAAATCAATTTATGGCCCCGCCTTTTATTCATTCACCTAAGTGCAACAGTATACACTTATTAATAGCCTCCCCTCTCTCTTTCTTCTAATGTCCTCTTTCTTTTGTTCCTTATTGCATGTTGGAATGTTTCCTTTACAAACTCAGAACTTAAGTCTTATTTCCTTGCTCCTTTCACCGACTTGGGCTCTTGGCGGAGTACCACTTACTGGCAATGATAAATATATGAATCTAAAAGACAGTGCTATTTTTAAAGAATTAAAAAGAGATAATTTAACATAGTGGTTCTTATGGAGAACAGGAAATGAGAAGTCTAGCGGACCGCGACCCAAGGATGCATTATCTGTATCTAAGTCGCAAAATATCTGCCACCAACGAGAATTGGACCATCAGAACAAGTCACGATTCCGGCTCATTTCCAAGGAACACATGTTTACATATGTCTACATTTATATATAATCTTAGAAAAAAACCAAGACATCAGTTCCATTGGATAAGAACGGACCTGCTTGGTGGTACTCCGCCAAGAGCCCAAGTCGGTGAAAGGAGCAAGGAAATAAGACTTAAGTTCTGAGTTTGTAAAGGAAACATTCCAACATGCAATAAGGAACAAAAGAAAGAGGACATTAGAAGAAAGAGAGAGGGGAGGCTATTAATAAGTGTATACTGTTGCACTTAGGTGAATGAATAAAAGGCGGGGCCATAAATTGATTTCAATAATTTTTTTGGGGGAGGTCACAAATAACTAATATATTTTTTGGGAACTGAAATATTTTTGGGGAACGACTTGGCGGGACTTTTTTATGTCACGAAGTGATATTTTTGGGGGGATCTTATAACTTTTTGTAGTGGCCCTGTATAGGTGTGGGGTGAATGATACATGTTCTTTCAATATAAAACTATTTAACATATTAAATAATGACTTTAGAGGAACAAGTGTTGATAAATGAAACAGTTTGAATGTGAAGATAAAGATTTTAGTTTGATATTCATAACTAAGCACAGTATACTTCTCCAAATTATTCTTTCACCTAAAAAGTAGATATGCCACTTTTGACTCATCTGGGAGAGTGATAATATACTAGATACTGAATATCTATACACCAACTTTGTTCTGAGCTCTGAAAATGATCCTTTTCCCAATTAAGGGCCAAATGTCCATTTTAGGATAAAAGAACAATAAAAAATCACACCTACCACTCACGAGAAAAAAATTTGCCATCGTTTGTGAAAATCGGTCTAGTAGTTTTGGCTGTAGAGCGGTCAACGTGAAAGAAGAATCAAAAAATGATGAAAAAAATGACGTTTTTAAAGTTTGGTTTTCTCTAACTTAACTCAAACGATTTTGATGGTTCTTTTTTCAAAGCTTGTCTTTATCGTGCCCCACCCAATCTATATTTATTTATAGTCCGAGTTCCTTCATCACTTGTACTTTTTTTCCTACAACTACAAGAATTGTGCTAATATCACTTGGTAACGCGCGAATTACCAACTTGGAGGTTCGGAGGGCTACCGCGCTCCTAAATTATAAAATTTTATTATTATAATAATGATCTCGCCTTATTTATGAGACAGACAAATGAAAGCCAAATCGTCCAGTATGCAAGTTAAAACAGAACCCCTTAGTGAGGTTGCTTCGCTCCCTCACTGTGTTCGGTTAATAGGTAATTTCACTGATGAACTTTTATATTTTTTCAACGACTCAAGAGTGTTACTTGTTTTTTTTTTTTTTTTTTTTTTAATCGTTTTCATTTTTCACCAAGACGGCCCTCATTTGGCCTCGAGTGGTCTACGGTATAAGTAAAATTTTAGGATTAGAAAATAAACATGTATACAAAACTTCATCAATTTTGAAGAATCCGTTCGGGAGTTATCGCAGAACAGACAAACAGACAAACGAAAGCCAATTCGTCCAGTACCCAAGTTAAAACAGAACCTCACTTAGTGAGTTCGTTCTCACTGTGTTCGGTTAATTATGTTTAAAAGAAGGTAAGACAACAAGAGACCCTCCCTCAAGTCGAAGAACGATTAGAGAGATAGTCCGGGTTATTCTAAAATTAATCCCGTTTCATAAATTGGCACTGTGTCACAGATTTTTACAAGTATGCTGTGTGGTGCCATTCATTTTATCCAGATGGGCCCCTCAACTGGTTCAAATAGTGGGTACACCCTGAACATATTTCCTTAATTTATGTCAGATATAATAATTAGGACTTTTAAGTCCTATTATTTCAGCAGTATGCCCAAGATGTATTATTATGTGGTAAAAATCCCAAATGGGAGGATAACTATGTATTTTTACAATTAATTTATGTGAAAGAATACTGAGAACGAAGCTTATTGTGTTGAGTAATAAATGTATAATATATATTTTTTTTAACTGTTAATTTTTTATTTTATACTATAAATGAGGTACAACACAACCCACAACTAAAAAGTTAATAGTACCTCATAAACTCACTAAATTTAATGTAAATTATGTAAAACTAAAATATGTAAAGAGTATATTGTTTTTAAAAATCGTATGTCCCAGCTCGAACCCGCAAACTTCAGGCATCTGAATCTTCTCACTGTGCCGCCTTAACCACTGAGCTAACTGGCCTATTGATTAACAGTCGTGGTGTTTGCAACACATAAAAGCTTCAATTTATTTTACTTTGTATTATAAAATTTTTAGCGGCCAGTGAAAGAAATATTTACTAGAGAGAATTGGATAGGAGGAAAAAAGCCTTTCACTTCTTATGAACCTAACATTCATAATTAGGAATAGGTATTAGGTAGTGTAGGGGCTTTTACAAAGTTTTCTATGAAACTTCTTTCACTGTCTTTATTTTATATTCTTAGCTCTAATAAACTGTATGTTTGTATGTATGATTTTATTTGTGGTGAAGCACAAGGCCTCTTCACAATTCTTGTGGGTAACGCAGCATTACTAAGAGCCTCCTTTACTTTTCAAATTCTATTACATTAATTTATTTTAACTCTGGTAATGCCGTCACTGGTCGTTACTTATTCAGTAACTACTCATTTTTCCTCACGAGGTTATGAGTGGACCCAAAACACCCAAATAAAGTGCAAAAAACTCCTGCCCAGCTGGGGATCGAATACAGGTCACCATGCGTGGTAAGCTTAGCGCGCTAACTCACTCAGCACCGGCGACTATTTATTTCACACAATTTCACATCGGGACATGTGGATTGAAAGGTTTGTGAATGAATAGGTATATACATAATAAACTAGATTAAATATCTATACTCCAATGTTATTCTGAGCTCTGAAAATGATCCTTTTCCTAATTAACGGCCAAATGGTAGCTTTTGGGATAATGAAACCATAAAAAGGCACACCTACCACCCAGAAGAAAAATAATGAGCCATCGTTCATGAAAATCGGTCCAGTGGTTTTGGCTGTAGAGCGGTCAACGTCAAAGAAGAAGCAGAATATTTTGAAAAAAAATGACGTTTTTACAGTGTGGTTTTGACCAACTTAACTCAAACGATTTCAATGTTTCTTTTTTAAAAGCTTGTCTATTATCGTGCCCCAATCTGTATATGTAGTTCAATTTCCTCCATCACTTGTACTTTTCCTCCTACAACTACACGAAATGTGCTACTTATGCTGTCGCGTATAGTATACTCTTGGTAGCGCGCAAACTATTTCGATTGACTTGGCGGGTCGGAGCGCTACCGCGCTCCTTAATTATAAATTTGATTTCGTTCCTTCAGATAATTAAGCACCTATCAATTTACTCAGTAACTACTCACTAAAGTTATTGTTTTAAAGTTCATCACTGAAGTTTCACGACAGATTTAAGATGTAAGGTGAGATGGATACAAGATTGCAGATGGTTCAGTAATGACTTAGGGTGAAGGTGTAGTTTAATGTTCATGCTGTACAGGTGAATAAAATTCATCATGATGATAGAAATGAATAATCAACTTTGTTTGAGCCAGAATCTCGAAGAAGTGCCAAGAACATGAAAAATTGATGTAGGAATGTAAGCATGGAGTTGACTGTTTCGTCTTCTCTTGAGGACTTGTTCAGAACATCATGAGTTGGTATAAATGTAGCAGCGTCAGATAACCTTGCTTGAAGTGCAGTAGAAAGGAGTTCAAACTTATCAGAATTTTTCTTCCTCCCAACATTATTCAAAAGTAACTTTACAACTCTCATAGCTTTATTATAAAGTTCATGCATATTTAAGAGTATGATTGTAGGTATTACCTACAGAATACAGTATACGGGGTGGACTGTAGTTTCATCATATCCTGAGAGAAAGTTGTGCTGATGCATGCGATGCAAAATAAAAGAAATCAGGTCCTGTTAATTTCAATTGCTACATCTTCTTGTTTCGTTTTTATACTTTTTTCCAACAAAATTAATGTATAAATAAAGTATGGAACGAATTTAAAATTTCCTTTTGTTTTCTGCCTAAAAAAATATTTAATTGTACAATGTAATGACTTTGTTTTCTGCCTAAAAAAATATTTAATTGTACAATGTAATGACTTCCAACAAAATTAATGTATAAATAAAGTATGGAACGAATTTAAATTTCCTTTGTTTCTGCCTAAAAAAATATTTAATTGTACAAGTAGCTTGATCTGAAAAAATTCTTACTGTTTTGCATTCTTTCTTAATCCATCATGACAAAGTATTATTTATAAGAAATCAATAAATGACATTTTATTACCAATATGAAGATATTTCATTTCATTCATGATAACTCTCAGATCTGCCTGACAACCTAATGAAATTAAAAGTTTAAGTAAGCAAGCTTCAGACTGAAGCATTCCATGTTCCATTAAAATTACTAACTACTTATGTATCAGCTTCATATTTTCTGTTTGGATACATTCTATCCAAGCGCATAAGATTACGTACAACTATTCTCATGAAGTTTCTACGGACACACTATTGATCAATAGACATTTCATTACCATTATCAAGATTACATTTCATATCATTATAAATATCTGCAAGATTCTGCTGCAATGTCAGAATAGGAATCTTAACAAGTAATGAAAACCATAAGACTTGATCTGTGATTCTCTGTTCGCTTAAATTATAACTTATCTCTAGGTCAGCTTCACTTTCTTCGTTTGGAACCCTATTCTATCCGGAGACAGCGGCAGAGGCAACTCAAGATTTATGTACTTCAAACATAAATTTAAAAATCGCGATTTTTATTGCAGAAATGGGCTCTACGTTGAAAAATAAGTTGATTTGACTCTTTGTTTAACTTCCTAGGCCACCGGGAACCCTATTTTCGAGACCCCCCAACAATCGTGAAAGACATGAAAAGATTCATAATTTTGTTTTTTTTTTCTGTTTTTTTTTTTTCATACGGATCCTTTGAGACCCGACTTCGTGTCTTTAACTTGGCACTGAAGATTAAGTGAGGTGTCTAAAGTGATCGAGATATAATGGAGATGAGCCCGGACCAAAAAAAAATTCTAAATTATAAGCGGGCGGCCCATTTGGGCGGCCTCGGGTTTTGGGAGCCCAAATCGGGAATTGAAGGATAATACTAATCTTAAGTGGTATCAAATGAAAGATCTTGATGAGCAGATACCAAATTTATTGATTTTATTCCTTCATCCGGTCCACTGGATGGCACCTGGTGGCCTTTTCATTTTCTTTGGCGGGTAGGTACCTTCGAATCCTTAGCTTAGTGGTCAGATCTTGGCCAGTATGTATTTTTCGAGATGACCTCGCTCTCTCACTTTAATGTTTAAGTTTCCAAGTATTAATTTAGTTCATTTTCCGTCCGTTTCTTTAGAAAATAACTTTGTCTATTGGTAGCAAGCTCGACCTGCCACCCAGTCAGCACGGGTTCGAATCCTGGCGAGGACGAAATTTTTTAGTTCTCTATTTTCAATTTGGGCTTAACGTTGTTTTGTTTTTCCGATCTTTATATTTGATCTTCATGACGACCCCATTACCCTCGCGAAGAAAATTTTAGTAGTTGCAGAATTGGGCAATGACCTGTGGCGGCATTATGAGATTGATTTTGGACAATCATGGTTGGATGGAGATAAAATATGATGAATTAACTCTCATAATGTCGATGCTACTCACTAAAAGTTGTGACAAAGTAGTGACTTTGGCCAAGTGGGTAGCATACTAGGCTTGCACGCATTATGACTTGGGTTCGATCCCCTTCAGGGAAGTTTTTTTTCTCTGTCTATTATGTCCAGGGTACACTCATACCTCGTGAGGTATTGATAAGGGACGTCACCACCGAGTTCTCTCCCGCTCATGGTTTTATCGACACCAAATTGTCTCCCGTCGCGTCACTTGCATTTTTACCTGATTTTATACCTACATAGTTTAGGCCTAGCATAAAAATTATAATCGAAACACCTAGGAATCATTGGTATAGAACTGAGGCATGGCTTTCTATGTATTTTTCCTAACCCTATGATAAATTCAAGACATGGCCTTCTATATATTTACCTAACCCTACTATAAACCCGAGGCATTGCCTTCTATGTATTATCCCTAACCCTACTATATTCCTGAGGCATGGCCTTCTATGTATTTTACCTAACTCTACTATACACTGAAGGGATTGGAGGCTCCGAGGTCTATTTAGCATTGAAAGATAAACCTAATCATGTTGAGTATAGAATCAAAAGGTCTTCCATTGCAAATTTATATATTATTTACTCACTTTAAGGACTCAGGGGGCCAAATCTGTGATCCAAATACATATTGACATTAGAAAAATTAAATACGTACTGCTAAAACTATATCTTAAAAAAAAGACAACTTGGTATATTCACATTTTCCCAGCTTATTTACTTTTGTTATTTATAATGTTTCAGTAGTGTATGAACCTATATTTTCGTACAAAAAGAACTGATATCCCCCCAAAAACACCACTTCGTGGTTAAAAAAAGAAGAACGCCTCACTCAAAAGTATGATTATAATTAGCTAAAAATAAATGATATCAAATTGAGAACACCTTACCACCTTTCTTTCTATATCTCTGCACTCCTCTCTGAATTTATTCCTCTTATGTTTATCTTTCTTTATCCTTTCTAGGGGTCATCCCAAACTTGATTTCTCTTTAAATTTACTTGTTGCACGGCAATAAAAAATGGCGGTCGCGGTGTAATTTTCTCGATTCAAATCAAATAAGTTCAGAAAAATCATACTCCGACCGCCATTTTGTATTGCCGTGCAACAAGTAAATTTAAAGAGAAATCAAGTTTGGGATGACCCCTAGAAAGGATAAAGAAAGATAAACATAAGAGGAATAAATTCAGAGAGGAGTGCAGAGATATAGAAAGAAAGGTGGTAAGGTGTTCTCAATTTGATATCATTTATTTTTAGCTAATTATAATCATACTTTTGAGTGAGGCGTTCTTCTTTTTTTAACCACGAAGTGGTGTTTTTGGGGGTTCAATTCACAACGTATGTTTCCTCTTTTTGAATATTTCCTCTCTTACTTTACTTCTCCCTTTTTTCACTTTTTTTTCACTTTATACATCGCTCAGTTGCAACCCTTTCTTTTTCCCACATCAAAATTTCAATCGGAAAAGTTCAGAATTTTATAAATATACTTGACTTAGGGAAGGTGGGCGTAGAACTGTAATATAATACATACCAGTATACTAGGTATAAACAGAAAAGTGAGAAGTTTTTCTAGATGTACAGGAATATCAGAACATACTTGATGGTGGGTAATAGTAGGTACCCTACTGGAGCAAGCTACATAGATTCAGCGTCTCACTGGAGCAAGCTACATAGATTCAGCGAAAAAAAGTTGTCATATTTCTACATAACTGCTCAAACTCACTTTACTAAATCTTTGCTGAACTTGGGATTTAAACCACCGACCTCCATGTTACAAGTCCACCGCCCAATCGATTAAGCTACGGAATAAAAAATCTGGTGTAAACATCACACGACTTTCCTTATCATATTAGGAATGGAAACGGGACCAAAAGCCCCTGGTGACTTAAAGGTAACATTTATCTAAAAATTAACATCAAATTCGTAATCAGCACCTTAAAATCATTGGATTTGATATGTCACAACTCCCATCTAGGATGAATACTAAAAAAGTTAGTCCAAGCGGGTCCCCCACAAAATACCGGTAAATTGGGGCCGAGTTCAAAAAAGTTCAAGATATCAAAAAAATGATCAGAATAGACTCCTATTATTTTTTTAATCTAAGAAAATGTTGTTCTCTAACTTTTTTTGTATCTTTAACCAATTCATAGAAACGGCGCTTGCGGCCAATATTTGCGGCCCTGCGGCCGCATTCTGCGGCCGATTGCAACCAAAAGTTTCGTGGTTCGTCTGGTGTATAAAATTAATTTCCATACCAAATTTCAAGTCTCTAGCTCTTACCGTTCTTGAGATATCCTGTTCACACACACACACACAGACACACAGACAGACGCACGGACCAATGGCTGAAAACAACTTTTTTGGTATCCTGAGGCTATGATTCGTCCAGAAATGTGAAAAACTGGGTAGGTCAAATTTTCGACGAATACAATACTTTCCTTATTATAGGATAAGGAAAGTAAAAATGTATAGGTAGTTAGAATATTATTATGTAAAGTTAAAACATCGTTTCTCTTGGTATGACAAGTTGACAACTACCAAACCTCTGGTCAGTGACGACAGTTCAATTGGGCAGTTCCAACACAAAAAACTGGTGTGACACCGCACGACTTTCCTTATCACTCGAAAATGTCAAATTCCGCCTTTGGTGACTCAATGGTAACAGTTAGCTAATACCTAATTAATGTCAAATTCGTAATCAGCACTTGAAATCACTGGATTTTTTTGTCACAACCTCTATATAAGATGAATAATAAAAAAGTTAGTCAAATCAGGATTTAGCCGGGTTCCAAAAAAAAAAAAAAAATGATCGGAGTAAACCCCTTTTCTTTTTTTAATTTAAGAAAATGATGTTCTCTAACTTTTTTGTATCTTCAACCAATCAAAAGGAGCGCCTCTTGTGGCCGATTTTTGAGGCCTTGTGGTCGCGGAGTGTGGCTGATTTCAACCAAAAGTGTTGTGTGGTACATAAAACAACTTCTATACCAAATTTCAAGTATCCAACTCTTACTGTTCTCGAGATATCGTGTTAACACACAGAGAGACGGACGGACACACATATACGGACCAACGGACCAATGGCCGAAAACAACTTTTTTGGTATTTTGAGCTATGTGATTCGTCCAGAATTGTGAGAAACTGCTGGGTAGGTCAAATTTTCGTCGAATACAATACTTTTGCCGGGGCTGGTAGGTAACCCTTGTAAATTGGATTCTTTTGTTCTTGATTACTTTCATTGTTTTATTATTAGATTGCTACTTCTATCCTGAGGTTGTATATTTGCCATCTAATCCTAAAATAAATTTACCATTAAGTTCTTCATTTGATTTTTCCATTAGCAACTATGCAACAGGCGACTGGGCTGGGATAAGTGATATATGTAAATAATCTTCATATTATGTGATTCAAACTGTTGCGCCTTAGTAAAAATATTTCACATCAAAACCAAATTCTGCGTCTGAATTGATTCCCCTGATCCAAGATTATATTATACGCCCCTGTTCTAAACTATTCGGTCCGTACGCTATAGAATATTATATTAGAGACACGCAGAGGCTAAGCCACTTTTCAATGTTGAATTTAATAGGAGAAGAGCGTCAGAAAAAAACGAACGAATAAATCTTTTAGCCCAAATTTGGCGCACGCAAGGACGACGGTCTTGCGGCGAAATATTGTGATATTATATCTGAGTTGTAATATTTCAATGCACCGAGCTCACATGTTCAAGATAGTTGCTACTAATATAAACTAAACGTGAAGAACGAGTTTTACTGAATGTTATCTGTTCATCTTACAATAATACTATGGTAAGGAATTTCTTGGAAAAATATTGGAAATACTGATTTTGAGGAGACAATATCAATAAAATTACTCACGTGCCGTCATGCTTATTGAATCTTTGAAATAGCGTACCTATTCCAACATAAATGGCATTAGTCAAAAAAATTGTGACCTTTTACTTAAACTTTCATTAGGCATTGAGTTGTCTTAGCGCCTTCAAAGCGTAAATGGTGCCTCAATAGTCAATGATCAAACATTGAAATTGGAGTTTATGGATTACTTCAGTATTTCCTTACTTGCTAGATCTGCTTTTTGACAGACAAGCCTCATGCTTAGGCATGAGATGCATGCATGAAGAGGCAAGTGAACGATCTTATGCTCGTGATGTATTTCTGCCACACGCTCATGTATGCATGACAAGCGAACCTGTTCAATTTATGTGTGCATGTAAGTCTGGCTCGACAGTGCAGACCATCAAACTATGTCACTTAAATCTGTATAATGATTAAAATAATAATAAACTGATGTGACACCACATGACTTTCCTTCGCTCAAAAAGAAGACAAATTAAAGTCCGCCACTGGTGATTCAATGGTAACAGTTAGCTAAAAATTGATGCCCAATTCGTATTCTGCACATCAAAATAATTGAATTTGATAAGTCACAACCCCTATCTAAGATGAATAGTAAAAAAGTTAGTCTAAACGAGATCCCCCCAAATACCCGTAAATTGGGGCCGGGTTCCAAAAAGTTTAAGATATCAAAAAAATGATCGGAGTAAACCGCTATTATTTTTTACTCTAGTAAAATTTGTTACCTATTTTTTTTATTTTTATATTTAGCCAATTCAAAGGAACGACCCTTTTGTGACCACTTTTTGCGGCCTATTTATTCCTCTTTAGAATATTATTACATTTGATAAATAAGTCAGTCAGTAAAGTTTTCCATTTTATTCTATCTTAACTCTCTAATCACGGAATTCCGTTAGTAATGAATTAATCCTTTATTCAAATTAGTCTGGACTGAATACAGTCTTATTCACATCCAACAGCCATACGGTTCTTATTTGGTCTTCCAGCAATGTCAATAAGCAGTGCTGGAGGAACACAAGGGTCTGGAGCTTTTCCCTTCTTTTAAATTTGTAGGCATAATGTCCTGGAATTCTTCAGTTCCTGATTAAAGTTATGTGAATACAGCGTCATAGGGTCGCTGAAGATACCTGTAGTTCTCATAATATCACTGAAGATGCACAACGTCCTATGAGGTTTCGACTTAGTGGTTGCCTAATCAAAAATGAAACCTCCTTCTGTTGGCTATTTCTAAACCCTACCTACTATTTTGTATAATACCCTAGGTACCTCTACTTTTTTTATATAGATACCTAACTATGGATACCATTAGTGAAGGGAATGAGCTACCAATAGTCAGGAAGTATATCAATAAAATCCATAAATATTATAACCAAGTTAAATCATAATATTATGCATAGTCCCTCGCTGTGATAGCCTTTAGTTCATTTCTTCGAATATTCAGTACAGGCATTTGCTTCATAACACAACTTACTGTCAGTGACTTGGGTGAGTGATATCACCTTTGGTACTCCTATTAGGAATAGCAGCTTTCTTTCAGGTTCCTAGGTACTGTCATTATACAGCTTTCAGTCCATGTTTTCTATCGTCTAATACAAACAAATGTCAAGAGTATTATTTTTAAGGTTTTTTTTTAAATATTTTTTTATAGATGTATTTTACAACGAAGGTTTATAAAACATACATTTTTAAGGTTTATTTTGTTTATATGTGTGCGAAATACTCATGTAATCCCTACTCGAAGTTTGCGCGAGCTCTACCACTGATTAGTGAATAGTAGGTCTGAGTACCTAACACTAATTGTAAATAGTGAATGAGTGATTCATGTCTCACTGGTGGAAGCGTGCGGAGAATCTAATTAGTTAAATTATAAATATTGCAGTCTGATTGTTAAGTTAACTCTATCAGGATTGTTTTAAGAATTAAGGTCCGCTACTTGAGTCAAGTAGTGGTGAGAGACTTTTGACTGCTTGTCGTAAATATTATTAAATTTAATAAGGGGGATTTTTCTTCTCAAAAAAATTGACTCTACAAGTATCAGGCTAAGAAGCTGTTTAAAGTTATTGAGTGTTTAAAGAAACATTGCCAAAATCAGTCTATTGGTTCATGTGCAGGACCTCAAATGGAAAAGTTGGAGTTAGTCTATTTGAATCATTTTCATCTGGCATCTGGACGTAGCAAGGGAAACGACCATCCATCATTCGGTAGTCCCCGAACTTACGTTACATACTAGGATTATTAGACTACTTGTAACATTCTAGATACCTACTTACTTTGCAAAAATCTCATTATACCTATAGTGATAAAAATTGATGGTGACGATATTGCTAGAGACCAACTCCAGAAGGAAGAAATGAGAGGGCCATCACTACAACACTACTCAACAAACGCCCATGTCATTCACTATACGTTCCTCCTCACACTAGGACTTGATGAATGAGGCATTGCTGACCCGTTACTCAGGACACATGGGTTCATCACCTCAAGGCAACTCAACCACCTTGGGCGTAAGTGTCAGTTTCATATGAGTTGTAAGTAATAAACTAATAACAGTTACCACGCCATATTCAAAATAGTAATAACAGGCGACACAATGGCTAAACGACATAATTGCTTAGAAGCGGACAACGCAACATCCATGTTGTGAGATCTACAGAAAGGAAAAAATAAATTAGGTAAAGAGACTGAAATATTTAACCAACGATGTTGAGAAAAAAATCAACCTTATTCATAGAGCTACATAGTTAGCAACATCCTCAATTCTTCATACACATCTGGGCTTACATTTGATGAACATTTTAATTTATTATAACGTCACCGTGAATTTATTTTTACAAACCCCACCAGGAGATCCTTGCTGAAATATGGATATTTCAATAAGTATTTATAATTAGTATAATTACGTACAAGTAGACAAGTACCCCAAGACGGGTGCTCTTGAAATCATTAGGTATATTTATGAATCCGTTCTGAACATCAGAAAGATACCTACACTCGTCACCATAAATCATTTCTTACTATAGATGACACATCCAAACAAAGAACAACGAAAATTCTTCATGTGAAATTTTGGCTTCTAGATGGCTAATGATCAGATTGATCAGTGATGGGTTCATTTTGCGTTCATTTTTGACTGTTCAATATCTATATCAAGTGAAACTCTGTCGACTGAGGAATAGAGACAGAAACGTTGATTTCAAATTAAATTTAGAAAAGGAGAGGAAGATTTCTGTATTGAAGTGTACTGACAGCTCAAGGAAATGCACTACTATGACAAATTTCTTCAACAGATGGTCAGTAAATGAAACTGAAATCTGAGCATCTATAAGAATAAACATTCTTACCCAACAATACTTGTATGAAAAATGCAAAAAAACCAAGAAAAAAAAAATCTTCGTGAGAAGATACTAGAATAAAATTTCTGGACTTGTTGTTGTATGAAGAGGCCCAATATTAGGTTTTAGATCACGATATATCAATTTATTCTTAACAAATAGAGATAACTACGAACATGTGTTATTTTGAGTTGGTATGCTGTAAATCCAGTCTATATAATCTTTGATTGCCACAATAATAAAGTGGATAGTACATAAATGGAATTACCTACTTCAAAAAATAGTTACATGACGTACCTACGCATACAATCAACCAACTAAACCAACCAAGCAAGCATAAACCCAACTTTGGGGTGATAGTTAACAGATTGTGATTTCTCCAGAGGTGGTGAGTTAAACCTTCCAGTCGGCCATATTTCTAACCAGATATTCCGTTATCTAACTAGTACCTATAGTTTAATTATCTACAAGTGTTAATTACTCCTGGCTGGTTGACATTATTTTGGGTAGCAGCTACGATTCAGCATTCTTATTTACTGGAGATTAGAACTGTCTTGTTAATCTATTAAGAAGATATGCATACTTAGACTTGGTATCCATTCTATCAATTTCTTCCATTGCTGTAAGAATATTTTTTTTCGTTTGTCAATAATACTCGTAGGTATAATCTTTCAGTATTAGTTACTTCTGCGAGCATCTCTTTTTCATTTTTGAATCACTCATTGTTCTTAATAATGTTTAGTTATACCTATTGTATATAGGTACATAATTACCCATTCAAACTGTTCTTCTATTGAGCCACAGTTTCGTAAATTTCTTTATGAAAACGCTTCTCCAGTCGACGTTAGTTTCATAACGAGTAGGTAGTTCTGTGTTAAAATTCAATAAACAATGCCAGCTTATTTTTTCTATAAGGAGTTAAGGACTGTTTGTTTCTAATGACTCCCAAGTCCCGAGAGGTGTTCCTCAGTAGGCTTGAACTTATGTCGGGCAACACGTAGGTAGCTTGAGAATATTAGGTCTACGCTGCTATCGACAAGAGCACTCCTTCTTTAGCTCTTAATAGAAACAGGAAGCTGATTGCTTACAATTTATCGTGTACATAAACAGACAGTATGTATGGAAGAGATTATGTTTAATGCAACACATACAGCAGATGAGCAGCTCAACGTACCTATATTGTTCAACGATTTCATTCACTCGCTTATCTGGAACGCTCAGTTATTGAGAACATTAAAGAAGAATATTAATACTATGGGTGGGTCAGTATATGCAGATTTTTACTTTCTATTACGTTTTTGAAATAAGAAGTATCGCAGTTGGTCTATTTTTTTTCGAAATTGTAAGTGTTTTTGTACCTATGTATGTACTCGTATGTTTTGATAACACGCCATTTCTTACTATGCAGTTTCTGTGTAACTGTACTTAGTTATAGTTATGTACCTACCAATGATGAAGGAGGGAGAAGGGTGAGAGAGGAGTAATGTAAATAAGGTAATACTCAATTCCTATGTTTCCCATGTATTAAATAGATAAAGGAATAACAATATCTCTGCTATTTTCAGACCGATATGGTTGGAAACAACTTTTGTTCAACTACGTCAAAGAGGATTTATTCCGATATCTTTCATTACGTCTCAGCATTAGAGTTCAATGTGGAAATGTATTAGCATAATGTCCATGGTCACAAGTACAATACAAAGTTTACAATATCCAGGATTGAAAATGGGTCAACACAGGACTCAGGGGTTCGGGAGAAAATCCTGGAGTATGGAATCTGCGGAGGGTGTGCTACGAAACATCAACTCTTGACCTGGATATTGCTCGCTTTTTCCCGACTATATTTCAAGTAATACGTATAATTATGAGAGTCAGTGATCAGTGAGTCGCTTGTACTTTTATAGCTGCCTGTCATTTTATCCTTCAGATATTCGTTTTTGTATAGGTAGGTACATCTGTAAAAAAGAATTACACCAAAATTGAGTTGAAGCTTGTCGACTTGATACAACTTACTATTCATCTATTCTATTATTGAAGGCATAGATAGGCAAATGTTCGACTTAAAACCCTCTAGAATACTTCTGTATCTACCATTGTATAGTACTGGTAAATGATATATTCTCATTATAATATAAATACATGGGTTCTACTTTAGATTAGCTCCACGTTTTATATTTTTATTTATTTTCTTATTCCCTCCATAACACATGTTACACATAGACGCGTACCACATATGTACACAAACACACTTGAAAGAAAATTCCGAATAAAATGCCTCATGTCTTAAACATGTCAAGATAACATTGTGTTTGAGATATAATAGATTTTCTCTCATTGTTTCTTCCTCTCTCTTGGTTTTTCTTATATTGTACACGCTTCACTGTATTTCCTAAAATTTCCACACCCGTTAGCATTTTGGTTATTTGCTCTCATTTTATCCCCCACCCCTCTCTGCCTCTTGTTCTGTTGGTTTTCGCTCCTCTTTTCTTTCTTTTTCTTTCAATTTTCTTTATTTTTTTCCATCATTCTCCTCTTCTTTCCACTGTCCCACGTCCCTATCTCCCTCTCATATTCTTATTCTTGTTTCTGCTTATTTCTTTGGTTGAACTGAATCTTTTTTCCTACAACATCTCATGTTCCTCTTACTATACACTTCTGAGGTCTTCGCACATTGTTTTGACACACTTTTTCTGTCGTCAGCTTTTTTGTGCTTCCTTTATTCTGTCATCTAACTCCTCATAATAATATGTTCTGCTTTGTTTCGAAAATATTTTTTACCTTTTTCCGTACTTGAAAGCTCTGCGGAAAAGATTGTGGTTATTCATTTTTACACCTACCTAGGTTTAAACATCCAGTGTAGTTGCTGGTTCTGTTCTCTTTTAGCAGGTTAAAGTTTCTGAAAATTTCAATTTATTTTATCTACAGGTTTTAGTTGTTATTATTATAATTATTACCTATTTATTTTTCATCTTGACATTAATAAATTGTAATGTACTATAGATTTCCTGGTTATCTTATTCGAATACTAAACTTCCTTTTAAATAATTGTTGCTGTTATTTTATTTAGAAACATCGTACTATATTAATTCAAAAGTACCGATTTATTACTTTTTGTTATTCATATAAACTTCTACATTTAGTGGATGGTTTATGATAGGAAAATTAGTCTTTTTTTTGGTTCTATATCCTTCTAATGATCCTTCCTTTATCTTGCCATTGCTTGGATCTCAAGGAGCACCAGAAGCGAAGCGATGGACAAGGTTCATGCTCGAATGCGACGCTACCTGGTGGGTAATTGGTGCAAATCATTGACGGATCAGACAACAGGGTGGTTGAGGAACTGAAGGTAAATAGGTCGAAATGAAGGAATGGGTTTTACTCAACTAGAGAAAAATATTACAAGTTTACAAATATTTTCTATTAATATAAGGAGGGGAAGAAAATTTGTTCAATAGTTTTTCTTTTATTTATTTGCCGATCTAATCCAAATGTTTATGACTTTCTTTCCTTTTTGTAGAACTTTAGGTAGATCTTCTATAATAGGTAGATCTTATTCTTCGATGAGGTGCACACAGAAGATATAGAAACATGACATTCTTACAGGTTTTTCTATCGATATTCATTTATTATTTAGTATTATAAAATCAATACGTTATAAATAGGTATAACAGTCCATAGCAGGCGCGGCCGGTGATAAGGAGCTGCGGAACTGCAGCACCCCACACGAAAAGGAAAAAGGAGGGGGTTTTCAAGTCCTAGCTCGTAGGTACACAATGAAAATCATTACACTTTTTTTCAATAATTTAATTAGTTTATATATTAATAGTGGACTCTGTGATTTTGTGGAGGTGTATCATACTGATTAAGCTAGAACTATGAGGTTTTCTGTAAAAATATTTAGTTCTACCTCAATCGATTAGTTTATAATGAAAATGATTGGCATGGGAAACAAACTCAAACTTATTATTTTTTCAGGTTCATAGTAGAAATCCAATAATGTTATGTACATTATAATATTTTATATAAAACTAGGATTAAAAAAAAGATTCCCAAATTTTATATAAAATATTAAATACAAACTTAAACTCGTTAGGTACTAAAAGAGCGACTCTTAAATCCTATTTTAGCCCACCGGCCAAAACATTTTCCCACCGGCCGCGCCAATAAATTATTCGTACATATTGTTGTGTATATTTTTCTCTTTGTAATACGTCCAAGATAAAAGAAGAGTAAATTGATTTTACTCATTGAAATTTTCAATTCTGACTCGTAATACGATATCACCTTTAGATGGAAATTGAATTTTTTATTGAATGCAGCGAATATATACCTAATGTATTTATTGTACGCATAAAAAATGATCAACAAAAAAAAAAGTTATAGAAAATGTTATGGTTTCGTTTAATATATTTTGATTTCTATTTAAACATTTTTAGGCTTTAAAATGCCGGTATAATATATTTTCATGTAGAATCATACACTAAATATTGTTATCAGTCTCACCCAGTATATTTCATGGATTTATTTATTAACGTAATTGTTGTGAAGATGGAGCATCATAATAGAGGCCGAGTATCTGGGTAGTGTGCTGGGTATTGGAATGTTCACTATTTTCATTCATGTAGTGTCGATAGAGAAAGAATTTCTCAACTAAATGAAGAAGAAATACAGCACGACACACCTAGGTACCTTCCAAACGATAGATAAAAGTAGAAAAATTCTACATTTAAAGCGGTAGGGAGAAATTAGGAATGTTACCTTAGATTTTAATTAAAAGAAGGTTTCTGAAAAATCCAAACAGAATGTCAAAACGTCTCTGAATAAATAATTAAAAGTTAAAACAGTTATCATATTTGTGTTAATCACTTTTGTGATATCACAACTACTCAAACTCGCTTTATTGAATCTACGCTGAAACCGGGACTTGAACCACCGACCTCCAAGTTACAAGTCCACCACCTTATCGATCAAGCTACTGAGATCGGTAATAGGTATGACTGCATAAGATACCTACAGATGTAGGTAATTAACAGTACAACAAAATTTTGTTAAGAGAATTAAAATATGTTTAACACAAGTATTGTTCTCGTCACAACGGTCGTTTTCCCGGTTGGTAAGCTCTTCTCCACTCTGCATGTTCATTTGTTGACATGCCTTGGACTCGAATTTCAAACTCCGGTTTCAAGTCCACGGCACTAACCAGCGGCTACGGCTACCGAGTCTATAAGTCTATAGTGAAGATTAATGTTAAAGTATAGCAACTAATAAGCTTAGAAAATAGTTTCTGTTTAAAATATGAACTCTCAGAAAAACGAGAGGCATTATAGAAACCTATTTTATATTTTTTTTTATCTTCTTGTTTCAGGTGCTGAGAAGTTGCTTTCCAAGATGCTACCTAATACTAAATCACCGTGTAACTAATTCAATGCATAAAGTCTCTATCAATATATAAGGACTTTTGATAAAAATAAATAATGATTAAAACAAATAACAATAGCATTAAATATAGAAATTATAACAGAAAGTCCAGAAAACAGACCCTCGTCGTTGATTTTAACAGTCAATAAGAATAATTGCATAGTCGAATCCAAATCGGATCACAATCAAGTCATTCCAAGACGATACTCGGAAAATTCACTGAATACAGGGCCACATATCGCAAATTTTCAAAGTGATAGAACTGTGAATAGTGTACGGATAAATGGTGATGCTAATACTAGTAACGCAACGACAGAATCGCCCGGTAAAATTAAAGTAGACAAATCTAGTCAAACGTCTTTAGAACCACCCAAAGACTCCATTAATTTAATTGAAAATATACAACATGAAATTCTAAAAGTTCCTGTTCGAAATAAAAGTAAAAGCAATATAAAACACAGTCGAAATAGCACTGCAAATAAAAAAAGGCTCTCGGATCAAAATCATACACCCTCACATGAGGCACATGCACTTCAGTATGAAGAAGACCCCACAATCAGTATCAACAATATTCTTGATGCTATCAATGACAGTATGATAAACACGGACAGCGATGATAGTGACGATGACTACAATACTCTAGTAAAAAACTACAACTCAAATCCTTATTACTATGTAAAAAATCAGAATCAAAGTCTTGTAGGTAATGTTAATACAACAAACAGAAATATTCTCTCTAGTACAAACTATCCCTTGACAAAATCTAAAAGCGACAACACAATACTCAATAACGACAGCAACCTGAACTGCAGCCTTTTCACGTCCAAGGATGACATCAACATCAGTCCAGGGAATATAAACGAACAAGAAATTAACAACACCTTAAACACCAACAACAAAGCACCTCACCCAGAACAGTTCAACAACCCATTTGATATTTTCAAAAACAACAGAGTTCTACTCAATATAGAGAAACATGCACACAGTACACTGGAAAAGCACAGAGACACAAAGAATCCCCACGTAATAGATAACCAATTCACTGAGCACGAATACCAACACAAGGTCAGCCAGGAAACCAAAGCAAACAGTCAAATCGGTACAAATCAATCACCACTTGAGCAAAATAAAGCGTTCCTAATTAACAACAACAATTACATCGACAGTGATGAAGTGAAAGTAGATGGTGGCAGTAAATACTACTGCAGAATGCTGGCGGGAGACACCAAGACGCTACCTAGGACTTCATCACTAGCACCCCGGCTGTCTGTCTTCAGGAAAAGCAGAACCTTGACGTCCAAGAAGGTAAGATTTTTCATAAAAAGTTCTTCAATCTTAATCTTAATATCTATTATTTGTTTTTTTTTTTATGTTAATTTGGTAATTTATTTGTCCGTCTGTCTTTACTTCTGACTGTTACATAAAATCTAATTCTAAATGTCCTTTGATTTTACTTTTTACAAAAAGTTTGGAAAATTAATCCTTAATAATAATTCAAATCCAAAATGGCAAGCTATAAGTTATACTATTATAACAAAAGAAACATTTTCAGTTAAACAGTTGATATTTATTTAAATGTGACATATTTACTCGTATCCGTAAAGAACAACAGTCAACATCTTCCTGAGAAAAAGTTTCCACATCTGTGCAGTACCGAGCTTAAAAGTGACTTCCTTTTGCAATACTTTGCAAAAAGTTGAAAATTTCTGCAAGTTACATTTTCTGAAAGTTCAAAAACAACTCAATTCCGAGTCAGAGAGTAAGAGTATCTGTCAATATATTGTTCAGCGTTTTACAATCTGAAAGGATTGCAAGCTTAAAATGAAGGGAATATAAAGTTTTAATGTCCTGAAAACCAATCCAAAATCACAAAAAAAAATATTGTACCTTCGGAGACCCTTCGAAAGAATAATAAAATAATAAATAAAAAACACCTCAGAGTATAATTTATAATATCAGGTTTCCTATGTGCTAAACTATTGTGACACTTGTCATATTTTTATTAGTTTTGTGTTTTCATAATATGTATAAATGTATCTCTATTTCTTGTCTGATTTTTTTTCTGATACCCTGACCCACAATTTGATTAACACTGGTAGATAATATTGTGAATGAATAAACTAACTTTGAAGCACATAAGAGTTCTGCATTTTTATCACTCATTCAACATTCAAGAATAATATTGGTTTTTCGAAGTCATTTTCCAAAACTTTACGTGAAGAAAACTTGTATGAACAAGTTTTGTTCTTTTTAAGAAATTCCTAACTTGGAAAACTTAGGTGGTAAGTAAATAATTTTGTTCCGTTCGACAAACATTAATAAAAGAAGTTTAGTGCTATTTAAACACTAACCTGAGTAACTATGAGAGTATGTTATCTAGTGTTTTAGACAGTCATGAATTGCCAGTAGAATAACACTCAAGACGTTTTGTTAAGTATTGAGATGGTTGAGTAAGTAGGTATTTTTTTCTATTTTCTTTTTCAAAGTTATTCTTCTATTCGTTAGAGAAAATATATTTTTCTTATGCATGTGCGCCTACCTTGAAAAACAATGCAACCATCAATTACATTATTTATTAAAAGTCAGGGTCGATGGTACTTTGAATACGCCAGTTCTCGTTTTGTCACTACATGTAAGCAACAACCAGCAAGATTAGGACTTAGATGGGATATCATTTAAATTTTAACACTCGTGACGTTGGCTATTTCCGGCTCAACCCAAAGTGGGTGGGGTTAATGTGAGTAGTTTGTTGGTAAGTTTATAGCAAATGGTGGTTCAAAGGTAAGCATATGAAAGAGACGTTATACTTCAAAACATAAAATTTATATTAAAAGATCGATTGTAGTAGGTACCTATGTAATTGTTCAAAACTTATGTTTCTTTCGAATTATAGTTTTTGGACATTTTTGTTCCATAATAAACATTTCTTTCAAATTTGATTACTCATTTTTTCAATTCTTTTTTTCCTTCATATAGTTTTCCTGAAGATGGGTAGTTCAATATTCTATCTCTTATTTTCACGATACATCGAACTTGAATTTGATTTTCACCATTCAGCTGCACAAATCTAATGAAAACAGCTTCCTCAAATTTCTACAAAATTCAATTTCCTTCATCCTGTACTTTTTTCCTTCTTTTGAACACCATTCATTCTGTTTTATGCTGTTTCGTTTTTGTCTTGGTCTGCAATGTTTCCAATTTTCAAATTTCAAACCGTAAAATTGAATCCCCATTTTTACCGTGTTTATTCAAAGGAAAGTTATAGCCACTATAGCCGAGCTATAAATATATGAAGATATTACTTTTACCATAGTATTAGAAGCTATTTTCTTGAATATTTTGTTATGGTATACTTACTATGAATTTCATAACACACTGACAAAGATGACTGGTCTGAAAAGTGAAATTTAGCGGAAGATATTGAAAAGGAAGAATTTTAAGACAAGACATAAAACTACACAGATTGTGTATAAGTGTAACCAAACTCTATCATTGGAAGCTTTAAAATACTAACTCTATTTGCGGTAGCAACTAGTCTTTAGTTTAATCTGACACCAGTCAGTAGCCCGTTCCAGAAACATTTTCCACTCTCCGAATCTCCGTTTCAACTGTCACAAAACGCACTCTGATTGGTTATTGCGTTCAAATTAACCAATCAGAGTTCGTTTTGTGACAGTTGAAAGGGAGATTCGGAGATTTGGAGAGTAGTAGAAAGTGTTTCTGGAACGTGCTGCAGGTCTCTCCCTCTATGTTAGGTCTAAATACATATTAAAATTATTCTCTCTGAGTGATGATTATGAGCTCTTACACCTAATTCTGTTACACCCAAAGGTCTGTTTTAGACCTTCTTCATTAATTCTAGCTTATTATTACATTCGTTATGCTGGGGTCCTTGTCACTTTTCAGCTTCTCCGTGTGAAGAGAGTTGAAGATATTTTGCTAACCGATTGCTGCAATGATAGACAACAATTTTATTAAGAACTGATCATGGTTGCTTCAACAACTTCATGAACATCTTCAAACCTAACAATCTCATTTGTTTCCATTGCTATCCAGAGATAAGTCTCTTTAAAAATTAACTTTTAATACTTCAACCTTAATTGTTCGCTCTATGCTCTCCTTTGCAATCAACTTAAGAGATACTTAGGTGGTATGTTGCGCTGTGTGTGGTTAGTTAATACAAGTTGAAACTCTTGAAAGTTTTGCTCCCAAACTTTTCACTCTGAAATACTTGTTCTCTGAATGTTTTCACGAAGAAGTTGGTCGGCGAGGGCATGACGCATGGAAGAGTAGATTTTTCCAAGTTCATGTTCATTTGTTCCATTTTCAAATATTTTTAGGATTAGCCTGATATATAGTAGAATTTAAAAAAAAGTTATTCCCTGCTAAGTTATGTTTAGGATTGTCTACAGAAGTAATATAATTGGTAGGTACAGATCCTGACTATCGCTCATCGCAGCTTGTTGGTCTTCTTATATTTTTATGACATGGTATTTATGGTTTGAAATTTTCTTTGTCCTACTTGTGAATGATCCATTGTTCTTGTTGCCATCACACTGGATTCCCGGTATACCAAGCTATCGACCTACTTTTGTCTTTTATCTTGTTGCTTCAATTCTTCCTACGTTTTTGTTTGGACATCATTTTTCAGTGTTAGAATCACAGCTTCATCTGTAGTTATAAAGTGAAAGTTACGTATTATCAAAGAGGTTTTAATGAGGCTTCTGAAAACACAAAATTGCAATTTTAGTTATTACTTTCTTTTACCTATAAGGAATAGAAAGTATTGTTTTCGGTCGGTTTTTTTTTCATGAGTCAATCCCTGAAAAACTTTTATTTATCCTACATACCGAACGAACATATTATACCTCCCCTAAACCCTGTCTTTCATTTTGAAGTCTATGCTTCAGGCATGGCTGCTTATTCTGTATGATGAGAACTCTTTTTTTTCTCTCGTGTTGTTAGACTAAGTAGGGAACATTTTAATTACTATAAGCTAACAGAGAAAACCATCTAAAGTCACGCTCGTATACATGTGCATACTCGTAGATAATTTAGTAGGCAGCCTTTCCGATGAATTTAGAAGAAAACGGTTTTTTGGCGTTCATTAAAGTGGCAGGGTTCTCAGTAGAGAGCTCTTCCACTCAACCTCTACTGCTCTACATAATATAGGCTCGGCAATGCGTCCCCAAAAACCATTCAGTCTGCCATCCCTAGGCATATGTCTAACACTAACATGGAGATAATTTCAAAAACCTGCTGTTGTGGTGTGGAACGTGTTCTCACCTAGTCTTTCTATAATATACTCGTAATGCTATCTTTTCGGACCTTATCTAATATTTTAAAAATGGGCATTCTGTTTCATATTATTATTGAGTTCCATATTGTCTACCATTACCATCCTGTACATATCCTTAGGTTATTTTCATAGTACTAGCACTCTCCATTAGGAAAATCATCAGCATTACCTCTGATGATCTCTTCTGAGCCGACATGAACGAGTTCATCACCGCACCGTCTAAATGTAGTTCTAGGGTTCATTATCCGACGCTCTCTTAATTCTTTTGTTTTACAAACAGAAGTAAAGTATCAACATTCAACACCTACCATAATAATACTTATAAAATATCTAATAAATATAAATATATTTAATTTTTACCCGCACCCTCATCGTTGTTCCCAATTCATAGAGGACATTCCTTAAGTACCCATGAAATAAGCAAGACCTGTTTGACTGCTGGATTAAAGGGACATTTCACTCTAACCTCGGCAGTATAAACAAGGTATATTCTATTCTTCTATTATATATTCTAATCTATCTTATTTTTTGCGTCCATATTTGGAATGGCCTACCTACCTAGACCTAATAATTATATCACAATTGAAGCATTATTCTCAATTGATGTTGCGTGTACGTACTTCTAGGTTATATTTCTCAACTGTTTGAGCAATATTGGTTTCTGCGGTTTTTGTCCATTCTTCAAATCGTATGATTGATACAGCTGATAGCAGATTCCTGATAAAAAATCTAGGATCCTGGCTCTTGGTTTCCTAGGCTCTAGTTGTTACTCGGACGTGAAATTATTGTTGCTCTGAGATTATTTATTGTTATTTTGTGGGTACTATTTTTACATTGTGGTAAAAGAAGTATACTCAAATGTAGGAATGTAGTATAGGTACATGGTTCATACACAGGTACAGTTCCTAATATATTAATGTTACCATAACTCTAGTTTTGAATACTTTTTCGCCGTTCTTAAATCATTCTTAAATCGTTACGAATTTTTAAAAAAATATGTAAGTGTTCATTTTCCAAATTGAAAAGCTCGTCTTAGAATATTCAAAGAAGGAAGAAATAGATAGAACTATTCCATGCCTTTTTTTTAAAGGCAATTTTTTAGTTTCCTTATATAATAGTATTGTATTCGTCGAACATTTGACCTACTTAGTTTTCCACAATTTTGGACGAATCGTAGCCTCAGATACCAAAAAAGTTGTTAAGGGTTTACGATTCTAAGCTAGCCGGCCAATTACTAAAGGGTTTAAAGAGGATCAAGATCGTTAGTCCCACATCAAATCACTGAGATGTAAATATATTATGTTTTTATAACAATACCATTAGAATACTATGCTCTGGTAGTCACTGGTAGTCAAGTGGTTAACGCGCTAGTCTGGATTAATCACGCAGATTAATACTGTGGGCAGGAATGAGCTGGAAATAGCTGTGTGTGACAATTTTCTAAAATGTTCAAAGAGCACACTGAAACCAATATCTACTGACCCGCGGTTAGAGTCCATCAGAACTATTTGGCTGAGTTCACGTCAGTACTGCAACATGTTCAGGTGTAATAATTTAAGTAGGAACTACACAGGTATATATTCACCATGAAAACGTTTTAGGACTCCTCTTCTTGAGATACAGAAAAATCAAAATGCACCACAATTTTTCTTCAAAATTAATGTTTTCAATAATAAATTTCAAGAGTTCAATTTTTTTATTATCCTTCTCTAACAATTTTCCATATTTTCTACTTCTCGCGTGACCTATTTTTTCAATATTTTCTACGGCGTCATATTTTATCAACAGTTACCTATTAGTTTTATCGCTTTGTTCTAAATATTTGTCACCAGCAATAAATGGATGGATAGGTAAAATACGACAGCAATGGATTTATTATGACTGGATTTTGACATTTGGATCACACCTGTTGCTTTTCTGTACTGTTCAGTTGTCATTATTGTCAGTAGTAATTTGCATCCATCATTTCTCTTTCATATGTACCTACTTATTGATCCTGAAGAAATAATAAATCTATGATCTCAAGAGAAATCTCATAATAGTATTAGTCAAAAGAGTTTAATTTTATGACCAGCTCTAAATTATGAGCCCCTCATCTATTGAACATGGAACTACTGAAGACTGAGGCTCAATGGTTGTGACAGTGAGAGTTGAACTTTCCCGACTATTAACAAGGATTTATTCATACGCACAATATAAGAAATTTCACAAAAAATGCAAGAAATTTCATATTTTCTTGGATTACAATCTAAAAAATCTTTTTAAAATAAAAAGAAAACTGTTGTTACTCCAATAGTACCTACTCTTAGATAATAAATGTAATGAAGTTTGAATTAAAAAGTTTTTCTCTCCCATTGGCAGTCTGAAGAGCCGAAAGCACATCTAGTACAATTTTTTCGCCAGAATCCTGCAGTCACGTCTTGTATAAGCCAAAGGGGTGGAAATTGTATCCTGGTCTCCCAAGAGAATTGGATCTCAGGATAATAATATATAGAAGTATGAGGAAAAGATACTGCTGAGATGGTTATTAATTAGACTGGATTTCAAGAGTTTGATTAATACTGAGAACTCCTAATCCGTCCATTTCTCTCAATTTTCTCTAGGTGTGTTCCTTTTAGATGGCCATCTCGACAGCACAAAGCTCTCACATTCAGTTTGAGGAAGAGCATTCGCGCGTCATCCATCTGTCACACAAGGTTTGCTCAAGATAATTTCAGGAACGGGCAATGTTTGAAGGAAGGTCCTGATGTCACCGTGATACATAAATGCGTGTCAGTACATGGTGACCCGTGCCAGAGGATTATGAACTGGCTGCTACCACTCCTGACCTGGCTTCATATTGGTAGGTAAAGCAAATGCCGCCACACCCCCTCTCCTCCCTCTCACTCTCTCTCTCTCTCTCTCTCTCTCTCTCTCTCTCTCTCTCTCTCTCTCTCTCTCTCTCTCTCTCTCTCTCTCTCTCTCTCTCTCTCTCTCTCTCTCTCTCTCTCTCTCTCTCTCTCTCTCTCTCTCTCTCTCTCTCTCTCTCTCTCCTCTCTCTCTCTTCTCTCTCTCTCTCTCCTCTCTCTCTCTCTCTCTCTCTCTCCTCCTCTCTCTCTCTCTCTCTCTCTCTCTATTATCTCACTTTTTTCCATTTATTTTAATAAAGGGTACATATTTTAATAAAAGACCAACAAGTTTCCAAGTATTATACTATAGGAAAAAATAATGGAGAGAGAGAGTTACCTGGATAAAAGAAAATAAAATATTAAGTATATGAAGAAACCCTATTATAACCTCAACATTCCATATATGGTTGAATTTTTTTCTCAATAATTTCCTATGGAAAAGGAGTATTTACAAAACAAGCATAATACTATTTTTAAAATTTAAAAGAAATGCTCCTAATACCAATAGAATTGTTAAACTTAGATACAGATATTGAAAACAAAAATTAACAAATTTAATAAAAAACGAGGTCAAATAAACATTTAATAACCGGGAGGGAATAATTATATAAAGAGGAAAGAGAAAGATTAAAACGACAAAAATGAACATGAGGATCCGGATGAAGACATCATAGTTTTACAAGTTAAGTCCTCTGGCATTCTTAGATAAAATTTAGCAACAACTAGATTGTGAACTAGATCTCCACTATCTTTTCTTAAGTTTGGATGAAAAATATCTCAGGGGATCAAGTTTGTCACCCACCCCTTCTTCTTGTGAAGAAACTTTTTACAACAAATTATATTTTTCGAGGGTGGCTATTGTTAGTGGTTTAGAAATTCTCAGTCGGGGTGCTTGGTACCGTTTTTTTATAGCCAACTTTCATAGACATACTTTTTCTTGCTTTGTAAGAATTTTCACCTTTCAATGATATACTCGTAAATTTTCATTATTAGTAGGCGGATTTTGCCTGCCAACTTATCCGCGAATAAGACTTTCTTGTGACTTTTGTTGAAGACACTGTTTTTTTTATACTTTTTGAGCCACCAAGAAAGTTCATAAAGTAACTACAACAGAATATACTTTTAGCATAAACAAAGAAGAGTTTTTTTTCGTATGAGAGTTGAAAGGGATTTTCAAATTAAATGTAGTTCAGAACTTGTGGGTTATATACGAGTATACCATGTTGGTATTCTTGATATCATGAGACGTCAATACTTTTTAGAAGGACATATATTTTACTTTACAACATATATTTTATAACTCCAAATTGATTGAAGGCAGTGTGGATTGCACCAAGCTTCTTGAGTTGGTTCAAATTGATTGCCGTCATCGACTCAGAGGTTCTAAAACTTTTTATGTTAAACAGTGTGCTACCAACTATACTTTCTTTTCTCCTCTCAACCGTATGATGAGAATTCAGAACAACTAGTTTTTTTTCATTAACTGTTAGTAATTGTGAATTTAGATGCTTTCATCATTTTCTTTAAATTTTAATTTAACAATAACATTTTAAAATGAATGCTCGTAAATAAATGAATCGGTACACCCGTTAATTACTATTACTAAATAAAATTATCTTCTTTTTTATTTACTCGTATGTATCTTACGCACATCTAGGTCATTGGAGGAGCGTCAAATTATCTTTAATTACAGACTTTGTGAGTACTCCTCGTTCAGTATTGTGTTGTAGGCTTTTGAAAGCTGGTGATCCTTTTACCCTTCCAAACTTTTCATTTCCAGGCATAATATAATAATTATGTAGGTAGGTACACCTACGAGATTGAGGCTTCTCTCACTCCTGAGGTCTTGTGTGACGGCGTGGAGGCGCTAGCTTGATAAATAATGTACCTACATCCATTACCTTATTCATTAGTATAGGATCTATGCACAAACAAAAGTCCTGATTGTTAACGTCTACTTTCTGAAAATCAATTGAAAGTAATACTTTACCTGCACATCATCTATTAGTCTGATGAGAAGAAATACCGAAATTTTCGGTCACCCTGGTAGCATTGGTGGCTTTTAATAATTCGGGCGGGAGTTCAATTCTCGTGTGATCCAATTTCTAAAATTTGGAGTTTGTTCATTATGAAATTTCATTACAACAATAAATCCAGGTTGAAAGTTCAACAAAATACATACCATCGTTCGTAGTGTTTGAAGGTGTGACAGTCATTTATAATTTGACATACCTGGCTAACCAGGAAATTGTTCTCTAACACATGCCGCCCCCGGAAATTCCATCTTGTTTTCTCTGGGCTGAGGCACCATGCTCTAAATTAGAGCTAGGATTTCAAAGAGAAGCAAAACATGAGTATGTTTTAGCCTACTTTTCTGTCAATTTTATTTTCTGAAAATTGAAAGTGTAGGTAGTGTAGGTACCTCATCGCTTAATTTTAGTCATTGGTTATCAATCAATAGTATTCGTATTGATAAAAAATTAAACATATCATTGATAAGTACATCAACTTTTCAGTTGATTAGCCCCAGTCAGAGATTTTTCTTCCCAAATTAATGTGATTGATAAACACACCCTAAGAGATAAATAACAGTTCTCCCAGATGTGTGACAGGGACGAATCTCCCCAGCATATTAAAGTTTAGAACTTTCTACGTAGATAAGTTTGATAATGGCTTCACCTGAACTGCATGAGTTTGTATTTAGAACTTTCGTCACGTTTCCGACTAGCATGCCATACTTTATCATTAAAGCTCAGTGGTAAGATACTCGCTTGCCATGCGGAAGGTCCTTGGGTTCGTTCCCCAGATCCGACAAAAAATATAACTCCTCATCATCGTACAAACTTTATAAACATTATTTCTCAGCCTGCAATTAGCACGTCCACTTGATAGTACATACACTACAGGTGTCAGAAGACAACAGTTTTACATATTTTTTTATGTACCTACAGTTTTATGTTTTTTCACAAGGCAAAGAAGTGACTATAGGACACTATACTTATGGTTATTATGGTATAGGTATGTTTAGTGCTTATTCTTTCTGGAGGCGTACCAACTGTTCTAATGTCAATGTACAGTCTTTGCCATAATTTACATGTTAGAATATTAGACGTATTATAGTGTTCTTGGTTTTGATGAACTATTAGATAAAGATTATAAATGTATATAAATTAGCAACACTAATTAACGAATCCCACTTTTGAACACATTAGAAATGTGTTCGTATATTTAAATAAATCTTTAAAAACAAAACCCACTCGCTCACTCAATGGTTTCTGATTCTGTTCAGTGTCAATCCCTAAGTTTTTTTTTTTTTTTTTGAATGAACATTTATTTATAGAGAGGTCTATAACATTCGAAGTCCCTGCCCCCCTAAGAAGTTTAAATATTACTTTACCCTTAGGTATATAGGTAAGAGATTTCAAAAATGGTACCTACGTAGATTAATATTAATTTTTTCAGATATGCGCATGTGTACATTGTACAAAATTAAGTTAAGAGGAGAAGAACTGTTGAAAGTTCAAAAGCTATTAAAATGTTCATAATTGATTTTACTTAGATTTCACCTAGCCAATACCTACACTTATATCACCTTTTTAAACTTAAAAATCAATTTGCATTTGGATCAAGCCATGAAAAAGGAATACAATCATAATAATTGCATTAAATAGCATTCTTAATATTTCATTTGCGCATTTAAGCAGCTTACTGTTTGACATTCTGTTCAACTGGTATTCGAATTAAATAAGTACGTAGTACTGCACTGCACTGAACTGGACTTTAATTCATTATAAGTGAGCTTTATGAAAATCTTGCTTCAATATAAATAAAAGCTTAGCAGATAATAATGATAAAAGTAAATTAGCATGAGTTGGATACCATGTTGACATTGAATATACTTATAACTATTACTATTATAAATACAAATTCAAAAGTGATGGAACAATATCGTAGGTGCACATAGCTTAATTGATGTGTAGGAGTTGAATTTCAAAGCTGACCATATCCTAATTTTCTAACATTATTAAATAGATTTGATTAGAATGAAAAAACCTAAGAATTAGGATTTATCATTTTCACTTTTTCTAATTTGGTGCAATACAGGGTGTCCCGAAAACAGATGCAAATATTAAAAGATTAGATCCGGCACATTATGTTCCTTCATATTATTATATTATGAGCCCAAGTTTAGGTGGGGTATTTTGCTTTGTTAAAAGGTTATCGCCTAATCGCTGTTTTTCCGACAGGTCAAGAGGTTAATTTGATTGTTGCATTCCATCTGGCCGAACTATCTCCTTCCATTTCAGTTGTCCCTGATTCCATCTGAAATAACTTGAATTTTATTAAAACTACATAATGGAGTTTTTTTCATTAGTGATACACAAATTTATCTTAGGTGACTTATTCAGAAGAGAGGAAAACCGAATTTTCGCAACAAGTCAAACTTTATCTCATCTTTTATTAATTCCGAAAATTTCTAATAATGAAAATCGGAAGTATCGTGTTTTTTTCAAGATGAAACTAACTGCATTTGATAGGCTATATTCTTAAGTTGCCATACATGTAGGTACTTACAACTTATCTCGGGCCATTATTTTTTCAAAAGCATAAAAGTTGCTACAATATAAGCGACCTCTTAATTTGTGCGAATCAAGAGGCAAATTTTCCCACTGTGTCTTCATCTTATAATTATTATAATAAGTATGATGGCCCATGCATGAGCTGCCGGACCTTAATATATTTGCATATTTTCCCTTGACACCCTGTACTGCAATTGGTATCTTTTGAGCTGACATGACATTATGTTCTTTAAGACAGGTTGTCCTGATTTCAAAAATGATTCCCAAACCATATTTGCGTGATTCTTTCGCCTAACTTTTTGCAACATAGCAATGTATACTTTACAACATCCTTTTGTTTCTCTCTCGTTTATAGGTATAATACCCAGTATGGCTCGCAAATATTCCAATAGTAACAATGATGACTATAAAGACAACGACCAACGAGAACAACACTTGATCTTTGAACCCAACGCCAGCAGTGAAGATTTTAAACACATCAAGATACCCATCATCGAAGCTCCTCAAGATGAAGGAGATTATCCCAAAGTGTATGAAGAGAATCAAGAGGACTCACCTCCACCAGAGAGTGAAGAATTCAGAGCACCCAGTGGTGAGTATGAAGCCCCAGAAATCAAACTTCCCAAGTCAGGCGAGATATTTGATGAAGACACTTACCAGAAAATAGTAAAGAGTGTGAAGATTCCCAATGTTAGATTCTCAGGAACAGAAAAAGACTCAGACATGCCTATCGATTCGGATTTGGAAATTCAAGACGACACTCCGGAATTACCCCCCGAGCTAGTTGACATCAAAATTCCAACGTCTATTCCAAAGCCGAACGTGAAAATTAAAAAGAAATCCAAAAAGAAAACCAAAAAGAAACAGAAGAAAAAACCGGCCTTGCCTAAACAAGAGAAAATCAAAAAACCGAAAAAAGCGAAGAAAGTTCACGAAAGTAAAAGAACAAGAGATCCAGACCAGGTGAAAGAGTACTCACAAATGATTGACAATAGTAATCCCAAGGAAGAGGTTCTTATCATAAAACCAGTGAAGAAAAAGAAACCTGATCCTGTATTTTTCAGTAATGAAATAAACCCTGACTTCCACTTTCCCACTCAAAGCAGACCTAGACCTCCTCCCCGGGTTCCAGTCCGATTCTATCCCAAACTAAAAAGGAAACCAAAAAGGGTCAACGTGATCATTCAAAATAAAAATAGAAGACCACTTCTTATCACTCACCAAAATGGTGACGTCATTTACTGGTATCCTAGTAAACAGCCAGCTTCGAGAAACAAAAAGCTACAATGTAAGAGAACAGGATTTAGTAACCAGTGCATGATAATAGCACACAAGAGACCAGTGGTAAACGTTCCAAGGATGCCAAAGACAAGCGCGTACACATTTATGAGAGGGACGAAACCCCCTCCTAGCTACTTCGACAACAGTGATAAAGAATCTATCTATTACCAAGTTGTCAAAAACAACCCCAAAAAAGTTAGTCCCGGAGGACTTATCAAATTCAGCCAGTCCTTATTCCGCGATGACAATCAAGAGACGGGATCCTTCTTCAAAGAAATAGACGACCAAGACAATGAAGGAATTGATGAACCTGAAGCAGAGAATCATGAAGATGAGAGAATCACGGACGAAGAGGTGGAAAGTGATAAAGCTAAAACAGACAATGATGAAGAGGAGGGGGAGGAAGAAGAAGCAGATGAAAATGAGAATCAGCAAGATAACCAGAATGAGTATGATGAACCCGAAGCTTGAGACCACCAATCACCAATAGACATTAATATTGAGCTTTTACGTTGTGAGATTGAAAAGTTGAATAAAAAGAACATACTTGTTTTACTTATTAGTCATTCAACAGGATGATATGAATCTTTAACTGCGAGTAAAAAAATATTCGGAAAAAAATTCTCTTCAGTTTGTTGAAAATCTATGAATACCAGCAAAGTCTTGGTATCATACTTTGGATTTTTGTACTGCTTGTATAAGATGAGAGTTAAACCTGAATATAAAATAATTCAAGTGTTGGAAAAAAATTCTCTTCTAGTATCCAAGTTTCTCTTATAAAGAGGTTATTTTCCCTAATAGGTAGAAAATTTGACCTGATAGGAAGCATAATTTGAGTGTGAAAATGGAAATGGCAATGTTACCCAGTACATACAAGATCTTTTTCATAATTATATTTTCTAAAGTTACCCAAGTTAAAGTATGAATTATTTGTGCTGATGGAAGAGCCTTTACACAATGTTTCAATGTTTTGAAATGTACCAACTAATAAAGTACAATAAAATATCCCTTAAATAAATGTACGATTTTCAACTTTTTACCACGGATTGTAACTTTTTTTGAGTACCCATTTTTAGGCGTTATATCTACGTCTATGACCAACATTTGTGTTTATTTCTGTTTAGTGCCTATATAAAACAATGCCACTTGGTAGAACGGTCAAAACTTGCTCGGCTTGGTGGTTTGAAGCGCTAAAACGCTCCTTAATATTATTTACAGAGTTGATATTCCTGCGCTTCTTTCTATATTCCAAATTGAAGAAGAATCCGGCCGCGATTTTAAAAGATTTGGAATACAGTGAATGCTGAACAAAACTGGAATGAAAACTTTCTCCCAAATTCAAACTCTTTGTTCAAATATATTGTTACGTAGACAATAGTTTCCTATTCATATTCCGCGTCGTATTTATGATGACAAGTTCATAATCCCACACTGAACGGTGGGTAGCACGTTTCACGAAACAAAAGTTTCCAAGTTGAAACAACAGGGAAATTTTCCAAGAGATAGGTTATGTGGGTGGTTGGGTCTATGAGAGTGTAATAAAGCAATAAAGAGATAGAGATTGAAAATTTGGGTACCTACTCAAAGTTGAGGAAGACGGTTTGATATTCGCAAATTAGATTTTGTTCTCCTGTTTCCTAACAGTTGTTGAAATTAGTTCCCTCTCGTTATCCACCCGCAACTGCAGGCTAAAATGTTTAATTACGAAGCACATCCTTGCGGCACAATCTAGTCCTAGCATATTTCACATTTTTAGCAAAGACTAAGGTATAGTGGTGAAACTTAGACGTGTGTTCCTTTCATACCTTACCTAATAAACTACATAAAACTTTAGTGTATTCTAGATCATAGTTATCTTATAAAATCAAAGGTACGAGAGTTACTTCAGAAATCATCAGGGTATTAGCCGTTAGTTCAATAGGAAAGTATGAGGATTTGACAGAGTGGTTATTTTATATTATATAGTTTAGGACTTGCTTACATTTTCTTTTAGGAATATGGATATTTTGAATGACTTTACATCAAATATGACATCTACCTACATAATAAGCGGAATAATAAACAAGGAAAACCTATAAAATGTTTAGTGGTGAGTAAGATGCTCGACTATGCCCACCCAGCCCACGTCCAACTGTTCCAGCTGTCGTGAATATTTATTCCAATTGAATAGAGAAATCAATTCAGGATTACAATATTATTCACATGAGATAGATAACGAATGGGTGAGTAGAAGAACCAGGAATGTCAAAAATCGATTTTTTTTTCTTTGTAGAATAAGAAGGAATATACTCTTTTCTATCATCTCTGTGAATATGAAGGAGAAATACCCCTTAAAAGTATAATTTTTTTCGATTTGAAAGTGGGGGAAGCGGAAAAAAAATCTGATGTAAAATAAGGAATGTAACAAAATCACTGACCACTTTTGCTAGCGGTATTAGTACCTAGTTGTGAGAATCTTGTCGAATAACAAGGAATGTAAAATTTAATTTTATTATACTCATTATCATCAGGAAAGCAAAAATAAGACAAATCTTATTTTTGCTTTCCTGAAAAGTCGATTTTTGACATTCCTGGTTCTTCTACTCACCCATTTATTGTTAAAATGTCTTCTCTATTAGTGGCGGTTATCCGTGCTTATTTTAGGAAAAAAAACTAAGTGTTTTCATAATAGGGGCATGGCAATAGCAAGTTGATACATTGTTTTGGTATTCATCAAGAAGAACTTAATTTCCAAGCCTTTAGCCCTATTCACGTTAGACAACTCTATGTTCTGCGATGTACCTTGTCAGCGGTAGTGTGTGCTCCGGTCTGCAAGAGACATAAGACTTCTTAGATGCTGATTCATGAGTAGAGACGAGTATGTATATTAAACAAAACATTTATAGAAATAAAACTTATGGGAACGTTTCCTAGCCAAACCTCATTGGGAAACGTAAACGCCATCTTTTCTACACTACTGACCTCATCTCAGGTCAAAACCATCACAGTTCAGTGAACGCGACTGTGGCCATGAGGATGAGAGAGATGGGGGCAGAGATTGCCTTTGAAAACAAAATTGAAAATGTTGGTTAAACTGAAAATGTGGAAATGTCAACGTAGAATATTGTTTCGGGGAAAGTTATTGATGAGGTGCAATGTTTTATAATTTTCAAAATGAAAAATGAAATGCGACCTCTGCTCCGGGTGCTTAGGAACGGGTTGTGATTAATAGGAGTTTGCTGTGTTTGTTCCAAATGTATGATTGTATTATGTTTCAGGATATACTAGATTTTGAGTTAAATTTATTGAGTTCGGCTTAGGCTAATTTAGTTATTTGGTAAAAATATACTTTATTGGTATTGATAAATCATTTTTTTTTTTCCTAATGCGAATGTTGCTGCAGTGCCTGCAGTACATTGCTGGCTGTCAATCAATAGGTGGACTTTAGAAGTAGCCACAATGCCACATGTTCATATTCCATTAACATAAAACATAAACCATAGTGATAGTTCTTCCGTTGCGTCTGTTTCCACCTATAGACCAAATGATGGTTTCATTTCACCATCAGGAATGTTCTATTGTTTACACTTCTTATGAGAAAAAAAAAATCTTTTTGAGTTTTATTCACATATTTTTGAAGTACAATAATTTATTACATTCTACTACACAATCCTTGCGTACTTTAGCCCACTTTAATTTATTTAATCAGCCTAATCGTATAGTGTGAAAACGGATGAACAGTGAATTATTCAAAAGAAGACGAAGACTCACTTAATCCCAGACTTTGAGAAAACTCTACCTGACCTATTTATCTCAAATCAGAAAAAAAAAACTTTCTCAAGCAAAGGAAGAAAAAAAATCTTTCAAGAATAGAAGATCCCCTTCACAGCTTTCCCAACAAAAACTGCCAAAGTGTCAGGCCAAGATAATTAGGAGCCCAACTTGGAGGTAACTTATTATTTATTTAGCGGAAGAAAGCTACCCAAGTTTCTCGTCAAACTTCTTGCAACATTGAGGAGGTATCTGATGCCATGAGGTTGGGGCGGGGCTACAAACTTGCCTTGAACTTCGGCAAATATTCCACAGGGTGTTCTGAATGTGCTTGAACAGGTAAAGTACATTGAAATCCAGCAGATTTTCTGAATTTGAAATATTCATTATTATGTAAATACTCATTTATACATCCGTAAAATAACAGCCATCATTATTCACAAATGGGACAGGAGATCTCTCATGGAACTGAGCTACATGACCAGGGTATAATAATTACTTACCTCTCTCTCAATTTAATATCCTCAAAGGCACAGTGTTCCATTCCGGTGTAGCTCGATTGGAGGCGTAACCTGGATATTGAAGATTCGAGTCCCAGGTATGCCAAATTTTTAAACTTTGCTATTAACACAGCCATTTTACAACTCGCCTGTATCCACTGCAGGGTAGTGTGGCAGAACATTTCAATCCTTTAGCTACACCTTAGGTATACCTTGCAAGGTTAACGCGTTATATACCCTCGCTTATTCCAAGCAATGTGATTTATTCGCAAACTTTATACTTTTAAAACTCCTACAATATCTCAGAAGTGTGGTATGAGGAGAGCTGGAGCAGTGAAAGAGGGGGATCTTATTTTCCAATAAACATTTACTTCGCAATTCTGAATTATTTTTGTCTATAAACATGGAAAAAAGTAGAAGTAAATCCCAAAATCAGCTGTTATAAAACACTGAAGCCCACCCAATTGTATTTTTGCTAATCGACATATTGCATCATGGACTTGATGTTTGTTTGTTCGCACTCTAATGCCTAATGCCCCATCATGTGCACGAATTAATAGTCTCTTGAGTACTTCTATTAGTGACTTTGCGGTCCAAAGTGACTCAATTCTACTAATTTCTCACACTTAGTTAACACTCGTTGTATTTAACCTAAGGTAAATTGTGTTTATTCATTCGGTGTGAAGCTTAGACAGGAAGGGTTATTGTGTACACTTCCAGGAAGGTTGATCTTAATAGTAAAGCTATCAAAAGTTTGCTATCGAATTCGAGAAAACTGAATCTCTAATCTCTACAGTCTTAAAGCATTCTGAAAACACGATGTATTTTCGTCTTATGTACAATTGTACATACGTATGTATGAGCCTTTTGCTTCGTAACTATATCGAACAAAGTTGGTAACATAGTGATGAAATCTACAGACTTCTTTATATTATAGAAATGGTTCTAGGAGCCCCTTGTCAATAGACACTTATATCTTTTATAGTTAAAAAATATTTATTTATACTGCCGACCCAGGACTTAAGAGTCCCTTTGTGCTAGCAGTTTGAACAAAGTCTCATTTATTAGCTAGTAAGATGTAGGTACAACTGTCTACTTACCTTCGCTCAGATTGTATAGCACTAATAGGTAGGTATAATTATAGTGATGTTCTCAAGCCTGAGGATCCGGTAAACATAAAAATATGTCTATGTAATGGGGCTTTCCCAAATGACTTTTTTTTTCGAGCAGATGATTGATTCTAATGTAAAAAGACCCGAGGAACACGATTTTGATGTCCAAAAATTAAAAAAAGTCATTCCTTTGGGATGAAAAGGCTCTCCAAAGGTCTTCCTTGAAATAACGCAATCTGATTGGTCGCCTACGCTGTGACGTCAAAAGTATGTAAACAAACAATTTTGAAACGCTACTTCGAATTTTGTGTGGAGAATTACATTACATTAGAGTTTAATGTGAAGAGTCTATTTAAAACTGTAATAAATTTGTGAATTTTAACTCTAATACAGAATTTTAAACTTTAATGTTAACTAACAATGTCTAAAATATCAGTAGATGACGGTATTACAAAGGCTGTCAGTGGAAATTTACCTGCAGTAAGGACTTTTACAATGGCCAATTTCTTCAATTTACGCGTGTATTTCACGCGTGCTGCAGACATACTCAGCAAATCAAATTCAAGTGCAGCGTGCAGCCAGCCGTCCAATCGCTCGCTTTGGTTAAGAAACGTCCAGCTTGGTTAAGACAAAGAACAATGAACGCTTTAGTTTAATTTAAAATTCATCATTGGTAATTGGTGTAATTACAAGCCCCACGATTTACTGACTGAAGTATATCTGAGAAGGAAAACTTTAGTATGTTTGTTGATTATTTATTTATTTATTTTTTTTTTTTTTCTTTGTGACTTGTTTTTAATTTTTTAATTTTAGACCATAAAGTTTGCATAAAGCAGCACCTATCTATATATGATTTTATCTGCCAGTCCACATTGATATTTTTTATTTATTTTCCCATCTTGTCTATGATAGGTGCCAAAATTTTCAAAAATGGACCTTAAATATGTTGATTGTTTGACATGGTATATTGACATCAGGGTTTATGTTTTTGTTGGGGCCTTTATCCTTCTTTTTTTTATGTTTGTGGTGAGGTGACCCTTCTTTTGAGGTATGTGTGTACTTAAAATAACATTGTTTACTTAGATATTAGGTATATTGACATCAGGGTTTATGTTTTTGTTGGGGCCTTTATCCTTCTTTTTTTTATGTTTGTGGTGAGGTGACCCTTCTTTTGAGGTATGTGTGTACTTAAAATAACATTGTTTACTTATATATTAGGTATATTGACATCAGGGTTTATGTTTTTGTTGGGGCCTTTATCCTTCTTTTTTTTATTTTTGTGGTGAGGTGACCCTTCTTTTGAGGTATGTGTGTACTTGAAATAACATTGTTTACTTGGATATTAGGTATATTGACATCAGGGTTTATGTTTTTGTTGGGGCCTTTATCCGGATTGCGAACTATACAAGGTTATTGTGTTATGTAAAAATGAGAAGTTCTGTGTCATTTATATACGTATAGGCTAGAGATTTTACTAAAGGCATCTCTATATTGCTTTTTACGTCCGACTATCGAATATGACGCTAATGGAAATCTTCTTTGTATTGGGTATTGCATTTTTTCGTTTTAAAACAATTACGGACACAATGTTTCTTCGTGATTGATTCGCATTGTATACACGTGGCTATTTTGAGATTGGGAGTGTTAACAATAAGTAACAACATCATCAGTTTTCTGTGAAAGTGAAACGTGAATTTGCAAAGTGTTCAAAGGCCCAGCATCCTAACTCGATCGTAGCAACCAGTTTTGACAGACAGTATGCTGGACTCTTGAACCCTTCGCGAATCACGAATTCTCAATTTCTCACAGAACGAAAACAGAAAATAGAAATTACCAAGGTCGCGACTGTAGTATCGGCAAGCTAGACTCGAGGAGTCTAGAGAGAATACCGCGGTTTCAAACGACTTGTTCCACATTGTTTTCACATCGTGTTCCACAAAAAAATCTTGAATAGTCAGCTATAGTATCAAGGATAGTACTTATAACAAATTAATTACTGTTTTTCATTCACTGAACGATTAAAAAATCAATTTTATTGAAGTGATACCTATGAGAAACCTATAGAAACTGTAGTATTTCAAAACTCCAAATTTTTTGTTTACATACTCTTGACGTCATCAAAACAAAAATGGCTGCCCGCGAAAATTAGGGTGTTTCAAATTTTCCGATTTTCAAATGAAATTTTCTCAATGATGGCGATTCCTAAATTGAAAATGGATGTCACCAATAGAATCAGCGTGTTCTAAACCATAAGAATAATTGGTTTGTAAAAAATGTGGGAAAGCCCCATTGTTACCTATATTACACATATAGGTAACAATTACATACATATACAAAAATAATAGATATAATGTTACCTATATTACAAGTAGCCTTTAAGTTCTAGACTAGGAAGTTGTAGACGCCGGTAAGTCTTAAGACAACAGCTTTTCTGTTTTCTATTTTTTCTATCTAGGTAGTTTTTATAAAAGAAAAAAAACCTAAATGTAAATTTAATTTTTTTTCCCTAGCATTTTGCTATCGCATTTTAATTTAACCTAGTTCTGAGTTTTTTCCGAGTCTGAATTAACTCACTATCTCAAAATAAAGGTCTTGGAACTAAAATCTAATTATACTTTACTACAATAATACTGTTAGAATTATACAGGGTGTCCATAAAGTCCCACCCCACCCCCCCATATCTCAAGAAGGGCTGATATTATATTAAAACACAAAAAGCCGTTATCCCCTTATTTTTTGGTTTATTACGTTTTAGCTACAAAAAACTTGCTTACACCACCCCAGTCAGACTGGGCACGGACCATTTTGAACTCTTAAATAGGATGGTATGTCGATTGCCATATTGTCTTAAAGGCCTCATTGAGAGAAGTTTATTGCATCAAACTACGTACAACTCATCGTACTTGAGATACAGGGTCAGCCGTCCTGGCTTATATTCATATGTTCTCGAAAAGACCAAATGTATTGAAAACCGAATGAAATATTACTATTATTACTATTATTATTATTATAACTCGTTAATCGTAAGTTGCAGGTGGATAAAATATATTAGTTTAAGCTCCTTTTCTGTTGATGTTAGTTTTGGATCGTCTTCGTCAGCCAACCGGAAGACCAATTGGCAGAAGTTTTAACGAAAAAACAAATTACGGTTCTGAAACTTAAGGTTAACAAGTTATAGGTCAGATCATATGAATATTAGACAGTACGGACAACCCTGTATCTCAAGAACGGTATGTCTTAGCCTATACTGATTCGTAATTTATTGCACTGTACTTCTCTCAATGAGGCCTTTAAAACAATATGCGATTCAAAGGATGGGTAAATGGGATTCAAAGGAGGATAAAAGAGGTCCCATTTTAGGATTTTCCATTGTATCTCAAGAACGATACATCCTGTAGCCCCGTAGAATATGTAGTTCTATGGCTATTGTAATGCTCAGGAACCACATCACTTACCTACTAATCAGAAGAGTTCAATCAAAGCTTCATTTTCTCTGTAATGTGCCTTTGCAGGTTAAATATGAATAGGTACGTCTCTTTACCCCGAATTCAATAAAAAATAGGTTTCGTTCATTGCTCCCTTCGCGTCCTAATTTTATACTATATCCTCTCATTTTTATGGTACGCTTTTCATGTAATTTTTCTCATTCTTATCTACCGGATCTCTGTAATTATTTATTTCATTTTTATCTTCGAGCTATCCTTCATCTCAATCTTCCATTCTAATTATTTTTATTTCACTTCTCTGCCCTGTCCGATTCGCTCACTCCCCTCCATCCTCGTCCTTACAATCCTTTACGTACCATCTTTTCTTTCTGAAAAACCCTCTTGTTGACCTTATTTACTCCTCTGCTCTCTTTTCTCTCCCCTGTTCTACCCTCCATGTGCATCCCTCTGTTTTCTGTCTTATTTTATAAACTTTCCTTCGCTCTCTCTTCGTCTCCATTTAATCACCTACTTATCATAAGCAAATGCTGAAGCGGAAAACTCACGTACATGATCTTCAAGGCAAAAGCTGCAATGTGATGAAAGAAAGATAAGGATTCCAGAGAAAGAGATCAACAACACATACATACAGTTATAAGAGCCATTGGAATAACTGAGGAAGGTTTTGTATACTGAGTAAAGCTATCGCATAATTTTTCTGGACTTGATATTACCCTTTTTATCTTACGAGGTTAAATATCTATTTTAATTCAGTCAATACTGCATACAAGAGAACGCAAGGGACCGGAAATTATTTCTCTTATATGCAAGTTTCTCTTATAAAGAGGTTATTTTCCCTTTTACAGGGTGTCTCATTTTAAACGAAACAGCGCGATTACTCGGAAACTATTGATACTACAAAAAATTATTCCGACAAAATCCCATATAAAAGTAGGGGAAAAACAGGGGGAAAAGGTCGCGATCAGTCCAAAGTTTCCCAGAAAATTAGTAACTTTCTAAGCTTGTAAGAGTAGACGATCTCAGTAAAAGATACCTACTCATTTTTTAATGGTTATTTACCATTCTCAAAAATATATAGTTTTATTTAAATTGCTGAAGTTGAAATCAATATAACCTTGAGGAAATATTTGAGGTCACTATCAGTTTTGTACCTAGTGGAAGATTTAGTCACATTTTTTTTTTCTCTGTAGAATCAATAGTTCTATTAAAATGTGGCATCCTGTATAAAGGTAAATTTGGCCCGGATATCATTCTCTCATATCCAATTATCTCTTATATCCAGGGTTCTACTGTATCATATTCATTATCAGAAATTGGCACATGGCCAACCGACACTTGAAAAAAAACATTGAAATTGATATGTCACAATCCCTTTTATTATCTTGTACATAATATAATAAATAAAAAAGTTGATTTTAGCGGGACCCTTATTAAAATGAGGGGCCAGTTCCAATAAAGTAGGTGATTAAATCGAAATGTTCAGTGTCTGCATTACTTTCCTCTCGATGAGATAAGAAAAGTTAATAGACATCGTAATAGGATAAAAGAAATCCCCAATCTGAAAATTGTTTTAACGACTCTTCAGAGATTTTTTATGTGCGCCGTTCAATCTATTAACTATGCAATGTGCAAGGTGTCGAGGTCATATGGTTCCTCTTGTACGGTTACGGTTCTTCACGAGCTGTAAATTTCAAAATGGCTATCTTAAGTCTAAATCAACAGCGCACTCCATTTTTCAATTCCTACAAGAAGTAATAGAAGGCCTAAATGAAAAAGAGATTGTATCAGGTATATTTTTAGATCTGACGAAAGCATTTGACTCTGTTGATATACCCTCTTTAACCATCAAATTAGAAAAACTAGGATTTAGAGACAAAGCACTACAACTCATAACATCTTACCTCACTAAAAGAAAACAACGTGTATTGATAAAAAATAACAACAATAACAACAATACCAACACCAACACCAACACCAACACCAACACCAACACCAACACCAACACCAACACCAACTACAACTACAACTACAACAACAACAACACCACCAACCACCACCACCACCACCACCACCACCACCACCACCACCACCACCAACAGTAACAACAACAACACCAACAAAAACAACACCAACAACAAAAACAACAGCAACAGCAACGACGACAACAACAACAGTAATATCATCACCAACAACAACAACACCAACATCAGCAAATACAACAACAACACAAATACAACAACAACAACAACAACAACAACAACACAACAACAACAACAACAACAACAACAACAACAACAAAAACAACAACAACAGCAACAACAACAAAAATAACAGCACCAAAGCCATTAATAACAACAACAAAAATAATTACATCAACAAACATATAATCAAAAAAACTATAAAAAACTGTTATAATGATAATTATACCTACTCAGACTGGATGGAAGTCCTAAGAGGAGTCCCACAAGGTTCTATACTTGGACCTCTTCTATTTATAATATATATTAATGAACTGCCTGAAGTACTACATCATCTTACAACACTTTTTGCGGATGACACTTCAATAGTCATAAGGTCAAAATATAAAGAAAATCAAAATGTTGATATAAAAAACTGCCTAGAAACTTTAACAAAATGGTTTGAAAACAATAATTTATCCTTAAATATAAATAAGACTAATATAATGGAGTTTAAAATAACAAATAAAAAAAGAGAAGAAACTACAACCTTATCAAATAATAATGCTTGTACATATGTTCACACAACCAAATTCCTAGGACTTCACATAGATCAAAATCTGAACTGGGATGAACATACAACACAAATCTGCAAAAAAATGAACTCTTTTGCATATGCCCAGCGATTAATCACAGAATACATTAATACGTCTGCAGCAATGTCTGCCTACTATGCTTATATCCATTCGAAACTAGCTTATGCAATAATTTATTGGGGTAATAGTACAAATATATCTAAAGTCTTCAAAGCGCAAAAGAGGTGTATTAGAGCAATCTTTAAATTAAAACAGCGTGAATCGTGCAGACCACTATTTAACACGTTCGTTACCAAGCCAATTTTTTCAAGTTTTACGTAGGGACCAGGCGGTAAAGTTGCTGTTGCATCCTGGGGACCAAATTTTGGTCCCCAGGTTTTTTTTTTGCATATTTGGCATCGTATTTGTACAAGAATCGATCCTATATCTGTTCTAATACTAACAACCTACCTCCAAAAAGCCATATATGGATGTCCGGTCCCTCGTTAAAATTTTGATAACAGCCACATGTGTGTTTTCGGTCCCAAAGAAAAACACAAAAACAACCACATATGGCCGTTCGGTAACGAACGTGTTAAAGATCAAAAAATACTTACACTTCCATCAATATATATTATAGAATGTATTATGTTTGTGAAACAAACCTACGACCAATTTTTTCAAAACATGAAAACACGCACATTTATAACACTAGAAATAACAAAAATAAAGTTCTCTGCCCTCCAAAATTAAACTTTAAAAAACTTCAAAATAATGTTGTATACCAGTGCATTAAATACTACGAAAAATTACCAACAAAATTCAAAATTCTAGATTTTAAAACTCTAAAAAAAAAACTTAAAGAATTATGTCTAGAAAAAGTTTTTTATACCAGTAAAGACTTTCTAGATACTGACACATACGTGGAAATTAAATGAACTTTACTACACATATGAATATATTTAATAAACAAAAATCCCAGAAAAACCAATAGAATAAACCATTGTTTATAATATATAGTTATAGTACTATTATTATTAGGTTTTTTTTATATAATATACCTATATCTATTTTTTTTTTTTTTTTTTTTTTTTTTCATTATTTCTTTTTTTTTATTAAATTCAATTGACAAATTGTTCTAATGTACTGTTTATGTATTTATAAAGAGCAATAAAAATACAATCTTATCTATCTTATCATCTTATCTATCTATCTTATCTATCTATCTTATCTATCTTACCTAGGAAATTTTTATTTCTCGTAGCCCTTTCGCTCCCGTATTAAACGATCGTGAGGGCTAGAAATTTTGATCAGTAAAATGGCGTCTACTTGTTCTTTTTAGCTGCATTTTTTTTTTTTTTTAAGTGATACTGTGTTTCGTTTTTAACTTCCTTGCCCAAATTTGAGTTTTGTTTACATTTCAACTTGATGATTTTTTTCAAATCTCGCGAGAAGTGTAAAATTGAGTAAAAGTCTCAGGAGCGAAAGGGGTAGTTGAGCTTTCTGTAGGCACCAAATTTTATATTGTCTTGTGATTTTGTAGTGATGAAATTGAAAAATGTAATACGTCGTCACCAAGTGCCTTTTATTGTACAAAAAAAGAAGCAGTAATAACCAATCTTGCTGTATATCTGTTTCTATGGAAACTCGAGAGATGATAGAGAAAGTAGCGGTAAATATATTTATTCCTCATTTTTTTCCCTCAGACATAACGAGAAAGAGAGGAAAGCACTTGTTTGCCCCTTTTCCCTTTTTCGCAAAAGCTCTAACTTTCAAAATGCCACCCCCCACCCCTTTTTATTTCTATCCAAACTTAAACATGATTTTCATCTCGCAGTTGGGTACAAGCTTTCTACTGTTCCATACTCGGCACGTGGACCGGTGTTTATTTTATTTTTAATCTAAAATTCACTTTAAATTTTTTATGAAAATGTTGTTTCTTTTCAATTTATTGAGTTGGCGAATTCGTTTAGATATTTTAAGAGACCATTCAACAAGTTCACTTTTAAATCTTCAAATGTAATAAATAAAGACATTTTAATTTTTTCCACGTTATTATTTACATATCCTTATTAATTAATAAAACTGTAAAAACATAATTTAAATTAAATGAACTACTTCAACTATTGGTATTTCTAATAAATACCATGGGTATTTCTAATTCAAATAAGCTTTTGTAAGTGTATGACTTCAATTATTTCTATTAATTGTTTTACCACAAAAATTTTGCTGAGTTACTCGTATAATAAAATTATCTGAAAGATAACGATGATTAAAGTATTAATTTGTTTTTATGAGGGGGTTTTTTTTAAAGTATGATTTGTGTGTTCGAATTGTTTAGATATAGACGAAATAGTAAGAGATAGCAATAAATAATTGAATTATCACAAATGAACGGAGAGATGAACCTAAGTAAATTTGCTGTTTAATATTAGAAAAACTTTCACAAGTTTAGTCCAAAATTCCAAACCGTCCTCGAGTTACAATTTTCCTCAAGGAAATTTTTGAGAAAGTGTTACACTTGAGGTCAGATTTCGGACCGAAACTTGAAATTTATCGCGGTGGCATATTTTACATCCGGAAAATTTCTAATATTAGGAATCGGAAGTATTGTGTTCGTTTGTAAAAAAATATATTTTTTGCTTGAATTTCAAATTTTCTTTATATTTCAGGATGTTTCATAACCTCCTGAGTAACTTAGGTTTTGTGTATATATTTCTTTTGAAAACATATAGGAGACAATCTGTAGATGGTCCCATTTTAAATTCATCAACTTCGCACCAGCGGTTCTTGGTGGTAGAGACCATGCGCCTGACCACTAACTTTTTTCTTTTGCGCTTGATGAAATTTTGCATGTATGTACGTATTAGTGTTTTACATTTACATTTCTAATTATTTTTTATTAAAATATGATTTAGCTCTGATATTTCAGAAAATCAAAAAATTTTAACTAAAAATACAGAACCGGTATGCTACCATATAAAATAAATTTGAAGAAAATCGGTTAAGCTGTTATGGAGGTACAAGTGATTTAGATAGAATCTCAAAATTGCCAAGTGTATACAATGTGAACCAATCACGAGGAAGTATTGTGTCCATATTTGGCAGTTTTTCCTTTCTTTTTATTTATTTTTTAGTTACATTTCTTCTTTTACTGGCTAATTTCCATTTTAATTTTAAGTAGTAAAAAGTGGTGTGATGTTCACTTCAGTTTGTATCTACTTGGTATTAGTTATTCAGCTTCAGCTAGCCCAAGCTCCAAATCCACGCTACACTACTGATTAATACATTGATCAACTATACAATATCATAGGGTAACAGTTTCCAACTTTAAACTATATATTTGAATTTTTTGAAAGCCTATTATTCTCCACTTGAACAGCTTTTTCGACATATCTACCTAAATCAAATATAATTATATATTTAATAAAAAATACTAAGAAAGTCGGTAAATTTAATGTAATAAACTTTTTACTGCAAATAGTGTGGGTAAGGATTCAGTATTATCAATACCATAAAATAATAATAAACTTATTCTACACATAAATTTATATTTGGAAAACATGCCTAAAACATTTTCCGCTACTTCAGGCTATATCAAAACTTTACAACCATTTTTTTACCCAGCTCAACAAGCTAAATTTTTCTGAAGAGGTATGCCAGAAGCAGCAGGAAAGTCGACTTTTCCTACTCATTTTTCACCAACAAAGGAAAAATTGAGGTTTCCTCGACGTAATAAGTATAATAATAATTATTTTATACAATAATAATCATGTATAAAAGAGAATTTATTTTGAAAAAGCTGAAAGCGAGAGATTGAGGAATAGAGAGAGAGAAAGTATAGGTATCATGAAATAAAACAATACTCTACCTATTCGGACAAAAAACATTTTCTTAATTTGTTTCCATGATTCTTATTAAGACATAATTTTATTTTCATAACTTCATTCTGATGGCTCATAAGAAGTTTATTATCGAAGACCTCGTGATGTCCTGATAAATATTTATCAGTACTTATGTACCTAGTGTCATTGTATCCAAGACATCTGTTTGTCTGGAACAACAGTGCCACCAGTGGCGGTCTGTTGACCTTCATCTGGCGGCATTTGGTGGTCTCAGATAAACGATAAAAGATGCAAAAATTAGACTACAATAGAAGTAGTCTACTCTGATTATTTTCTTTCTTGATATCTTGAACTTTTTGGAATCCGGCCCCTAGGTATTTTCGGAGACACCCGCTTTGACTAACTTTTTTATTATTCTAGATGGGGTTGTGAAATATCAAATCCAACGCTTTTGAGGTGCTAATTACAAATTTGACATTAATTTGAGGTGCTAAATACGAATTTAACAAAAAAGGACAAATCAAAATATTTTAAACTACAATATTATAAAGAGACTAGGCGAAATCATTTTTAGGTATATTTATAATAACTCATGTATAAAATATAAATAAAATTTAAATATTTGAATGAAAAAAAATACCTCTAATGTAATAACATTTCATAGTTATTGTTATTATTATGATTGGAAGTAAATTTGTGTGTACAAGCAGTTTCTCTACCTCAGGAAGTGTTGTTTGCTTTGCAACGTCCGCTTTTTCTGAATTCCTCTTTCTCACTCATATCTTCAATCTCCGTCTATCTCCATTTTGCTTGTGGCCTGTAAAACCCACATCAACGTCTGTGTGTCTGTGAACATGAGTAGGTAGAGAAGGAGGGTGACGGAGATGAGAAAGACATAACGCAGTCTGTAAGGAAATTGTGGAATTAAAGAGAAGAAGGCATGTGATAAATAAAACAAGAAGAAAAGATTTCAAAAGGGAGAGGAAAGAAGAGAGAGAGAGAGAGACAGAGAGGGAGAGAGACAGAGAGGGAGAGAGACAGAGAAGGAGAGAGAGACGGAGAAGGAGAGAGAGACAGAGAGAGAGAGTAGAGAAGAGAGAGACAGAGACAGAGAAGGAGAGAGAGAGAGACAGAGAGGGAGAGAGACAGAGAGGGAGAGAGACAGAGAGGGAGAGAGAGACGGAGAAGGAGAGAGAGACAGAGAGAGAGAGTAGAGAAAGAGAGAGACAGAGGAAGAGAGAGAGAGAAGAGAGAGAAGAGAAGAGAAGGAGAGAGAGCAGAGACAGAGAGAGGAGAGAGAGACAGAGAGGGAGAGAGAGACAGAGAGGGAGAGAGACAGAGAGGAGAGTGAGAAGAGAGAGGAGAAGGAGAGGAGAAAAGAGAGAGAGAGAAGGAGAGGAGAGAGACAGAGAGGGAGAGAGACAGAGAGGGAGAGAGACAGAGAGGGAGAGAGAGACGGAGAAGGAGAGAGAGACAGAGAGGAGAGAGAGAGAGAGAGAAGAGAGAGAAGAGAGAGAGAGAGAAGAGAGGGAAGAGACAGAGAAGGAGAGAGAGAGAAGAGAGGGAGAGAGAGAGAGGAGAGAGAGAGAGAGGGAGAGAGGAGACAGAGAGAGAGAGTGAGAGAAAGAGAGAGACAGAGACAGAGAAGGAGGAGAAGGAGAGAGGACAGAGAGGGAGAGAGACAGAGAGGGAGAGAGACAGAGAGGGAGAGAGAGGAGAAGGAGAGAGGAGAAGAGAGAAGAAGAGAGAGAGAGTAGAGAAAGAGAGAGACAGAGACAGAGAAGGAGAGAGAGAGAGACAGAGAGGAGAGAGAGAGAGACAGAGAGGAGAGAAGAGAGGAAGAGAGGGAGGGAGAGAGAGACGGAGAAGGAGAGGAGAGACGGAGAAGAGAGAGAGACAGAGAGAGAGAGAGAGAAAAGAGGCAGGAGAGAAGAGGAGAGAAGAGAGAGAGGAGAGAGAGGAGGAGAAGAGACAGAGAGGAGAGAGAGACAGAGAGGAGGAGAGAAGAGAGAGAGAGGAGAGAAGAGGGAGAAGAGAGAGAGACGAGAGAGAGAGAGAGAAAGGAGAGGAGAGAGACAGAGGAGAGAGAAGAGGAGAGAGAGACAGAGAGAGAGAAGAGAGAGACAGAGAGGGAGAGAGACAGAGAGGAGAGAGAGAGAGAGGGAGGAAGGAAGAGAGAGGAGGAGAAGAGGAGAGAGAGACGAGAGAGAGAGACAGAGAGAGAGAGAGAGAAAAGAGAGAACAGAGAGGAGAGAGAAGAGAGGAGAGAGAAGAGAGAGGGAGAGAGACAGAGAGGGAGAGAGACAGAGAGGGAGAGAGACGAGAGGAGAGAGAGAGAGAGAAGGAGAGAGAGAAGGAGAGAAGGAAAGAGAGAGACAGAGAAGGAGGAGGAGAGACAGAGAGGGAGAGAGAAGAGAGGAGAGGACAGAGAGGAGAGAGAGAGAAGGAGAGAGAGAGAGAGAGGAGGAGACAGAGAGAGGAGAGACAGAGAGGAGAAGAGAGAGAGAAGAGAGAGAGGAGAGAGAGAGAGAAGAGAGGAGAGAGACAGAGAGGGAGAGAAGGGAGGAGAAGACAGAGAGGGAGAGGAGAGAGGGAGAGAGAGAGGAGAAGAGAGAGAGGAAGAGAGAGAGAGAGAGACGAGAGGAGAGAGAGAAGAGAGAGAGAGACGAGAGAGAGGAGAGAGACAGAGAGGGAGAGAGACAGAGAGGAGAGAGAGAGAGGAGGAAGAGAGAGAGAGACAGAGAGAGAGAGAGAGAAGAGAGGAAGAGAGAAGAGGAGGAGAGAGAGACAGAGAGAGAGAGAGGAGAGGAGAGACAGAGAGGAGAGAGAAGAGGAAGAGAGAGAGGAAGAAGAGAGACGGAGAGAGAGAAGAGAGAGAGAGAAGAGAAGGAGAGAGAGAGAGAGAAAGAGAAGAGAGAGAGAGAGACAGAGAGGGAGAGAGACAGAGAGGGAGAGCAGAGGGGAGAGAGAAGGAGAAGGAGGAGACAGAGAGAGAGAGTAGAGAAAGAGAGAGAGGACGAGAGAGAGAGAACAGAGAGAGAGAGAGGAGAGAGAGACAGAGAGGGAGAGAGACGAGAGAGAGAAGAGAAAGGAGAGAAGAAGAGGAAGAGAAGAAAGAGAGAGAGAACAGAGAGGACGAGGAGAGAGAGAGAGGGAGAGAGACAGAGAGGGAGAGAGAGACGGAGAAGGAGAGAGAGACAGAGAGAGAGAGTAGAGAGAATGAAAAAGGAAACAGATAAATAGAAAAAGAGACAGAAGACAAGGAGAGCAGTAAGCAACACAGAAACAGAAAAAGGAGACAAAGGGAAACAAAAGCATCAGAAGAGATAATCGTTAATATTCAATACAATCAATTTAGACAATTTAATTATAGGAATTTTTCTTGTAGTATCACGTGCAGGCGAGCCATGCCGCTCATGCACCGCGAGCACACGCGACCCGGGTTCGACTCCAGCGGGGAAGGATCCCTCCGCTCTGCACCGGATGCCCGGGGTCCACCACACCCCGTGAGGAAAATTGAGCCGCTGCTTCAATGTGAAGCAGCGACCAGTGGCAGAATCCCAGGCAATAAAATAATACAAGATATTGTAAATCAAAGTGGCAAAGCCCTACGATTCCGCGCCACCCACCAAAACTGCGACATAACAACACAAAGAAAAAGCATTATTATTATTATTATAATGCTTTTTCATTAGCATTAGAGAAAGAGAGAGAGAGAGAGAATAGAGAAAGAGAGAGGTCGATAGATTGAAAAGTCAGCTAATACGAACTAGAAATTAGGAAAATTGAAGGAATGTAGATTAGACAGTATCGGCGAATGAGAGAGAGAGAGAGAGAGAGAGAGAGAGAACTTAAAGAAAGGAGAGAGAGAGAGTGAGGGAAGATGGTAAGCGGTAAATGAATTACATAATAAATTACTCGTGTGAGAGAGAGGAGCACTTTATATCCATAAAGGATACGTATAGAACTATATTTAGGTTTTAATTATTTGCTAAAAATCATTACGAAACTAAAGCTGAGTCTTTTAGTCCTCGTGTACCTCATGCAGACGCGTGTGCACTGTGCACACTAGCGCGTGGCCACGTGTGAAGGACTTTTATGTGTTTCGAAACTTAACAACACAAACAGTCATTATAAAACGGCATGTTATCTTTTCTTTCCGCCAATGTATTAAATGTATACAAACACCCTAACAGTTCTAAAAACAGCAGGGGGACTCGATTTTGTTTGCACAGACAGTAAAATTCAACTATAGGTAGAAATAAGTTGGTAGGTATTCTATCAAAATAAAAAAAAAAGATGATTTTCTTCATTGAATAGTCAGGTCTAATTCCTAGGATTACTATGAGTGACGTTAATTCTAGTCTAATCTCCAGTGAAATAATTATTAAATCCCCAAAAAATATCACTTCGTGACATAAAAAAGTCCCGCCAAGTCGTTCCCCAAAAATATTTCAGTTCCCAAATTCATCCCTCCCTCCCTTCCCAAAAAATATATTAGTTATTTGTGACCTCCCCCAAAAAAATTATTGAAATCAATTTATGGCCCCGCCTTTTATTTATTCACCTAAGTGCAACAGTATACTTATTAATACCCTCCCCTCTCTCTTTCTTCTAATGTCCTCTTTCTTTTGTTCCTTATTGCATGTTGGAATGTTTCCTTTACAAACTCAGAACTTAAGTCTTATTTCCTTGCTCCTTTCACCGACTTGGGCTCTTGGCGGAGTACCACTAACTGGGAATGATAAATATATGAATCTAATAGACAGTGCTATTTTAAAAGAATTAAAAAGAGATAATTTAACATAATGGTTCTTATGGAGAACAGGAAATGAGAAGTCTAGCCGACCGCGACCCAAGGATGCATTATCTGTATCTAAGTCGCAAAATATCTGCCACCAACGAGAATTGGACCATCAGATCAAGTCACGATTCCAGCTCATTTCCAAGGAACACATGTTTACATATGTCTACATTTATATATAATCTTAGAAAAAAACCAAGACATCAGTTCCTTTGGCTAAGAACGGACCTGCTTGGTGGTACTCCGCCAAGAGCCCAAGTCGGTGTGAAAGGAGCAAGGAAATAAGACTTAAGTTCTGAGTTTGTAAAGGAAACATTCCAACATGCAATAAGGAACAAAAGAAAGAGGACATTAGAAGAAAGAGAGAGGGGAGGGTATTAATAAGTATACTGTTGCACTTAGGTGAATAAATAAAAGGCGGGGCCATAAATTGATTTCAATAATTTTTTTGGGGGAGGTCACAAATAACTAATATATTTTTTGGGAAGGGAGGGAGGGATGAATTTGGGAACTGAAATATTTTTGGGGAACGACTTGGCGGGACTTTTTTATGTCACGAAGTGATATTTTTTGGGGGATCTTATAACTTTTTGTAGTGGCCCTGTATAGGTGTGGGGTGAATGATACATGTTGTTTCAATGTAAAACTATTTAACATATTAAATAATGACTTTAAAGGAACAAGTGTTGATAAATGAAACAGTTTGAATGTGAAGATAAAGATTTTAGTTTGATATTCATACCTAAGCACAGTATCCTTCTCCAAATTATTCTTTCACCTAAAAAGTAGATATGTGACTTTTGACTCATCTGGGAGAGTGATAATATACTAGATACTGAATATTAGGCCGGAGCGAAAATATAAATTTTCGAATTTCAAAACGCCTGGGGTCTCAAAAGTTTCGTATTGATGAGTAGATTAATCCCTTAAAATTTCATAAAAATATTTTAACATCTTCAGTCTCCACCTCGAGCTTAAAGTTTCGAGTGCTTTTAGTTATGCAATGTAGGGGCAAGATAACGATTTTTGCTATATTCGTTCTTTTCCCTTGAAAACGGTAGACCATACAAACAAGTTTAGGGAATCAAATCTGTTTTAAACTAAATAAACAGAAAAAATACTTATTAGGCTTCAATCGTTACGAACAACTGATTTTGAATTACACGTGAAAATATTGTTTTGACTGACTTAAAAGTCTAGAGACATGCAAAAGAGACACCTAAACTTGGGAAATTATTATTTTAGGAAAGTGATGTGGTAATTACCACTTTATTTTAGGCTTAACGTTATAACCTCCACTATGTTATTGTTGTGTCCAGCTTGGCTACAGCTGGGGGAGTGACGGAATCTATCCAACTTAAGTGGAAAAGTTCACTCGTTCTGAAGCACATATATTTCTATATGCAATCATTGGGCTTTTTCTTTATGATTCATTAAACCCTTGTGAAAGTGCAAGCCAGTCTTACTTGTTAGGGTTGGCTAGTCTGTTCTCTGTTTATAATCGTGTAACAAGACACTGGTATTGCCCTGTCTACGGTTCCCTAGCCAGACAGCTCCATATTATTAATAGTTTTGTGTGTTGAGGTAAAACTTAGTTAGTTAGTTTCATAGGACGTACTTTTTGGCTTGTTCGAATGAAGCCATTCCATGCCTTCACACCACTAACAGTTAATGACGATGCTGTCACTAATAGTTTTACTTGCCTCTCTTTTAGTTGTATAACAACATAAAATAATAAGTAACACGGGACACGGATGTAGCCCAGAACATGCCTCCTGGGCTCCTATGACTAGATTGACTAGGGTTTTCGGTCTACACATAACACTCGTAATATTTGATTTGCCGTACGTGAGCCACCCTGAGTGTGCTATCTTTCCTGGTGGTATTCGGTTTGAATACCTACTTTTAATGTTGAAAAATATTGTTGGAAGTTGTCACATTTTTCGAAGGCTTTTTTCTATCGCAACATAGAACCAGTCGTTTTTCCATCCATGTTTTGGAAAATATGAAAGAGTACCAATTCATTTGAATGTAATTAGCACATGGGCAGGAGCAATTTCGGTGCAACAAAACAATTCGTGGCGTCTAAACCCGACTGAGTGCAACAATTGCAACATATTGTTGCAATTGTTGCAGTCTTCGTCCTAGGGCTAAATGAGGTGAACAGGATAAAATGTAACATAAGCTAAACTGTCCTTCAAGTCGGCCTATAGTGCGCTGTGATTGGTGAAAACTTCGACTTGAGGGCGTGTGTGACTTATGTTAACTTTAATTTTGTTTCATAATCTGTAGCTAAGAGTAGCTATTGATTACTGACCCGGAAGTTCTGAGTTCGAATCTCGACAATGATATATTATCTACAATTCTACATACATTATCCGTTCTAGGAATGGCATGAATGTAAGTTTGTGTCTCCGAAGAAATGCGAAAGCAATCCCTGGGAAATAAATATTTAAAAAAAAAGACTGTTCTGGTATTTCAGTGGTAAAGGCAACACTCTGTAAATCCAAAGATTCCACAGTTCGTGAGTTCAAAACAAAACCTAGCAAGGACATGACAAGTTATCCTCCCATTTGGCCTTTTAACACATAATAACATGTCTTGGGCTTACTGCTGGAATAATGGGACTTTAATAGTCCTCATCGAGCAGTATAAATAAGACGATATTATTCATATTATTAAAAAAGTAGAGCCCTAACTACAAGGTAAGGTACAGATTAACTAAAAACCATTTATGTTTAGATAATAGGTACGTAATGGGTCGCATAACCCGTATTTCTCTCTATGTTTATAATTTTCGACCTTTATCTTAAAATCAGTAGATCAATACAAATTAAGTTATAAAACGAAAATTGTTCTTCGTTTAAATAAGAAAATATTTTAATATAAGAAGTTTTTTGTGTGGTGCACTGTTTTCAAGTAATAAGCACAATAATCACAAAAAATGTTATCTTGCCCCTACATTGCATAACCAAAAGCACTCGAAACTTCAAGCTCGAGGTGGAGACTGAAGATGTTAAAATATTTTTATGAAATTTTAAGGGATTAATCTACTCATCAATACGAAACTTTTGAGACCCCAGGCGTTTCGAAATTCGAGAATTTTTTTTCCCCCTCTATAGATTCGCTCCGGCCTACTGAATATCTATACACCAACTTTTTTCTGAGCTCTGAAAATGATCCTTTTCCCAATTAAGGGCCAAATGTCCCTTTTAGGATAATAGAACAATAAAAAAGCTCACCTACTACTCACGAGAAAAAAATTTGCCATCGTTTGTGAAAATCGGTCAAGTAGTTTTGGCTGTAGAGCGGTCAACGTGAAAGAAGAATCAGAAAATGATGAAAAAAATGACGTTTTTAAAGTTTGGTTTTCTCCAACTTAACTCAAACGATTTTGATGGTTCTTTTTTCAAAGCTTGTCTTTATCGTGCCCAATTTTATATTTTTTTATAGTCCGAGTTCCTTCATCACTTGTACTTTTTTTCCTACAACTACAAGAATTGTGCTAATTTTGCTCTGGCGTATAACCTCACTTAGTGAGTTCGTTCTCACTGTGTTCGGTTAATTATGTTTAAAAGAAGGTAAGATAACAAGCGAGACCCTCCCTCAAGTCGAAGAACGATTAGAGAGATAGTCCGGGTTATTCTAAAATTAATCCCGTTTCATAAATTGGCACTGTGTCACAGATTTTTACAAGGATGCTGTGTGGTGCCATTCATTTTATCCAGATGGGCCCCTCAACTGGTTCAAATAGTGGGTACACCCTGTACATATTTCCTTAATTTATGTCAGATATAATAATAAAGACTTTTAAGTCCCATTATTCCAGCAGTATGCCCAACGAGGTAAAAATATGAGGTAAAAATCCTAAATGGGAGGATAACTATGTATTTTTAAAATTAATTTCTGTGAAAGAATACTGAGAACGAAGCTTATTGTGTTGAGTAATAAATGTATAAATATATTTTTTTTAACTGTTAATTTTTTATTTTATATTATAAATGAGGTACAACACAACCCACAACAAAAAGGTTAATAGTACCTCATAAACTCACTAAATTTAATGTAAATTATGTAAAACTAAAACAAGTAAAGAGTATTTTGTTTTAAAAAAAAATCACAAGTCTCAGCTCGAACCCGCGGACCTCTAGCATCTCTAGCTCTACTCAGAGCCGCCTTAACCACTGAGCTAACTGGACTATTGACATAACCTCGTGGTGTTTGCAACATATAAAAGCTTCAATTTATTTTACTTTGTATAATAATATTTTTAGCGGCCAGTGAAAGAAATATTTACTAGAGAGAATTGGATAGGGAGGAAAAAGCCTTTCACTTCCTATGTACCTAACATTCCTAATTAGGAATAGGTATTAGGTAGTGTAGGGGCTTTTACAAAGTTTTCTATGAAACTTCTACATTTCCCACTTAAAAAGGTCCCCAAATATTTATGACATTCATGTTACACATACATTATGTAACATTGGGTTCTAGAGATTTTTTTTACATTTTTGAACCTAATATACCTAACCAACATTTTAGAAGAAAAAAAAAATCTTGTCTTTTTCACTCCTTGGGCATTACAGGTTTATTATAGCTATGTGTATGTATGAAATTATTTGTGGTCAAGCACAAGGCCTCTTCACAAATTTTGTGGGTAGTGCAGCATTACTAAGAGCCTCCTTTACTTTTCAAATTCTATTACATTAATTTATTTTAACTCTGGTAATGCCGTCACTGGTCGTTACTTATTCAGTAACTACTCATTTTTCCTCACGAGGTATGAGTGGACCCCAAACACCCAAGTAAAGTGCAGAAAAATTCCTGCCCAGCTGGGGATCGAATACAGGCCACCATGCGTGGTAAGCTTAGCGCGCTAACTCACTCAGCACCGGCGACTATTTATGGGTTAGTATATCTTTATACAATTTCACATCGGGACATGTGGATTGAAAGGTTTGTGAATGAATAGGTATATACATAATAAACTAGATTAAATATCTATACTGCAATGTTATTCTGAGCTCTGAAAATGATCCTTTTCCTAATTAACGGCCAAATGGTAGCTTTTGGGATAATGAAACCATAAAAAGGCACACCTACCACCCAGAAGAAAAAAAATGAGCCATCGTTCATGAAAATCGGTCCAGTAGTTTTGGCTGTAGAGCGGTCAACGTCAAAGAAGAAGCAGAATTTTTTGAAAAAAAATGACGTTTTTACAGTGTGTTTTTGACCAACTTAACTCAAACGATTTCGATGTTTCTTTTTTAAAAGCTTGTCTATTATCGTGCCCCAATCTGTATATGTAGTTCAATTTCCTCCATCACTTGTACTTTTTCTCCTACAACTACACGAAATGTGCTACTTATGCTGTCGCGTATAGTATACTCTTGGTAGCGCGCGAACTATTTCGATTGACTTGGCGGGTCGGAGCGCTACCGCGCTCCTTAATTACTTATAATTTTGAATATTATTCTGGTTGCTGTACCGATTTTTGAGTTATTGGTAACATTAATAATTATGAACTCGAGTAAAATTAATTCTGAAGGCCTCTAATAATTAGAGGATAAGTATTAAGCACCTATAAAAAACGACTTAATTTGAAATTTCAATATTATGAAGTATTTCCTACCTACCTTCGATTAAAATGTTCATAATTATTATTTTTTTCAAATCGTAAATTAAAACTTTTAGAAGAAATGCGAAATAATGTACTATGTATTTTCGTAAAGAGGTAATTAAAGTGTCGGAATTTGCAATTTTCTGGCAACCACTTTGGCAAACTATTTCTACCAGTGTTTCACGAAGTAACCTCAGAGAGTTTTCTGTGATAACCAAAAGTTTGTAATGGTGCAAGTTAAGTATTTTGCAGAATTGTGGTCGCGCTGTTCTCCATAAAGTCAATATTTCTAGATAATTATAGTATGTGATAGATAGATTAGGTGTATTTATACTTTCTAAATGTAGGTATTTTGGGCTTAAAAGGATATAATTTTATGCTTATTTATATTGCATAATATTATGTCATATGTTTTTTTACATATCACACTTTCCAGAATTGATACAATGTCAAATCAGTTAAGAAGAGCTGTGAATTAAAAAATTGTAATCGGAAATTAAAAATTTCGTAAGAGCCACATTATACTCGTACAGATATTATTAAAAAATATAATATAAATTTAATATGATTATAACTACATAATATGATTGACCAACCTCAGTACTTCAGTAGCTTGATCGATAAGGTGGCGGACTTGTAACCTGGAGGTCGGTGGTTCAAGTCCTATAATAAGCAAAGAATAAGTAACGCGAGTTTGAGTAGTGGTGACATCACGAAAGTACCTAATTAACACAAATATGATAACTTACCTAACTATAATATGATTGTAAAATCAGGCTGACCCTCCATAACCAACACGCTCAATAAGAAATGTTCAAAATTTAGGCACCTATTAAATCGAGAGAAAAAATATTTTGAAACTTAGAGATCCTTTTGCTATAAAGATTTTCTCACATTTTCCCCAGAAAGTGTAAAGTATTTTTAAAAGCAAATTTTGCACATCCACGTGAAAGGAAGAGGTAGGGGAGGGAAGGTATGTGGCTCTGTGGTGTCCTATAATAACCTTTAATACTTATTATCCCAACCGCTTCAAGGGTAGACCAAGTAAGTTAATTTGGTCACATAATCATATTATGTTAAGTATACTTACCTAGCATTAGGCAGCTTTCCGAAAAAAGATTCCAGTGAAAACCATAATATCCACAAACCACATCTACGATGAATTAGTTAATTCACCCCACACTAAAGGATCTGTTCCAAAAAAATTGAGATATAAAAAATAACTTCCATTTTTTTAAGTTTTGTTCTCAATTTTTCTACCGTTTATTCATTACCGAAAATAAATAATCAAATGACTGCTACAGGCATCTTCGATTTCAAAAAAGTAGAACCAATGACTGAATTACAATTAAAATAAAGAGAGATAGAGAGAACAAACAGGAGATGTAGAGAAAGAGAGCTAACATAAAAGTGGGTTGTGAGTACTCTTTCATAGAGATCTTTCATATTTTAATCTGAGAGAAAAAAATATAAAAGACGACCTTCAGAAACAAATTTTCTACCAAACTCTGGAAAATATGAGGAAGATAATAGAAATTGTTCCTCTGCCCTCACTCTACCCTTTTGCTCTCTCTCCCTCCCCTCCAATATTTCCTCATAGGTTCCTGTCCTCTCCTTAGTTTCCCCCTCCTCCTCTTCCTTTCCGCACATAATTTCTGCTTATCTTTTCCTTTTTCTTCAATAAACCATTTCCCGCCTCATCGTATTTTCCCTGTAATTTTTATTCTTATTACGTGATAAATTTACTCATTTTTCCTGTATGTCTTACGAAGATAATAAATATTGCTTATAGAGAGAGAAAAAAAGGTTGATTGTTTTGTTTAACGTCCGTCGCTTTCAATTGTGAACATGGTCAATTGGTCATATCACGAGATTTTACCAACCATTCGCTGGGGAAAAAATAACCTCACCTCCACTAGGTATCTAAAAAGGTTCATTAGTTTGTTTAAATTTAAAAAAATATGCTCTGTAAATTAGATTCTGAATTAAATGTAAATTAAACTGTTCATATTGCACGGAGGTATTTTTTAAACTTTATTTTCGCTTGAGAAATTTAAATTTTACCTCTATAATACGAGTAATCTCTTGTTTAGTATTGAAAATAAAAATACTTAAAAACTTCATATAATAGGTACTACAACTTTAAATGAGCGCAAATAAAAAATCCAGCAAAATACCCATTGTTAGCAGCTTGTACGTAAACCCATCGGTGTATTCGTAATAAGCCCATCAATAAAAGTTCTTAATACTAAAAGCCATATGTTTTAAATCCCAGTACCTTCTACTGAGAGGGTTGTATTGTTCTTCTCTTCACTTACTATAAAGTACCTATATTTGGCACTGTTCTATTTCATGACTGTAATATCGTGGAACGTAGACAATTTTATTAAATACCTTTTCATTCGTATCACCTGCAGTGCAATATCTATCATACTTTTAGAAGCAAAACGAAACAAAATCTAATTTTGGCTTCTATGAATAAAACAAGCTTTCACTTAATTAATTATTATTATAACCTTAATCCGAGAATGAATCACTTGAGAAATAAAATTTTATACTTCTATCGTTTACATCGCTCATTGCATACTTGAAAGTTTCCAGGCTGTCATACAAAAACACCTGAAAATATTCCATGAAACAATTTTTGCTAATGACAACTTGGAATAATTATGGTACCTAGCATTACTACATCAATACATAATTTAATTACCTATTTATTTGAACTAGGTTTTAGGTATACAAACATGAGACCATAAGAAAATCGAAGTCAGCAAGAGTACCGTGATGTACGCATGCAAATTACGAATGGTAGAAAGAAAAATATTCTTTCTCGTCAATTGTGTTGGGGCTCCACATTTTATTCTTGCAGCGACGAATTTTGAAAATGAAAATCCGTAAATACCATTCTCGGCTTTTATGAAACCGAAAGGTCATGTTGTGAAAAAAAATTGATGGCATTCATGATAAATATTATTATTTGGGTATTACGATGATTTCTCTTATTTTATAGCAGCGAAAATTATGAGCTAATTTATGTCATTTGAATCCTGCTTTTGTAGGTGGGTGTAAATAAAGCTTTTACTGCGAAAGCTTTTAGCGTTCGGGTTTATGAATTTCACTTGAAATAGGTAATTATTTTAGAAAACATCTGCTCACAATGACTTTACTTGCAGGTAATTTAAATGTGTAGGCTGACTTCAATCCCTATCTAAAAATCATGATGAAATTGTCGAACTATTATTTATATACGTATTGTTAAATTTGTTAAGTGCTTGTAAAGTTCTCTGTTAATGCTGGCATTTCGGCCCAAGCCAGGCTGGGTGAGGTTAATGTGGGTAGCAAGAGTTTCCTGCAAATGGAGGGTAACACTCCCGTCGTGATATGACCATGCAGATGAAAGCGACTTTAAACAAAATTTAATAAAAACCTTAAGTGATAATAATAATGTTTTTACTTTCCTTATCCTATAATAAGGAAAGTATTGTATTGGTCGAAAATTTGACCTACCCAGATTTTCACATTTCTGGACGAATCATAGCCTCAGGAAACCAAAAAAGTGGTTTTCAGCCATTGGTCCGTGCGTCTGTCTGTGTGTGTGGTGTGTGTGGGTGTCTGGTGTCTGTGTGCTGTGTGTGAACAGGATATCTCAAGAACGGTAAGAGCTAGAGACTTGAAATTTGGTATGGTAATTAATTTTATACACCAGACGAACCATGAAACTTTTGGTTGAAATCGGCCGCATTCTGCGGCCGCAGGGCCGCAAATATTGGCCGCAAGCACCGCTTCTTTGAATTGGTTAAAGATACAAAAAAAGTTAGAGAACAACATTTTCTCAGATTAAAAAAATAATAGGGGTTCACTCTGATCATTTTTTTGATATCTTTAACTTTTTGGAAACCGGCCCCAATTTACCGGTATTGTAGGGGGACCCGATTGGACTAACTTTTTTATTATTCATCCTAGATGGGGGTTGTGACATATCAAATTAAATGATTTTGAATTGCTGATCACGAATTTGGCATTGATTTTTAGTTATCTGTTACCGTTCCGTCACCAGTGGCGGAATTCGACTCCTTTTTGGGAGATAAGGAAAGTCGTGTGATGTTTACACCAGATTTTTTTCTGTGTTATTATGTCACAATTTTAGTAGGTAGAGGAGAATCATAGAACTTTTACCATTATCTTGAACCATCAACTGGTCGCTGTTTCACATCAAAGCAGCTACTCATTTTTCCTCACGAGGTATGTGTGGACCCCAAAAATTCTGCCCCGCTGGGGATCGAACCCAGGTCACTATGCGTGCAATGCCTAGCACGCTTACTCACTCGGTCACGGTGACTACCTTATAATTAAAACATTAAAGGTAATATAATAATAATTTTATCCATACAATTATTGTATGGATAAAATATTGATCTACATGTACAATGTAGGTGTTTAGATATTAGACTAATTAAACTTATATAAAAGAAAATGATTGACAAAAGAACACGAGAAGTAAGAAGGTTCAAGATTGGAAAATGTAATGAATGAATTTATTATTGTTTAACATCTGGTACAATCAAGGAGGTTAAGTTAACTGGTCAACATGTTTTTTTTTTTTTTTTTTTTTTTTTTTTTTTTTAAATTTCAATAACACATAACTGGTGTTACCTACTTATTAGGTTTCCAGGTAGGATCCAACAGTGTATCATCTAAAGTACTCTCTGTACTATCATATGAAGAAAAAGAATCCTCAGGATCAGTGACCCGTACCTCAGGAGATAATGACACATTAACTAACAGTGATTCAGACAACTCTGACTCTGTCTCTAACTCAAGTGGACTCCCACCCAAATCAGTTGGTCTTTCCACAACTATCTCCGTTCCTGTTTCTATTGTACTATTAACAACTTTTGCCTCAGCATTAAACATTCCAGAATATAAATACTGCTCAAAGTCATAATTAGTATTATGTAAAATTACATCTGAATTATTTTCAATACAACTGTTATTACTAGATGTACTTAAATTTGGCTTACAATTATTATTTTTTACTTTTCTTTTTCTTAAGTACACTCTATTTCTTACAAACACTTTTCCTTCTGGAGTGATTATCTCATAAGCTCTAAATGAATTTAAATCACTAGGCAGCTTTGAGACTTCTGCTGGCAACCAAACAGTACCAGGTTTCTTTTGAAACCAGACTGTCTCTTTTAAAGACAAGGGAGGTAGAGATTTTGAATATTTATCATAATTATTTTTTGAAATCCTCATTCGGCTCTCAGCATTTTGTCTATACTTTTTACTAGATACTGGTTTGGTTTTTAGCATGTTCTTAACAATGGGTATGTTGGTTCTTAACAATCTAGCATTTAAAAGTTTAGATGGTGCTTCCTGTCCAAACTGACATGCATTCCTAAGATGCAACATAGCTAAATATGGATCATTACCACCTTCTTGACATTTTATCAAAGTATTTTTTACCAATTTCACAGTTTGCTCAACCAACCCATTAGATTTTGGATAATAAGGTGATGACCATTGAAAATTGATGTTCCATTCTTTATAAAAAGATTTTAAATCATTTGATGTAAATGGTGGTCCCCTATCACTTATAAGCAAAGCTGGTACACCTTGGCGAGCAAAAATACTTTTCATATGTGTTTTAATGGTTTCACTAGTAGAATTGTTAAGTCTAGCCACCTCAAAAAATCTTGAATAATAATCTACCATTAATAAGTAAGTATTCTTGTCAAATTCAAATAAATCACAAGCAATTTTTTCCCATGGATGTGATGGCATTTCATGTGAAATAAGAGGTTCCTTGGGATTGCTTGGTTTATATTTCTGACAAACCTCACAAGACTCAATGTATAATTTCAAGTCATGAAATAGACCAGGCCAAAAAATTACATCTCTTACAAAAACTTTTGTTTTATCAAATCCCATATGGCTTTCATGAATATCTTTTAACATAGCATTTTGCATCACCTTAGGTATTACTATACAGTTATTTTTAAAAATTACACCATTAATAAGATGCAAATCATCTTTAACTTTGTAAAACCCTTTAAATTCATCAGGTACAGCCTTACAATATCTTGGCCACCCTGAATTAATGTATTTAATTACACCCTGTAAAGCATTATCAAGTTTAGTTTTTTCACATATTTCAACTAATTTTTGATCACTTACATTTAAAGATCTAAATAACAAATTTGCGTGAACAGACAACTCTTGTTCTAGACTTTCATCAAATTCAGTACATTTTTCAGATAATGCAGCTCTGGATAATGTATCTGATATGTACATTTCCTTTCCAGACTTAAAATTTACATTTAAATGGTACATTTGAAGTTTCATCATTATGCGTTGCAACCTATTTGGTATGTCTGCTAACGCTTTCTTAAAAATATTAATCAGTGGTTTATGGTCAGTTTCCACCATAACCAACTGACCATAAACATATTGGTGAAAACGAGAACAGCCAAACCAAATAGCAAAGAGTTCTTTTTCAATCTGAGCCCATCGCTTTTGGGTCTCCGTCAAAGACTTTGATGCGTAAGCTATTGGTTTACCAGCTTGCAAAATACAAGCTCCCACAGCATCTTTACTAGCATCCACTGTTAGAACTATAGGTTTCCTAACATCATAGTATGACAAGATGGGTGCTTTACAAATGAGATTTTTTAGCTCAGTGAACTCTTTGGTATGGATGTCCTCCCAACACCACAAATTACTTTTCTTAAGCAATTTTCTTAAATTGACACTTTTTTCAGACATGTTTGGTAAGTAATTAGCCAAGTAATTCACCATTCCCAAGAACCTTTGAAGATCCTTGACACAAGTAGGTTGTGGCATATTTTGAATTGCATCAACCTTATTCATTTCAGGTGACATGCCTGAACACTCAAAATTTTGTCCAAGAAATTTTATTTTTTGCAAACCAATTTCACATTTTTTAACATTCAGTTTTAAATTTATTTTTCTAACCCTATCCAGTACTTTGATTAATCTATGATCATGTTCCGATTTATTTTTCCCAAAAATTAAAACATCATCAATGTAAACAATTACCCCGTCTAATTCTGATAATAGTTCAACCATTTTCTGCTGAAACTTTTCAGGTGCACAACATAATCCATATGGCATTCTTAAAAATTTAAAACGACCAAAAGGAGATATAAAAGTACAGAGATCTGAACTCTCTTTGTCAAGACAGATTGACCAAAAGGCAGAACTAGCATCTAGTTTTGAGAAATAACTGGCACCTGTTAATTTAGACCTAATGTCTTCCAAAGTAGGTAGTTGATATCTAGGTCTCAAAATTTCTTGGTTCAAATGTTGTGGGTCAAGACAAACTCTAAGACTTTTGTCTGGTTTTTCAGTCAATACAACTGAATTGACCCATTGAGTTGGTTTAGTGACTTTCTCAATAACCTTATCCGAACACATCCTCTCTAATTCCGCTTTATACCTAGTCATAAGTTTAAAGGGAATTCTACGAGGAGGGTCCACATGAGGTTGAGCGTTATCTTTTAAGGTAATATGACACTCACCAGGTAAGCATCCTAAACCATTGAAAATATCACTGTACTTTCCCATTACACTAGTATAGGACCCAAATTTTGAAAAATCACTGTTTCCAACATGACATATTTTTTTGATTAATTCAAAAATTTCAGAGGACTTCAGTCCAAGAATGTTAGGTTGATCTGAATTACAAATAAAAAATCTAGTAGGTATTTTTCTATTGTTTATTTCACAATCTAAAATACATTGCCCTACTATAGGAATTTCAGATCCCCCGTAGTTAGTTAATTTGGACATGGTTTGTTTAATAACACTTCCAGGTAACCCTAATAATTTAAAATCATTTAGGCTTAAAACATTGGCCTCTGCACCTGTATCTATACACATAGGGACAAATTTCCTATTTATGCATGCCAATATGTTCCATTTGTCTTTACCTGACATATTTTTTGAAACAGACCCTATGAAATAACTACTATTTTCAGAATGTTCAGACTTACAGTTTTCTTTTACTGTTGACACATTGTGTTTAAATCTACACATTTTAAAATAATGTCCTCTTCTTGAACATCCATGACACTTGGCTTTGTCTGCAGGACACCTGTTGAATTCATGGATTTGACCACACTTTCCACATGACTTCTTCTTTTGATGATTTGTAGAGTAACTATTTGTCTTCTTGCCAATCTTCATAACTTCCTGACTCGTAAGAATGTTATCCTGGGTCCTCGACATTTCAATAGTTCTTGCAATGTCTACAATTTCATCTAGCTTCTTCTCGTCTCCTTCTTGCAACAGTCTTTCCTTGATGTGTTTGTTTTCCTCAAGCAGCCCAACAATAAACACATCTTTCACTAATGAATCCTTGAGTTCCTTGAATTCACATGTTCCAGCCAGTACCTTGAGATCTGTTACATAAGACTCAATAGATTCTCCAGCCTTCTGCTTCCTGGTGAAGAAAGTATGTCTTTCAAGGCTTACATTCTTCTTAGGGGAGAAGAAATTCTCAAATTTCTTCACGAGGTCGGCATACTTGACCTTTGTAGAATCACCAAGGTTAAAGCTGTTGTAAATGTGTATTACTTCTGGTCCAAGCATATGCAGAAGCAATGCAACTTTCTTCTTATCTTCAGCTTCACTGTGGCCAAAAGCCAAAAGAAAGTTAGAGAATTGGAACAGAAAGGCTTTCCATCCCTCATACACCTGTGATCCAGTCTGACCCTTGATTTTAAGGTTAGAAATTTGTCCACCTGACATATTTTTCAAGTTGAATTTCCCAATTATCAACTGACAAACTGACCAAGATAAATATCACTTCTAAAATTAATAATTATGAAGAAGTTTTTACTTCTGACACCATGTTTAGATATTAGACTAATTAAACTTATATAAAAGAAAATGATTGACAAAAGAACACGAGAAGTAAGAAGGTTCAAGATTGGAAAATGTAATGAATGAATTTATTATTGTTTAACATCTGGTACAATCAAGGAGGTTAAGTTAACTGGTCAACAGTAGGTACATAATGAGGTTCGATAACTTAATCGATTTTTTAAAAATGAGCACATCTATAGCTCATTTTTAAAAAATCGATTAATAGTACATAGGTACATTATGCAAGATGAAAAGTAAAAATCAAACTTGGATTATGTGTACTGAAAGAACTCGTTAGTTGAGCAATAGAACTTTTTCTACTTTCAAGAGTATAAAAAACTAACCCAGAGGAGAGATTTATGGACTTGCACTATTTTCTCCTGCTTGTTGGCATTTATTTATGTTATACTCGTGCATTATGAGCGGAACTGTCTCCGTACTTCATTAGAGGCATGAGAGTCGCTATACATATATCAATCTGATCAATATAGTCTTGAAAATTATATACTACCAGATATACATCTTAGAGCCTTACTGCACCCCTAGGTTTAGGGATCTCTAAATATGTCTTGTCAATAACGAGGCCTGAAAAATTGTTAATGTGACATACAATTGTTGACTAAAGATTATTTTTTATTTTGTGTAACACTAAACATACCTATTACTTGAACATACAATACAAACCTAAGCCGTGTTTTTCTTTTGGATGAAAAAAAAATTCCAGGTTCGGTATTTCCAAATATTTCCATTTTCAGCTTCCCCACTATTCGTGAAAGAAAAATGCGTTTCGGTACTTTTAAATATAAAAAATGGTAAAACTTCACCTATAAAAGAAATGGAAGCAAGAATTTTATAAATCCATTTTGGTTAACCAACTGGAAGAATATTTTCCTCTTCCAAAAGAAAAATGACTTTCTTCCAGTTCGTCCATTTTATTCCATTTGAATCCACTTTGGATAGAAAAAAAATACGGCTCTATATTGCCTTAAGTATAATAACTAGTTAAAAAAAACCAATTATCCCACTTAAAGGGCGGGGTTATTGCCTGCGGCAATCTCTTTCACCCAAGCAATGTTTTCTGTTAAAAGATGTATTGATGTATTAGGTAATGAAATAATCACGTTGAATGAACCTTGACTATCTAAAGAAATATTTTTTCATCAATAAACAACAAAACATACCTTTACCTACCAATTACAGTAAAACTTACTAGGTATGTTAGGTTGGTACAACCTTCATACTAAAACAAAAAAAGGAATCAATAGCTATACCTCAGAGGGGAAAAAGTAACTACAGAATGTAATATAATGTGAAATAATATTAATTTCAAAGTTGTCATAAACATTAAACAAAGGATGTCAATAAAGTTTACTGTAGCGGACAAAATGTTCTGTAGTGATGGATCCCTAGGCTTCCTCCAAATATTATTGAAAAAAGAGAGGGCAGCTCTTTTGAATAATCATTGAATAATAGCGTTTAATGTTTATAACTATTATTTCTATCTGATGAAAATCGCAAGGAAAGGTCTTGCTAACTTCTCCGTAGTGTAGTGTAGCCAGGGGCAGCGTGGCTAACTTCTCAATGTGCTGCGTTCAGGCAGAGCGCGTGTTCCCCCCCTCGGACAGTGAGGACAGCGACGACCCTGCCCCCCGCTTCCTCCCGGGGCCCGGGGGGAGAGTTCAAGGTCATGCCCCCCTCGCCGGGAGTGCCTCAAGACCCAGTGGTCGGCAACCAGTCACACGTACCTTCCCGGCATAGGGTCTACTACTTCGGGTTTTCACGGCAGTTCTTCGGGTGCCTCCGGCGGGAAAGGCAACGTCGGAATGAGCTTCAACACGACGCGTCGCTCCTTCTCGTCCTCCCTCGTGGCGGAGCTGAGGGCAGTGGGTCCTGGCCCCTCCCTGGATGAGTGCAGCTTCTCGGTAAGTGGACCACCAGCGGCATGTTGACTTTTCATTCATTTATAATCTAGTGATAGTAATAGTGATTTTAGTAATCTATAGTTGGTACCCCTAATATAATTCATCAGTAAAATAAAGAAGAAACTTCTAATTGGTTTAGGGCTGAATTAAAAAAACATAATTAAAGCTAAGATAAGCGCGACCGTCCCTCATGTTGGGTTATAATTATAGTGCGCTGTGATTGGAAGCCCGATTTCACGAAGGGTTTAACTTTAATCCTATTTTCTAATTTTATTTGTTCCTTAGTCATTAAAGATGACGAAACAGGATGATGATATCTGTAATCTTTGACACTTCTTTAAAATTAGAAAATATGGATAGTAGATATAAGTGACTGGGGTCTAGCTAGATCACCTATTATCCTTATTCTGGGAGGAAAACAACAATAAAATTTATCACTAGATAATGAAAATTTTGAGGAACAGTCAAGTTAAACAGAATTGAATTTTTTGGTACAGACATGAGGTTTCATGCTTAACTAACAAACTTTAGTACCAACTATCCTTCAATGATTTTAATAATAATAATACTGCCTGATTTATACTGCCCGACTATGACTAATGAGTCCTAAGCCCAAGACGTAATTTTAGGTGGTAAAAATCCCAAGTGGGACGATAACATGTCATGTTCCGGCTGTGTTTCGAACCTGCAACCTCTGTATCACCAGTCAGACACCTTGATTGACCATTGAGCTACCGCGACGATTTTAAGTAAACGACTGTTCTTTCGCAAGGACAAGGACTAACTTTACTCTTCATTGAATTGAGCTTTCTCTCTAAAAGTCACAAAACTGACAGCTTCTGCTAATGAATAAAAAGCTTCAGACATCTCTGTGGAAACTTTTCAAAGCTTTTTGCCATTTTGAGTTAAAATGAAGCTGCGATGGTTTCACCTCATGCTTTGGGTTTTTACAGAATCTAAAATGGATACATTCATTCAGAAACCGCACGTAAGTCTCATACATGGTGACATGTCATACAGGGACTGAATATCTTGTGTTTATTTCAAGGGTGGGATAGTGAGATACTTCGTTTAATTTTTTTTAAAGGTGATGTCAGATGTCAGAAATTGAATAATACACATATAGTAAATATATTTATCTATACTGAGCCTTACGGCCGTACTCCTTCCATACAATAAGTAAATACAATCGGAATAAGACAGCACATGCCTTTCTAATTTTTAGAATTTCTGGTTACCATTTTTTAGTTTTTAATTTAAATAGGTATAACTGTACTTGTACCTATTTAAAATTATTTAATTTGACCATTTTACTAAAAAGGAAAATGTATACCACCTTGTATATTATAGCCTTGTAAAGGTTCTATATACGCTTGGCGTTTTTCAAAGAGAACAAAAATTGAATAAGCTTCTCCCTCTTCTCATCAGTTACCTTCGATATTTCTCCCAGTGGCGGATGACATGTTACACCCAGGGATTGAGTTTATAAAATTCAATACCTAATAGGTATTTTTCATTTAACAGATGAGTATTTTACAGCTTTTCTTATTTAGTAGCTATAAATAGCAGCTCTTTGTATTAGTATTTGTTTATTTTTTTGCCTCCTACAAATGTCTACACATAATTATGAAGCAGAAACAACTTGGGTTTACTGAACGCGAACCACATAGTTCCGAATCCAAATCAACGAAAGAACTATTTTGAACTTTTGTGGTTGTGGACACACAACCACAAAAAAATACCGTTAACATCGGTAACCGTCTAGTCTTTTATTCTGCAATTGAACTCTAAACTTCGTGCTTTATAATCCATTTGTTCGGCGCTTAGAATTTTTCCTTTCGTGGAATTCGCCTCTGATTTCTTCTGCTTCATCTTCTTTGAAAACCCGCAAAAATGTAATAAAATAAATAATTACATTACACACTTAATCAAGCTTCCTTCTTTCTATCTCCCCCGCCCCCCTCCTATTTTCCTTTCAATTTTGCTTAGGGTGACGTGTGTGCGACTATGTTCATATCAAATATTATATTATTTACTTTTATGTGTAAAAGTACATTCTTTTCTTAACCCAGATATCTATTCTATGTCATTTTTACAATCAACAACATAAATATGGGCTCTTATCGGTTTGGGTCAGTAATGCTGTTATAGTCATAGCGCTAATGTTTTGCAATCGCCCCGGCCCCACTCAGGCTAATGACTGCAGAGTCAGTCAGTAAAAATAGAAAAGTGAGATTACCATACTATCAAAACTAACCTTGGGAAAATAAATAAAATACTGAATTATTTTTCTTTGTGCTACAAAATAGGGCATTGAATATTTATATATATTATATTTTTTTTTATTATTAATCCCAAAGAGTTTGAGAAAAATAAAGTCGTTGCGCTAGTTCTTAATAAAACAAAAGACGAGCAGAATAAAAAAAAGGAGCAATAGATGATTGGGGAAAGAGAAAGCTAAAGAGGAGACGAAAAATTAGAAGAACTTGGATAAGGTTGAATGAAGAATAAATAAACTGGAACAGAATAACAAAATTAGAACCACGAGGCGAAACAAATGCGCCAGGAAGAGTGAAGAGCTCTCATAACTCCCATAAGAATGAAGAGGAGAAGAGAAATGTAGGTAAGAACAATGGGAGAGAAGGATAGTAAATAATAATAAAACTAATCATAGATAATAATAATACACAAATTTTCAATTTCAAACTTTACAGTATTTTTAGAAATTGGACTATTTTTTGATTTCCATACAATGTCAGCTGTCATGTACCTATAGAAGACAAATTTCAAACGTTGAAGAGATGAAGACACAAAATGTTATACAGGGATTTTTGTGAAAAGAATCATAAGGTATCCTGCAACATCTTAAAACTTAATGGTTAAAAAACAGAACTCGATGTCAACTCGCATTAGGGAAATGAAAACTGTGTCTTTCCCTTGAACAATGAACATCCTGTATGTGATAGATAGTATACATATATTCAATAGGCACATAGTTTGATGTATGTAAGTATTTTTATGTTACCATTTGTGAATTTGTATCAACTTGAACGTAATAATTCTTAATTCAACTGAAGTCCTTTGGTGCATAGATAAAAGTAGAGTAAACAAAGTGAATATATAGAGGTAGTAGTAGGGAGAGACAGAGAAAATGAGGTATGTAACTATGTATCTAGTTAGGGAGAGGTAGGCACAGAGGTGTAAGAGAGTGAGACAAAGTGTGAGTGAGATGTCCGTGATGGAGATAGAGAATTATTATCATTACTTCCGATGAATTTCTAATAGGTATTAGAAATCGTAAGTATTGTGTTTTCTCTCTTACAGATGCAAGTTTCATAATTCACAACCTTTTTTATTTGGTAGACATGAAACAGCAGCTACTGTAGACGCTTGTGGTCTGTGTTGTAGCTTGCCCAGTGCCCATCGAGTAATATGCCTCTCCTCTATGATGAGCGATAAGTGACACACTACAGCTCATTTAGATGCTGTGTCAACACCAGGCACCGGAAAGTATCCCTATTGCAAACAACTGTAACAAAGCAAATTTTAAGTACAAATAGTTTGGCGGCTCTGGGTATCGAACCCGGGACCTTCCGCATGGCAAGCGAGTATCACACTACTAAGCTAGTCGTGCACTATTACAAAGAGACACTGAGAGTGAGTGAAGAGGTTGACAAGGTGAGAGACGAATAGAGCGGAGGGAGAGAGAGAGGAGGGTGTGATGAACTTGCTCTCATTTCCAGCTTACTGGAAAATTTCATGTGGAACTCTAGCTGTTCTCCTGCATTCACTCAAATTTAAATAGATAAACATTGTATATTTTATCTGCATCCAATTCATCAGGATTTAGATAACTCTCAGCAGCTTTCAAAGCTAAAGTAATCAGCCATTCAAGCGAAGAAAAAGCGGAATAGTTAGAGTTGATATTGTTGCTTTTGTTGTTTTTCATGTTGGCGATGATGACTTTAGTAATACTACCCACTTAGATTATTATTATTCTTCTTCTGATAATATTTATTGTATTACTGTAAGTATAAGTTATTTTTAATACACCCCCTACTCCTTCGACTGCCATCATTTGCGTTCTAATTGCTCTGTTTTATTATTCACAGTAAAGAGCAGAACTATTTTAATTACTCTTACTGTTTAATTTATCGCCCTGATGAGCTCATTAATTTCATTGTTTCATTTGTACCAGTGTACCTCGGAGTATAGCGGCATTACCTCTGTTACCCTGGGGAGAAGTATAAGAAAATTAAAAACATTGTAAGGAAACTTCCATGGTAGACTCGAATATTTGTCAGATTGTAATAATTTGGTCTTTGTTGGATACAATGGATATCTTCTAATCGGTCGGTTCCTTTGTGGTGCTAGAGCACATGTATATTTCTCTTCATACCTATACTTCATTTTCAATATCAAACATTCCTGCTCTGTTATCACACCCCACTCCTTTTATCTTCTTCCGCATTCCTCTCAGAAGTTATTTTATTAGCTTAGGTGGTAGTCTAAGTTTAATTTATTGTAAAAAATATATGAAAATTATCAATCAATCAATCAATCTCAACAGCATCCCAACCGATCATATATTATGATTTATGATTGATATCTGGCATTTTACTTTAATCCAACCCAGTATCACCGCATGGTGTTATTGCATTTTCAATCATAATGGATAACTCAAAATATAATTATTATGTATGCATCATTTGGAGGTTTGTCTAAGAAACCCGAGATGGATCAGTTACTATACATCATCATTGCTAATCCGGAGTCTGTAAGAGCCGGACTTAAATAATGAAAAGGTCGACCCATCATCAGAAGTACATCAGGGTGAGGAGAGATTCATTTGCCAGTTAACCAAAATTATTCTCTCGCAGAAAACTGATACCCATTAATTTATGACAGCTTTGCTACTAGGGTTTATTTGAACAGAGAAATGCACTCAACCATCGAGACAATCAAATGCATGAAGATAGGTAATTAGCTCCCATCACTATAGGTACGGCAGGTCCCGCCAGTTTGAATTATGAACAAAGTAACTACGAGATATGAAACTCTGACAAGTTGAGTGTAATATTTATAGCATATTTTCATGTGCAGGTACCTTCTGGATAAACGACAGAAAAACGCTGGATATAAAAAACGCATGAAATTATTCCAAGACAAATAATGAAAACCTCAATGACATAATTATAATATTTATGTAGGTATAGTTCGTAAAATACATAGCCTTGGTATGGAATTTGAATGATAAATCGTATACTCATGCCATATCCGGTAAATATACCTTTTAAAGGTAAAACATACCTTTTTTTTTTTTTAATAAAGACTCTAAAAATATCACGGCATCAGGATGGAGCTGGTCCTTCATCTCGAGATCCTTTGTAAAAGTTACCTGAATATAGTTCACTTTTACCACCGATACTTTTACTTAGGGGAGAAAATTTCATTTTATCCGTCTAAAAATCAGGAGATACCCAAACTCTTCTAAGGGAAGAAAAAGATAAAAGATACAGAAAACGTGTGCTCAGGTGCTGTCAGAAATAGGTGAAGTAGATATTTATGTCAACATAGGGAGACCCCTACTCCCCAAAAAGAAAACTGTAAAGTTTGTTTCTGTCTCTCAACTGTCGCCAGGGCTGGAATATGATTGAGTGCATTGTACAGCTAAACTGCTTGAAATACAGAACATTATATTATAAACTTCCTTCAAAACATTAAAAGAGTGGGAGTTTTAGACATACATAAGACAAGGGTTGGGTGGAAGAGATTGCCATAGGCAATAACCCTGCCCTTATGTTAGAACATATGTATATATATATTTTTTTTTTTTTTTCTTCTTGTTTATATTATTAATATTGTCAATTTTATATTTCATTTTTAGCATTATTTGTCTGTATATATGTTCTAGTTGTTCTACTAATAAAGAGTTTCTAAATAAATAAAATACCGACCTCAGTAGCTTGATCGATCCGGCGGACTTGTAATTGGAGGTCGGTGTTTAGGTTAAGCAAATATTTAATAAAGCAAGTTTGAGTATTTGTGATATCACGATTGTCATTAACATAAATATGATAACTCTCTACAAATAAAGATGTCATAACAAATAGAAAGGACAGAATACTTCTCAATCTTCTGATACCTACCTAGTTCCCTGAAATATTTCCAAAACCATTTGAAAAGTCCCCTCAGAGCATCGGACCTGTGTGTGAGGAGTAGAGGATTGCGAGGGAGAAAAAAAGAAAGAGAAAAATCATGCCATTTACAACACTCGAATAATGTCTTTCTTTGCCCTATCTCCATTTATCTGTATCTCTTTCTCTCCTCCTGTCTTTGTGCTGTGGCAGGATTAATGTTGCAACAGGGAAGAGAATAACAGAAATTAGAACCACCTGTTGCAGTGACTCGAGGTAATAATCCCAACTCAAGACAGTTCCGTACCTCAAGGTACCTACCCAATATAACTTCTGTCTTATATACGAGTACATATTTATACACAACTCGAACCATTTTTCTCGTTGAATAAAATATAAGACGTTTGATAAAACAATAGTAGGGTCGACGGTTCTGCAACATGAGCTAGTATGTGGCAAAAACCTAACTTTCGAGGAGAAACGAATCATATTTCAGAACTGACGGCGATAGTTCATAATATACTTACGGGCGAATCTATCGCACCGCACAGGTTTTTTCTCGTGTAACACCTGTATTTCTTGTTAGACAAAAACATTTTTCATACCTATTTTTTCTAATTGAGGAAATCACACAAGAAATTGGTGCAGAGAAAGCAAACACATGAAGAACAATTTTCATAATTGAATGAAGTACTTGTCATTGTCGACCTTTCCCATACAGGGTGTAGAAAAAAAAAACTGTTTTTCTATGAATTCTTCAAATTTCATTATTTTGGATTAAGAGTAATATTGTCTTGCTTTATGTATTGATCCTCATTCTTTCTAGTCTCAAAAATGTCTAGCCTTGATGGACAGGTCATTATTCATTTGAAGCCAATATAATGAATTTTGAAAAATCATTGAAAAACAGTTTTTTTTCTACACCCTGTATGGGGAAGGTCGACAATGCTAAGTAATAATAATAATGCTTTTTCTTTGTGTTATTATGTCACAATTTTAGTGGGTAGCGCAGAATCATAGGACTTTACCACTTTAATTTACAATATCTTGTATTATTTTTTTGCCTAAGATTCTGCCACTGGTCGCTGCTTCACATTAAAGCAGCTACTCATTTTTCCTCACGAGGTATGAGTGGACCCCGAACATCCAAGTACAGAGCAGAAAAAATTCTCCCCCGCTGGGAATCGAACCCAGGTCACCATGTGTGCAATGCCTAGCGCGCTAACTCGCTCTGCCACAGTGACTACTGACAATGCTAAGTACTTCATTTAATTAAGAAAATTGATCAAGTTTTGTGTGATTTCCTCAATTAGAAAAAATATGAAAAGTGTTCTTGTCCAGCGAGAGAGGGGGAAAAAAACGAGAAAAAAAACCTATGCGGTGCGATAAATTTGCCAGTCAGTGTATTATACCATGTTGAATACTTTCGCTACCTCCTGTATATATTCCTTTTAGAGGAGCGGTACCTACTTCTCTTACTTTACTTTCTAATAAGTAGTTAACGATATTTTCTTCTTATAACTCTATATAATTTATAATATGAGGTACTTCTTGAATACTTTTGTTACTTCCTTTCTATCGTCACACCCAAAACTCGATTATTTTTTTTACACATAAACGATTTGTACTTCGTACTTTTTAAGATACAATACAAATAGATACCATTGTGCAATACAAATCATGAAAAGAAACTTATGCACAAATGCACACTCCAAAGTCTAGAGTCCAATAAATTACAAATTGTGACTTTCCAGCTTTCTACCAACAATAAAAATAAATCATTCATAAAATACCTCAAAAGAAATAAAATAATATTCCTATAAATTTTCTTCAAGACAAGAAACTTCTTGCTCGTTTATTTCCTCATCTCAGTCAAATCTTTTCCTTATATTTTATTCTTTAAAAATTGTCAGTTTGTCATTTAAAGAAAAATGGCTGAACAGATAAAGTTTCCCGAAATACTGTTCCATTCAGGTAATATTTTCTTCTCAATTTTGTAAGAAAATTATTCAACTAGATGCAGAAGGAGATGAAGGGAACTTTAAATTATTTGAATAAAAAGTTAATTTTCTACTTTAAATTTAATTGCTTTATTACACAATCTTCTCTTGAACTTTTAAATTCTTCTATTCAAATGTTCTCTAAACTTATCTTTCGTTTTAGAATGTTACTTTTTCATGTTGGCTCTCATACCTATATTGTCATGGTCTGAAATATTTTGAGACTTAGATACATTTGGTACAAACCTACATACATAATAGGTAACATTTAGAAAATATTAATTCATTTTTCGTATGACATTTTTTCACATCACAGGAGAGGATGGAATATATTAGTCGGTAATTATAAGAATAATTATCAGATCTTAATGATCGCAAATTTAGCATGAGTCTCATTTGGTTACGTTGCCGTTGGCCTAGGAGACCAAGAAGCATCATACCATTCAGGAAGTAAGAAAGTTTCTGAGTACTTGGAAAAAGAGGCAGATGTCCTATTATAGTCACCACAGAAATCAGTATGTAGGTTAGTTAGGTAGTGGGTATGAATAGTTAAATCTGTCAGTGGTATGAAAACAAAAATCCTTTAATGAAAATTTCATTAATTCAATAAAAGTTTAATATTAGCAGGAGGGCCAATTAGGAATTACTGAATTTTCTTCCTGATGTTCATAAACCGTTCACTTGTTTCATTCGTTTTCTCTCCACTCTTTTTTTTTTCTCTCTCTCGCTCCCCTGTATTTTTCCTTTTTCTATCTTCTTTCACTTCTCTCCTCTCTCTTCTTTATCTAGCTCCCTTATCTCTCTTCTATCACTCTCCTTTTTTATCTCTATTCTCTCTTTCTCCTTTCTCTCTTATTCTCTCTCTACTTTCTCTCTCTTTCTTATTCCTCTGTATCTCCTCTCCTGTTTCTCTTTTTCCTCTATCTCCTCTCTCTACCCTCTCTCTTGTGAATTACATCAACACTAGCGTTATATTAGAATTCCCCTGATTTTCTTCTTCTTCTCCTTCATTTCCTGGTGTTCACAATCCTTTTCTCTCCCTCTGTCCCCTGGGACAATGTGTGGTGTAGCAGGAGCAGCAGCTGGCATGTAGCCAGCATGTGGAAAACACACAGGGGAACATGGTCATGACTGATATTGCCATAGCAATGATTTGTGAGTGTGTGTTGTGGGTTGGGAAAGGAGATATTAATACAGCAGTATAAAACAAGAAGAGAATCAAAGTGGGAGTATAAGGTAATAATAATTTGGTAAAAATCGGACATTCCCTAACAGAATATTCTCCAGAAAAATAAAATGTAATAATATGTATTAGATGTGTCTCGGATAAATATTTCAAAATTTATTTTATCCCGAGATCAAAACCCCATTCTCAATGTGACCCTAGTAGTTGAAAGGGACGTTAAATCCCATAACATAAAATAACAAATTTACAAATATATACAGTCCTATTTATAGTTGACGGTATAATTTAAAATAAAGAAATACCCAAAACAAATTTTACAAATCAACAAATTTAAGGATTTTGAATTTAGAGATTACTGTTATTTACCTAAGGGTTTTTGCATAAAATTTGTGTTTGTAATCAATGAAAAAAATACCATGAACGTTTTTTTTTTTTTTTTTCTACAATAATAAAAAAATCTCTGCATTATTCGGTAAATACTGAATATACTATTAACAAATGCTGACTAACCCTGAGCAGTTAAGTGCTGACTTGGATTTTACCATCTCATTAATAATTTCAATCACATAGCATTAAATTTATTAATCCTTGTTTTATCACTTTTTCGTAAATATCTACTTATTGATCGTACGTGTGAGTCTTATTGGATTTCATTCAATAAATTCTAATTAAACCATTTACCTCTTTACCGGGCTAAGTAATTATTGTCCATTCAGTGGATTGGAATAAATTGCACCTCATTTATTTTCCAATGGGTAGGTAGCTCTTTTACAATTAATCTTTTAGCATAACCTTTTTTTAAGATTAAAATGTATAGATATTAGAAAATGGGAGGTTCAATCTTAGGTCCATTTAAAGTATTTGGTCAGACAATTAGTATGTAGATACATCTCGAAGCATAGTAAAATAATTTAACCCGATTGCCCTCGGACTTTATGTTACAGGTGTAGGTACCTATATTATGTGTACATTTCATTGACTGTGTACGTGTTGCTACTTCTATAATGTTATAATTATCATGCAGGTAAAAGATTAAAATTTAATTATTAAATTTAATTATCGCACAGTTGTAGCAATTCTTATTTGTTAAAATATTTTGAACAAGAAAAGCTCCTACTTGCTACGCTCTTTAAATAGGTACTTCTTTTGTAGATTCTCATTTTCTCTCTTGCTCTCTAATTCCCTTCCTCTTGCTATTTAATTTATTTCTTTTAAAATCTGGTTCTTTCTTTCCGTTATCTCTATCAACTCGTTCTTCTCTCTATTGCTTTTCTCTCTGCCTCAATATTGCTGTCTTTCCCTCCCCTCTACCATTGATGATACAACGCACAGAGTGACTATAATTATACTGCCTTAGGACATAATTATTATTAGGAACATAGAGATTAAATAAATAAAATAATCTATTATCCCTCTCCCGAAGTGGGTGGAGCTTATGTACATATTTTAAACTTAATAATATTTCGAGGGTGTGAGAACAACGCCCTACGAAAGTTCTAGTCCAATTTTAATTATTATGTCTATCAGTATTATCAGGGTACGAAAGTAAGAAAATTCACGTTTTTAAAAAATGTGTTTTGTTCTTAAAGGTAATTTTTTTCACATACTATTGAACTTTCGTGTCACATTTTTTTCTTTTAATTTTGAATTCCGTAACACAAAAGGGACGAGAGAAAAGACAAATAAAAATGTTATAAATTTCATTATGAAACTGTATTGTCTACAAACTTATCGTCAGGACTCCTGTATTGTCTACAAACTTATCGTCAGGACTCCTGTATTGTCTACAAACTTATCGTCAGGACTCCTGTATTGTCTACAAACTTATCGTCAGGACTCCTGTATTGTCTACAAACTTATCGTCAGGACTCCTGTATTGTCTACAAACTTATCGTCAGGACTCTTGTAATGTCTACAAACTTATCGTCAGGACTCTTGTATTGTCTACAAACTTATCGTCAGGACTCCTGTATTGTCTACAAACTTATCGTCAGGACTCCCTGTATTGTCTACAAACTTATCGTCAGGACTCCTGTATTATCTACAAATTATGTCAAGATCCTGTATTTTAAAACTTATCGTCTAGGAATCTTATTTTCCTACTATTAACTTATCGGTCAGATCTTGTATTTTGTCTAAACAAATTGACGAGGAAAGACAATCAAATGTTACAAATTATTAGAAACTGTAATGTCTACAAACTTATCGTCAGGACTCCTGTAATGTCTACAAACTTATCGTCAGGACTCCTGTATGTCTACAAACTTATCGTCAGGACTCTGTAATTGTCTACAAACTTATCGTCAGGACTCTTGTATTGTCTACAAACTTATCGTCAGGACTCTGTAATGTCTACAAACTTATCGTCAGGACTCCTGTAATGTCTACAAACTTATCGTCAGGACTCTTGTAATGTCTACAAACTTATCGTCAGGACTCTTGTAATGTCTACAAACTTATCGTCAGGACTCTTGTAATGTCTACAAACTTATCGTCAGGACTCCTGTAATATCTACAAATTTATCGTCAAGAGTCCTGTAATATATACAAACTTATCGTCAGGGCATGGTCTACTTTTTATTATTATTAGATCGGTATGTATGTATCTTTCAACAGAATTGAGAGGAAGTGAAGAGGTCAAAGATGGGACAGAAAAAAGCGAAGATTAGCGACTGGGGACATGGAAGATAAAGAAATAAAGGAGATGTGGGGAGGAGAAATGTGGGGGTGGGGTGGAGTTGGAAACAGACCTTGGGAATGAGCAGTAAAAAAGATAGAGAGGGAGAGAGAATGAGAATCGTTTCATTGTTAATTTTAATTCTCAAATCCAATTTAAACTTTCAACAAGGATGAGCAGACCTAGGTGGACCTTTACTCAAACCGTTAATTGTTTTTCGTTAATTTTTTTTTCGACTGTTAGTCCGGCTGGCTGACGAAACCGACCAGAAACTAACATCAACAAAGTATATCGAGTTATAACATATTCGAAAGGTCCTGTCATAAGGAGTTATTATTACCAAGAAAAATTTTCTCCATAATTTACGGTTAACGAGTTATAGGTCAGAATATATGGATATTACGCAGGACGTCTGACTCTGTATCTCGAGAACGGTAAGTTGTAGCTCATTTAAATTTGTTGTAATGAACTTCTCTCAATAAGACCTTTAAAACAATATGCCACAAGACGTACCATTCTATTTAAGATTTTAAAGTTGGTCCATGCCCAGATTGCCCAGCTTTACTGGGGCCGTGTAGGCATTTTTTTTTGGCTAAAAATCAATCCCCTAAAAATAAAGGAGTATGGGTTTTGCGGTTTTTGATATTTTGAGTCGTTTTCGAGAAACCCAGGCCTGGGTGAGACTTTATGGATGCCCTGTATACGTATACAGGGTGGACCCGGAACGATTCAACTTATTTAAAAGGCAGGTCCAGCACATGAGAGTAAAATGTAAGATTTTGTACTAATTTCAATTAAATCATTAATTCCATTACACATTTACAGGCCAAGTTAAAGACATAGAAACGAAAGGTGAACACTTCACGGATAATTTACATATTTTATTTTCTTACATTATTGTTACCATTTCTCTCTTTCTCTTTCTCTTTCTCCCCATGAAGTTATTATTTCTATTTTTCTTTCTTTCCTTCATTAAGTCTCATTTCTTGCAAAGATTTCTGTTCTGATTACACTCATTCGTTATCTTTTGAATGAATTCAGACGCTCCTGCTCTGAGCACGATTATTTTACTTATGAATAGTAATGAACTAACTCTTTATTGACGCGTTCACTGTTCAGCGAGATATGAATAACTTCTTGACTTGAGGATGGTGTAAGCAAGTATCTACGTTTGAAAAACTCTTTGTGCCAAATGTCAGATAAAAATAAGAGAGAGAGAGAGAAAAAAGAAACCTTTTGAATCAGTGAACCAAAGACACCCCTGGGTGTATTATGTAGAATATAAATATATAAACTTTTCGACAAAGGTGAAAGTAGCTGAGACAAACCACCAAGAATTGTTGGTGAAAACCCTGTCGTGCTATTTTTTGTACATTAGGTAGTTAAAAGCCATCTGAGGCGCTTATACTTCAAACTACCATTGTAATTTTTTATGAATGTCCCGTTTACGAATGAAAGACGTGGGTTCCTGTTTTTCACTCGCTTGGTAGAACAGTGACCTACGTTGACTGTTGATGGTGCTTTTGTCAAATAATAAAGTTCCATTTCACAAATAACGAGTATGTCTTTCTAATATACTTCAAGGATAAGTACAAAAAGACTCACAAAGGACTTTCTGCACAAAGGTCCCACAGACGAATTTAAAAGGTAAAATAAAACGTACCATTTTCTATGCTTCAAAGGACTACCTATAAGATATACATAATTATGTATGTATGTATATTCTTTCCTGAACATCTCGTTAACTGAATTTGGCATAATGGATGGAAAGTAAATGTCATTATGTAGAGGGCAAAGTACAAGATATGAATGAATAAAACTACCCGGATTCAACTTACCTGAATAAAAGAGAACATTTTAGATCATACAAGAAAAGTCCGACGTGATTTTTCATCTAAATCTGAAGTATTTGAATCTAATGGTACAGTTCATTATAAATGAAAACGTAGAACTCGAGAAATGAAATTTAAATTGAAGAAGGCAAAGTGTTTTCACAGTAAATGACAGAATTGTATTACATACGAACAATAGTAAGTATAAGTGATGTGATAACCTAATTATGACTCCTTATTTGAGTCCTAGATATTTATCCTTAGGTGATGCATGGTTCTGGGGGGGTAATAAGTTATGTATTGTGTCTAAATTCACTAGCGCATTACTCATATGGCGGATGTTAGTGTTTCTAAATGATTCACTCGATAACACTAAACTTGTGTGGGCGTGGCTTATTGTAGGTACCTTCACACCTTCATGGAAGTGCGGGATGTGGCTACAGAAAACTATCTACCAAAATAAAAGTAAATTGAAAAAACATGAAATGCCCATAAAAGTCATATTATTGCACATGCAGTCTTACATTTTATCATTCTTTTCTTATGGTACACCAATGTTGGATTCGACTAACAGCTTAGATTAGCAGTTTCAGTGCGCGGGTGCTCAGAGCTGTTATTCTACTAACCTACTTTGGTATATCATGAGTTATGACGTTTTAGATTCTTCTATTTCCTCACTCTCTACTTTTTTCTCCCTGCACATCTGGTTTTTCTCTGTTGTACTTCCGCAGATATCTGAGATATTGTGTTGATACTGTTGATCTTTTGTCCATTTATATATTATGTACACATTGTACACTAGGCCGGAGCGAAAATATAAATTTTCGAATTTCAAAACGCCTGGGGTCTCAAAAGTTTCGTATTGATGAGTAGATAAATCACTTAAAATGTCATAAAAATATTTTAACATCTTCAGTCTCCACCTCGAGCTTAAAGTTTCGAGTGCTTTTAGTTATGCAATGTAGGGGCAAGATAACGATTTTTGCTATATTCGTTCTTTTCTCTTGAAAACGGTAGACCATACAAACAAGTTTAGGGAATCAAATCTGTTTTAAACTAAATAAAACAGAAATAATACTTATTAGGCTTCAATCGTTACGAACAACTGATTTTGAATTACACGTGAAAATATTGTTTTGACTGACTCAAAAGTCTAGGGACATGCAAAAGAGACACCTAAACTTGGGAAATTATTATTTTAAGAAAGTGATGTGGTAATTACCACTTAATTTTAGGCTTAACGTTATAACCTCCACTATGTTATTGTTGTGTCCAGCTTGGCTACAGCTGGAGGAGTGACGGAATCTATCCAACTAAAGTGGAAAAGTTCACTCGTTCTGAAGCACATATTTCTTCTATATGCGATTATATGGGCTTTTTCTTTATGATTCATTAAACCCTTGTGAAAGTGCAAGCTAGTCTTACTTGTTAGGGTTGGCTAGTCTGTTCTCTGTTTATAATCGTGTAACAAGACACTGGTATTGCCCTGTCTACGGTTCCCTAGCCAGACATCTCCATGTTATTAATAGTTTTGTGTGTTGAGGTAAAACTTAGTTTCATAGGACGGTATATTCTGACGTACTTTTTGGCTTGTTCAAATGAAGCCATTCCATGCCTTCACACCACTAACAGTTAATGACGATGCTGTCACTAATAGTTTTACTTGCCTCTCTTTTAGTTGTAAAACAACATAAAATAATAAGTAACACGGGACACGGATGTAGCCCAGAACATGCCTCCTGGGCTCCTATGACTAGGGTTTTCGGGCGACACATAACACTCGTAATATTTGATTTGCCGTAGGTGAGCCACCCTGAGTGTGCCATCTTTCCTGGTGGTATTCGGTTTGAATACCTACTTTTAATGTTGAAAAATATTGTTGGAAGTTGTCACATTTTCCAAAGGCTTTCTTTTATCGCAACATAGAACCAGTCATTTTTCCTTCCATCTTTTGGAAAATATGAAAGAGTACCAATTTATTTGAATGTAATTAGCACACGAGCAGGAGCAATTTCGATGCAACAAAACAATTCGTGGCGTCTGAATGCAACAATTGCAACATATTGTTGCGCAACGATATATGTTCGAGTCTTTCTTTAGGACCAAACGAGATTGAACCCCACTGACTTCGCAAGCAATGTCTAAGACGATAGTATTGCTTTGTAATTTTCTAATGGACTTTTTTTCTTTGTATTTTTAATCTTGGATAAGCTAATTATGATCCTGGATAAGCTTGCTGAACTGACATTATTGGCTCAGTCTTCGTCCTAGGGCTAAATGAGGTAAAGAGGATAAAATGTAACATAAGCTAAACTGTCCTTCAAGTCGGCCTATATTGCGCTGTGATTGGTTAAAACTTCGACTTGAGGGCGTGTGTGGCTTATGTTAACTTTAATTTTGTACCATAATCTGGCCCTAAGAGTACCTATTGATTACTGACCCGGAAGTTCTGAGTTTGAATCTCGACAATAATATATTATCTACAATTCTACTAACATTATCCGTTATAGGAATGGCATGAATGTAAGTATGTGTCTCCGAAGAAATGCGAAAGCAATCCCAGGGAAATAAATATTTAAAAAAAAGTCTGTTCTGATAGCTCAGTGGTAAAGACAACACTCTGTAAATCCAAAGATTCCACAGTTCGTGAGTTCAAAACAAAACCTAGCAAGGACATGACAAGTTATCCCCTTATTTGGCATTTTTAGCACATAATAACATGTCTTGGGCTTACTGCTGGAATAATGGGACTTTAATAGTCCTTATGGAGCAGTAAAAATAAGGCGATTTATTCATATTATTAAAAAAAGTAGAGCCCTAACTACAAGGTAAGGTACAGATTAACTAAAAACCATTTATGTTTAGAAAATAGGTACGTAATGGGTCGCATAACCCGTATTTCTCTCTATGTTTATAGTTTTCGACCTTTATCTTAATATCAGTAGATCAATACAAATTAAGGTATAAAACAAAAATTGTTCTTAGTTTAAATAAGAAATTATTTTAATATATGAAGTTTTTTATGTGGTGCACTGTTTTCAAGTAATAAGCACAATAATCACAAAAAATGTTATCTTGCCCCTACATTGCATAACTAAAAGCACTCGAAACTTCAAGCTCGAGGTGGAGACTGAAGATGTTAAAATATTTTTATGAAATTTTCAGGGATTAATCTACTCATCAATACGAAACTTTTGAGACCCCAGGCGTTTTGAAATTCGAGAATTTTTTTCCGCACTCTATAGATTCGCTCCGGCCTATTGTACACTCACCGGCACAATTAACCAGGCACTTGATGTTTTTTCATTTGACTCCATGTACTTCCTTAATACTAAATTTGACTTAACTTTTTTCGTAGTTTAAAAATCTAGGTACCTATTTTTGTTTTGATAGAAAAGTTATAGTATGGAGATCAATACTGAAACATTTTTAACTTATTCGGTCATTTTTTTCTTCTGCATAAAAAACAAGGAGTACGAATTTTTAATTGATTTAATAAAAAACTTAGTTCACTTAGGTACTGGAAAAGTTAAACATGACGTGTTTTCTGTTCAGTATTAATCTTCATACTGTTCGTTTTCTATGAAAGCATTAACAGCTTGAAATTTTTAACTACACATTTAAAAAGAAGTCAAATGGAAAAACATCAAGAGTCCGTTTAATTCTACCGGTGACTATGTTTTTCTGTAGTTCATGTTTATCATGGAAATGTTTGCTTTTACTCACTCTTCAGTTCTATTTCTCTTTTTTCCGACTTTTCCAGTGTGCAAGAACTTACCACATATTTCATTATCTTCTGTTGCAGGTAAATATCTCTACATTACTCAGTAAATTATTCAGATCTTATTGAAAGATGCACAGGTTAATGACCTTTCCACGTAAGTATAGTAACATACGGATCATTGATAAAGCTAAATACCTAACTTTTATAATAAAATTTATTTTAGTAATTTCAATGTAAGTAAATAGACATGCCTATCCCCTTCTCCTAATAACAATATTACTGTGTGGTCACAAACTCCATGGATGAGATTTAAAAAATGCTAAACAAAGTAGTTTCAAGTGTTATTAAAATTTTCATCATACCTACCTATTATTATGAAAAAGTGAACAAAGGCAACCCAAAAAATAATAACAGTCAATAACCCATTATATCACAAGGTGTATAGCAAAAACTGGAAACTTTGGCAAAGTGACAGTTTTAGAAAGAGAGAAGGATAAATCCAAAGCACAATACACCAACAAACACTCAATCCTAAACAGTAAAATCAAACAAAAACGAATTTCCTTCAAGTTGTAATACAAGATGAAAGAGAAACATGCACAGATGATGCACACATAAATAAAATCTGACAAGTCCCTTACAGGGTGATTTGGTAGATCAAAATGTCCAAGAAATAAACATTATTATGATGTATGCTCTGAGTAAAAATAATATCTTCTATGTACACACTGCATATTAGGACTAATGAGTCCCATTTTTCCAGCTGTAAGACCAAGATTGTATTATCATGTAATAAAAATCCCAAATGCGAGGATAACTTAACATAATAATTTTTATTAACAAATATTCTTAACCATGGCTACCGTAAAGGGGAAGAAAACATAATCTAAATAATAAAACAAGACGTTCAGTACGTCTATATCTACGTGCAGTGGACGAGAATTTTGTATTCCCGCCGTGGAACTAATATTTATATGCAATGTGCAATTCATTGTTCAATTTACCCAAAAAAAAATTATTATCGTTTGGACCATCTATGGACTGATGAAACAAAATAATGTAAAACATTCACAAGAAATTTTTGGTTTATTGTAAGTGTAGAGTATTTTGTTCTTCTAAATTCTAAAATATAAATTTGTTTCAATTTGATAAATAGGTCACCCTGTATGTTCTAGTTTATTGTTTGAAATATTGAGCATGATTTATCGTCCTTTCACAATGAGCTGGATAGGAAATGGGGTTAATTCCAGAGGACTTGAAAATTTCATATTTTATGTTTTAATCCAGACACTTGATTCCAGAGACAATTTATTATATTATCAGCTTTAAATATTTGATATCCTTTATTAATATGTACGCATAGTTTTAAGTATTTTTGTTGATATTTTTCAAAATTGTTTATTTTTTTTCTCGTTTTGAGCATTTTTTTCCGCAAAACATACGAGGAATTCATACGTTCTCCGAGGAGCGCGCGATCAGCTCAGTGGTTAAGCACTCGGATCCCATGCGGAAGCTCCCGGGTTTGATCCCCGTGTCGACAAAAGTTTGTATTCTTAATTTGGTTACAATTGTTTGTAAGAGATTTATAAACAATTGGACCAAGCTTTATTTACATTTTTTTTATATACAGTGAACATAGTAACATGGTGAAATAAATATAAACAAAGCCTGATCAAGGGTGGTGATAATGCCTTCGGCATTCTCTTCCATACAGAGATACTTTCGGTTGCGCTCGTTTTGACCCAGCACTTGGGAAGTATTGTGTCACTTTTCGCCCATCAGAGGGGGGCATACTATGGAATGGGCAAGCTACAACACAAACCACAAGCGTCTTCAGTAGCTTCTGTTTCATGGCTACGAAATAAAAAAGGCTGTGAAACACTATATTTTTTTTTTAATATAACCTACAAGCCGTTTGCCCGTGCTTTGCAACGGGACTAAATTTCAAATTTATTAAGGTATGGCCGTACTGCTGGACAGCAATGCCTTTTTGAACTTTTTATAATTTTTCTGGACAAAGCGATAATAGTTTTGGGGGGGTCAATTCCGAGACATTTTTCGCTATCTCTTACCGTTTTGGCTAAACAACTCCGGACAAACAAACAAACAAACAAACATAAGTAGGTAGGTAGGTAGGTAGGGAGTCCTTTTTTCTGTTTTATATATAGAGACTAGCTAACACCTGACTATTTGAATGTTGTAATAATTTCTTAGCAGGCACCTAAATACCAAAAGCCATTTAATCCAGCCGTTTCAGAGTTCTGTTGACGATGAACGAATGAATTTAAATGGATTTTTTATTTTAAGATTACAATACGATTATATACAAGTTTTCATTGTATTCGCGAATGTCTATGAAACTCGTCAACATAATTTTCAGCAGTGAAATTTTAAGAATTCGAATAATCATTCTTTGTCTCACAAACTTATCTGAGAAAAAAATCCGTACTTTCATTTAGAAATTGTTTTTCTTCTTTCTTATAAGATGGTGTTGGGAAAGGAGAAGGAAAAAATCAAAAGAATGTTTTGTAGAGAGGAAATGATACTTTGTCTCATAAAGAGAGGAGGAATCCATGAAGAATAGCAGGTATGAAATACCTAAGATGGCGGCAACACAACGGAAATTAGTCTCCAGTACGAACAGGGGCGTCTGCTGTCTAGACTTTTGGGGAGTACTCAGGAGCAGGTTCGCTTCCATTTAAAAATGGCAAATCAATTTAAACAATTAGCTCAGTGGTTAAGCACTCGCTTGCCGTGCGGAAGGTCCTGGGTTTAATCCCCCGTGCCGACAAAAATTTGTATTCTTAATTTTGGTTACAATTGTTTGTAAGGGATACCTTCCTCGTGTTGACCCAGCACCTAAAATAATGGGAAGTATTGTGTCACTTCTCGCCCATTAGAGGGGAGGCATACTACGGGATGGGCAGGCTACAACACAGACTACAAGCGTCTACAGTAGCTCCTGTTTCATGGCTACGAAATAAAAAAGACTGTGAAACACTCATCTTTAAAAAAAAAAGTAAAGTAACTCTTGTACCATGGCTGTATGGTCAGTCAGGCTTCAGAGCCGCTACGAATGCTATAATATCCAATGAATTTGGAAATATTGTACTTTGCTAGGAAAGAAAAATATTTACATCTATGTATAGATATACCTTTTCGGAATGTTCCAGACGGTAATCTAAATCACAGACCAAGGGATTCGAAGAGAAGAGTGTTCTAAATGTGATATTCAAACATTTCAAGGCACTATGTAGCATAATATGTACACTTCTCTCTTATTCAACTCTACGATATTCTCCCTGAGATGGCGGAAGCAAGAAAACATATCAGACACAATGCAACGTGTCAAACCATGAAAAGGAGTAAAATACACTCCGAACAAAATATTGAAGATGCCTGGTAGAATACTCCAAGCTTTATTATATGTATGTATGTCTGAAAATAGAAAAGTAATGGTGTAAGTGGAAAGAAAAGAAAAAACAAACCTATTTGCAAGTTGCAAGGAAAACACAACATATACAAGATATGAGCTACAATATGTGCAATCTGTTGATCCGTGAACCTTTCAAAGAAGATCCTGCCGCGAAAAAGGGTCTCAATGATGTGATGTGTCCCAAATTTTAAGACATTGCACGCATGGTGATCTGGGTTCGATCCTTTCTGCTCTGTATATATTAGGGTGATCGGGGTCCACTCATACCTCGTGAGGAAAAACGATAAGCTGCTTTGATGTGAGCAGCGACCAGCAAAAATTGGGATAATGAGATATAAAAGATATGGAAAAGCCCTATAATTCTGCGCTTTCCTCTAATATTTTGATATAATAACACAAAAAAAGACATTTATTTATCTATCGATTGATCCAAAACTTCATTAATTTTAAGTATTTTTTCTTCTTTTGTTACTTTGTTATACAGTCTGAAAAACACTGGCTGAGATCAACAATTTTGAACTTCGACAATCGAATGACATGTATTTTTTAAGGCGATAGTATGGTAATCCAGTCAGGTAGGAATCAATCACCCGTAAAAACTGAATTTACGAGTATCCTCATTAATGAGAATATCATCACGTATAAATGCCACCAAAAGAACTGCTGTTAAAAGAAACACTTTATTCCTATGTAATCGGATAGTAGGTACAAACCAGTGTCCTATAAAATCATTATTACATTACCATATTAACTATTTGATTCGTTGCTATCAAAAAATACCTCTTATTATGATGACAATATTTACTAGAGATGCAAAATTAAAATTTTCAAAGGATTTTGCTATCTCTTTACTGTTACTCCATCGATCTCAAGCAAAACCACCTCAAAAGAAAAATGAGAGATGGAAGATATTTATAGTATAAAAACCAGAAGATAGTGGATGAGAGAAAAACAATAATACAGAAGCAAGGGATTTTTTTTAATGCAAGGATCAATGAGGTAGAGCTTTCTATCAGCCGAGGAGGAGGGAGGGAACACAAAGCAAGGCACAAGCAGTCGAAAGTACAAAGGAGAACAAAAGTAGCTTAACGGAAAGCGAACAAGTGGAGCATTGTAGAATGAAGTGGATCAAGTATGGAGAGAAAGCTGATAGAATCCAGGCGGAATACTGGTGGAAAGAAGAATAGATAATTGTGTCTGAGAGAATCTTGAGGAAACGTACGAGTATTAGTAGGTAGGTATTATAGGTTAGAACTATGAGAGAGAAAGACAAGGAGCAAGCATGGCTATTTCCATGACTTTATCTAAACCCTCTCGTGACAAAATGTCACGAATGAAACTTATTAAGTGTTTTTTATCAAGAGCCAAAACTAGAATGGTAGTAATGTGATTACGAAGGGAATTAATAAATAAAGGACAAGCTTGTGTTTGATAAAATGCTCCTAGGTGGAGTTTTTCACATGACCATGGTTTCTACCTTTGTTTCAATCTTCACATGACCTCGTTAAAACTTAAACCCCAAACGTGCCATTTATACAAAAAAGCCATTATTCTAAAAGCTTTATTTTCCTCGGCCAATAAAGAAAATCACTTAATACATCCTTGTCTTTTTCTCTACAGTACACATTTTCTATAAAGGTACAACACATTTTATTACATAAAACTGTCTTTTTACTTTCTAAAGTAGAGACGTGGAGTGATGATGAGACCTTTTAATCAATAAGGTAATTATTTATATTTATTGTTTCAAGTTTAACGTAATCATTATAATTTTTTCGAAACATCTTTCAAATCTTCGATTCGGCCCATTTTCGAATTTCATAAAATTAAAATTTTGTGATGTAAGGTGTATGAAAGGATAGGAGAGATACTGAAGATAAATAGGAGAGATATTGAGGATGACTAGGAAAGATATTGAGGATGAATAGGAAAGATATTGAGGATGAATAGGAGAGGAGTAGGAGAGATACTGAAGATGAATAGGAGAGGAGTAGGCGATACTGAAGATGAATAGGAGAGATACTGAAGATGAATAGGAGAGATACTGAAGATGAATAGGAGAGATACTGAAGATGAATAGGAGAGATACTGAAGATGAATAGGAGAGATACTGAAGATGAATAGGAGAGATACTGAAGATGAATAGGAGAGATACTGAAGATGAATAGGAGATGAAGAGGAGATATTGAAGATGCGTGGTAGAATACTCCAAGCTTTATTATATGTATGTATGTCTGAAATCTCTGAGGACCCATAAACCTCGTACGTTTATAGCGAATTGACAAAAGTCTACTACCCTGCTCCCTCCCAGATCTTGCTCCCCACTTGAGATATCAAGGACAATGAACAATGCTTGACTTTTTATTTTTATGGCTCTACTGATTTTCAAGAATGTAATATTTCTTGCTTGAGAGGGCAGAAAATTGATCGATATGTGTTGAAGCTGTTGAGTTATGTAGCCTGTTGAAAGTTTTTTCTTTAAATCTAATAAAATATGACCATACTTTGCATATGTCACCTGGAGATTTTTTCCTTCTACAAATTCTTAAAGTTCATTATAACTCATCTTCTTATGTAATGATTTTCTCATAGAAAGATGTATGAATATTTTTTTATGGTATTAATATGTAATTTAATACTTACCAAATATGAACATAATTACATTTACCTAGGTATGTTAATATCATAAAATTTGTTATTTTACAAAATAATATAATAAATAAAAAATCTTTTCCCCTTCGTGTAATTCTAAGACCACACATGAACTTATTTAAGAAACATTTGTATGAGTGTGTTTGAATGTACGAGAGCTGAAATTTGGTATAGTTACTAAGGGCTGAATTAAAAAACCGGTCTAAGTAACTATAGGATTTTTTAATCCAAGCCACTATCACTTAACATCTGATATAAACGCGCTGTGATTGGTTGTAATAAATTCCCACTTTAGGGTGTGTTAAGGGTAAAACAGATATAGCTTAAGCCTGTTTTTGATTAGATTACTCTAATTCTGTTGCATAATTCGAACCGAAGACAGTCTAAGTTGTATTTTGAGGTACCTAAGTACTGTCAGTATTTGAAAATTTAGCTTCTCACAAAAAATTAGAAGTCGCTGATTCAAATTCTATTATTTTTTTCAAATGTCTAACTAAGAATTCAGTTCTATAACATAATTATACTAGGTATCTCTTGTCACTTGTCAAAGTTTTAGAGGAACGAATCAAGTAAGAATTCATTATAATAATAATCAAATGCTGAAATATCCAACCTAAGCAAGTTTACTGCACCTAACAATACGAAAATGAAGAATCAATCACTTTTACTCAATGTATCTCTTTACAAATAGGTACCTATTATTATCTCGAATCAGTCTCCTGGAAAACATTGTTTTTGCCCACAATCCTCATCTCGTCACAATAGAGGAAGATGCAAGAGTTGAGTGGAGTGGATATAAAAGGCAGACCTAAGAGCAATCTGAAAGGGGGAGAAACCGAGAAGGGAGATATTATGGTTATTTTAATTTCACTTCCCACCTTTTCTGTGTAAATATTATCCTGTGCCACTTCAGAAGGGCTTAACATAACTAGAGAGCGTTTGCTTCTCACGATTTTTTTTTTAACTTCCGAAACTCTGTTAGACCGGGGGTTTAAAATCTTCTTCTTTCACTCTGTCTTATCCCGCTTAAGTAGAGTCGACGTTGTTCAACCTCATGGTTGAGTTTGGTTGGTTTTGGCACATTTTTACGGCTGGATGCCTTTCCTAACGCCAACGATTCTATTTGATTTAATGTCCTGGCTTTAACGACAAGGGTTTTACCCTCCATTCGTTGGGAATCGTACCAGCTACCACATTAACCTCAGCCAGCCTGGGTTGGGGCCGGAAATGACAGTCTCACATGTACGGAGGGAACAAAATTTTCTGTGTGAAAAATCTGCTCCAACTGGGGACCGAACTCAGGATCTCTAGATTACAGGCAGTAGTCACAACCGTTACGCCACGCATGGCCACCGGGGGTTTATCATAATTACTAGTATTATGTATCTATGAATAAACCATGATGGAGTGTTATTGTCATACGACCATTTTAATCAGTGCAAATTTGCAGCCGTTTTTTTTTGACATTGATAATACTCTACATTCTAACCGACCTCAGTAGCTTGGTCGATAAGGCGGCGGACTTGTAACCTGGAGGTCGGTGGTTCAAGTCCCGGATTCAGCGTACATTAAATTTAGTAAAACGAGTTTGAGTAGTTGTGATATCACGAAAGTGATTAACACAAATATGATAACTTACTCTACATTCTACAAGCTATTTTTAGATGTAATAATAAAAAATAAATCAGAAGCCTTGCACACTAAACAATTTAAAGCAGGTCACCCAAAAAAAAAAATCGTCTTGTATTCTTGAATGTAAATTCTAAACAATAGGTAATAACAATCTACCTGGAATTTTACTCGCCAGTTTTTAAATGGAAATCGCTCCGGCTTTTTTTTACATTTTTTTTCTACTTTATCTTCTCTATACCTACCTTCTCTTTTATTTTCGGTTTATTTTTCAAATATTTTCCTGTTGAAATGAAAACTTTACAAGCATGAAAAACAATTTTTGAAAAATCTTCTCATTTCTTTTTTCTCATCTCCTTGTACTCTGCTGCGGAGTACATCAGCTCTAGGTAGAGAGAAAGTCTGTTTGTGCGTTTGCTTTTCTATTTTCAAATCATTTGTCTTAACCAGTCGGATTTATTTTTGTTTATTTCCTGTTTAATTAAAGTAAAAAAGAAGTGCTCGTAAAATATTAATTTCAAGCAGGATTAAAATTATTATTGTTCAAATACTTCGGAAGTGGTTAACATTTCTATCAGTCCCATTGATATAAAAAGCAAAAAACTTGAGTCTTCATTATTATTCTATCTTCTCCTCCTCATCCCCCCTTCTCCTCCCTACATCCCAACCATGAAAACTCTAAAAACCCATGTCGGTCTGACAGTTTTTTTCACCTCTGGGAAACAAAGCGAGCTTTATTTTTAATTGCAAAAGTAAATCTAAAATAGAAGGTAAAGAAAGACAAGTACAAACTATTGTCCGGCTCTCTTCCCTTCCCATCCCTCTACTCTACCTCTCCCTCTCCCCTCCTTCTCATCCACCTTCCTCTTACCCTCTTTCGTCTCCCTCCACCCTACCTATCCCCTTCCTTCTTCTACATCCTTTTTCTCCCTCTCATTTTCCTTCACCCTTCATCTACAATTCTCCTCTTCCACCCATCTTCTCCCTCTCCTTCCCCTCCACTCATCTTCTCTCTCTCCTTCCCCTCCACCCATCTTCTCTCTCTTTATTTCTACTCCACCCTTCTTCTCTCTCCCCTTCTCCTCCTCCGTATCTTCCTTCACCCTTCCTCTTTGATGAGTTGTCCCTCTCTTGTCTTTTAATGAAATTAAACTCCAAAATACCGAGACAAAGAGAGAGAGAGAGAGAGAGAGAGAAAGAGAGCACTCAAGCGGAAAAAGTAACCTGGTCCCTCAGTCGAATAGTAATGAGATGTATGTACTTTAGGTTGAGCATTTTCTAACAAATTTTCTTGATCAACGGAGACCATTGCCATTATTGTTACTTGGTCCATAATAAGAACAGGGCCGGATTTAGTTCAATTCAATGTGAAAAATACTAAACCCCCCGTGCGCACTCGTGCAGTTCTCGTCTCCGGCCCTGTTTCAAAATAATTATCTTAAACTTAGATTCAATATAACAAGACTCATTGCTCATTGCATTTGTTTAGCATAAATTATACTCGAAAAAGGACAGTTTTTTGTTGTTTTTTTTTGAGTTAACCTTTTGCAAACTCCCCTGGTATAGCTAATGGTTCTCTAGATATTTCAAGTGGCTCCTTTTTTTGGCGGACCCTGTATAATACGTAATATGGTATAATGTATACATTCATCCTTTCTAATCCTTTAACCTCCTTTATTTCTTTCACTTTCTCCATACTTTCTGTCTTCTTTTCATCTCTCCTTTTTTTTATCTACACAAGTACACTATGAGGATAGTACGAGTATCTACTTACTATAGTCACCGTGTCCGAGTGGGTAGCTTGCACGCACGGTGTCCTGGGTTCGATCCCCAACGATGCAGAATTTTTCTGCTCTGTACTTGGATATCCGGGGTCCAATCATACTTCGTGAAAAAAAATGAGTAGTCATTTGTATGAGCAACCACCTGTGGTGGCATTATCAGAGTATAAAGAATTATGTAAAATAATTTGCAAAATTGAAGGAGGTTCTTAAAAATACTGTGATACCCACGAAAATTGAAAATAGGTCTTTTGCTTTACCACAAAGCAATCATACTTTCTTGTTAAATAAATATCTCATATTCTTGTTGTGACACAGAAAAAATGAAGATATACATACATTCTGGAAATTGAAAATATTCCACAAAAGAATTTTTATTAACAGTCTGATGAATAATGTTATTCTGCTATGAACATATTTTTTGCACAAAAAGCATAAAGACCATTTTCCATCTTTTTGTACTATTCTTTCTTCTAGCTCTGTCTCTCTCTCTCTCTCCCTCTCTCTATTTCTCTCTCTCACTCTCTCTTTCTCTCTACCTCTCTCTGACGAGCAAAAGGTATGAGAATGAGATATTGTGAATCGTACCTTGTACCTACTTTAAAAAATTTGTTTTGTTGAAAATCAGAGTAAATTTTTTGCCATCCTAATATTCCTAATGGTAGGGATTATCAATTAGAGCTTGTAACTTTATTTATGGACGAGGATAATTAAATTTTAGTCAACCAAAAATCTCGGAAAAAGAGACACACAGAGAAGCTGAAAATGAATAAATTCGAAATCTTTTTGTTTACTAATTTTACAATTAGAAGTTAAAAAATATATATCTAACCTGGTTTTTATTATTATTCATTTTCAATGTTCAATTTGTTTAAACTAAAATGGATTTCTCTCATTAAAAACTAGTGGAGGCTCTTTCATTTCCGCCCTAAAAAACTGATAGGATCTCAAGCGACACTTTGAAAATGATGTGACTCATGTGACTGTGATATCTGAAAATGGAACACAATTTTGACTGTTGCTTTCTTTGCAAATTACTACACATAAATTTCAGAACAAAACAGTGTGCAGTAGGCTGTAAATTAATTCTCAAAACACCAAATCGTTGTGAGGAGGCTTTTTATTTTCGTTGAATTATCAAGAGACTAATTACGTGAAAAATAATTCCTTCAAACATAGAAAATTGACGTTTTTATCAGTCTTTTTAATCATTCAACACAATCTGACGCATTTCACGACTGTTTTTTGGGTTCGACAATTAGTACTAGTAATAAGTACGATATGGAAGTAAATGACTGTATTAACAGTCGCAATGCTATAATGTGTAGCGTCGAAAATACTAGGTCTCCCAATTTACGACGATCGTGGGTTATGTTTGACAGGGGTCTCGAACAATTGGTATTGTTTACTAGGTACATGAAAGTACGAACTGGAGAAAAGCGTACTTTGATATTAGAATTCTGGCAATTGCATTTTTAATTTTGTGTTAAGTCTGTCGAAACAGTACTCAGGTCCTGCAATTTACGCTCTCAGTGGGTAATAGGTATAGACCTAGGTCATCGATTTGGTATTGTTTTGGGTCATTGCTATACGGGACCCTGCGAAAAGCGTCCGCTTGATATTGGTTTGGACACAGAAGGTGAATTTTTGATTTTTTCCATCGAGCTAATGTCTTAGAGAACTTTGGTCACATTTTCCAGAGGTCCGATAAAGCAATTCAAAAAATCAAATCGATGCAACAAGTATAGGCTCTTTCAAAGAATTGGGTTGACATTGGGCTTGTGCGCAGCGATGCACGTCGTCGACAAGTAAACTCTAAGGATGTAACTTTTTTTTGTAAATTTGTATAGATTAAAATTGAGCCAATAATATAGGTACAAAAAGAACAAAAACACTACTGCTAGAATCAATACCTTTAAAAAGAATTAGAGGAATGATGTAGATGGGGTAATGTGATCGCTCATCTGTAAAAACCGGGACACAAATCTGTAACTTACATTATAATCAATAGCATGGAAAAATTAAAATCTTACTATCGTAAACTCGCATAGGAAGTTACATGAAATCCCTACTACAATTTTTTAAGCATAGTTATTAAACAAAACCAATTTCTCTAGTTGATATTCAAACACTTGTATAACTTAAAAGAAAAAAATCAAAAGCTGAGCCCGCACTGACGACATTGACATACGAGAGACCGAACCAAACTGAACTGAGAACGGAGTGCTTTTCAGGGACTCTAGCTAGTCTAGAAATTTTCCTGGATTCTGATTGGTCAAACCATTATCGTACGATCGGGTGGCAGGTAAAAGTTAGATAAGGGAAAAGGTCTCTGAGAACTTTTTGGTTGTAATTTTCTCACGCCAAATTTAGAACCTTTCGAAGCAGACCAGTGGCGTCGACTGAATTTTGTTTTTTAAACAGTGGCGTCGACTGAATTTTATTTTTTCAACAGTGGCGTCGACTGAATTTCTTTTTTCAACAGTGGCGCCGACTGAATTTTATTTTTCAACAGTGGCCTCGACTGAATTTTATTTTTCAACAGTGGCGCCGACTGAATTTTATTTTTCAACAGTGGCGTCGCCTGAATTTCATTTTTCAATAGTGGCGTCGACTGAATTTATTTTTTCAGCAGCAGAGTCGAATAATTTTATTTTCTTGCTGCAATGTTGACATTACTTACCCCCAAAAAAAAAACACTTCGTGTAAAAATAGTCGTCAAGTGTTGGAATGATTAAAAAGAACCGAAAACAAAAACGTCAATTTTCTATGTTTGAAGGAATTATTTTTCACGAAATTAGTCTCTTGATAATTCAACCAAAATAATAGCCTCACAACAGCAAAACAATACTCTTGAAAGAACAATGTTGTATAGATGTATACCTAGTTACAGAACCACATGCTTGACTACTGCACACTGTTTTGTTCTGAAATTTATGTGTAGTAAAATTCAAAGAAAACAATGTGTCACTTTCAAAAAAGTCTACCCACCTATATCTATGTATACAGGGTGTCCCACCAAACTTGGACACCTCAAATTACTCGGCCCCTGAAAGAGTTTTTGAAAAATAAAATAATCTAGGGTACATGTGCTAATTATGCGGTTTTAGTTGTGAATTTTTTTTATACAGGGTGGTCCAAAAGTCAGAAATTGAGGTGTCAACTTTCGATTTTTAAATGGATCGACCTGAATTTTATTTGATAATTTTACTTCTAAATGATTCTTGAGTACTTTTTTAAACAAAAATTTTACATACAGGGTGGTTTTTTTTCGACCAATTTTTTTTCTAAATCTTGAATAACTCAAGTTTGGTTAATTTTTTCGATAACAAGAAGAGAATGTGTTTGTGTAATGTTAACACGCACTTTCAATTGGCATCAAAATTTTTTATACAGGGTGGTTCACAAGTGAAATAATGACTTGATTTTTTTTAAAACCGAGTTTTTTTAATTTTTTATTTAGTATTAATAATTCTCGTCTAATTTTACACATTTTTCGTTAGTCATATCGAAAAACAAAACTAAAGTGTTGTACAGGGTGAGACATAATTTTTTTGTAACACCCTGTATATGGGCAGTCAAAGAGACGCAAAATTAAATATAAAGACTAAATATGCAAGAAAAACTTTGATTTTTAATTAAACTAAAAAGTTATGGTGTTTTAACTAATATTGTCGCATGGACCACCCTGTAGATATTTTCTTAAACCATCATATGGGTAGTCGAAACTGTCTAAAATTCAACGAGGAGTCCAAATCTGAAAGAAAAAAAATGAATTCAAAAAGCCATGCTTAATTTTGTGTCTACACCTACCTACTTTTTATTTCAAGTTTTAAAATCATTCAGTGTGGACACCAAATTGAAAATGGCTTCAAATTCGTGTTTTTTACTTGTTTTTCCCACATGATTCGAAGTGTTCGTTGAATTTTATACAACTTAGAGTACCTACATGATAGTTTAAGAAAATATCTACAGGGTGATCCATGCGACAATATTAGTTAAAACACCATAACTTTTTAGTTTAATTAAAAATCAAAGTTTTTCTTGCATATTTAGTCTTTATATTTCATTTTGCGTCTCTTTGACTGCCCATATACAGGGTGTTACAAAAAAATTATGTCACACCCTGTACAACACTTTAGTTTTGTTTTTCAATATGACTAACGAAAAATGTGTAAAATTAGACGGGAATTATTAATACTAAATAAAAAATTAAAAAAACTCGGTTTTAAAAAAAATCAAGTCATTATTTCACTTGTGAACCACCCTGTATAAAATTTTTTGATGCCAATTGAAAGTGCGTGTATTCATTACACAAACACATTCTCATCTTGTTATCGAAAAAATTAACCGAACTTGAGTTATTCAAGATTTAGAAAAAAAATTGGTCGAAAAAAAACCACCCTGTATGTAATATTTTTGTTTAAAAAAGTACTCAAGAATCATTTAGAAGTAAAATTATCAAATAAAATTCAGGTCGATCCATTTAAAAATCGAAAGTTGACACCTCAATTTCTGACTTTTGGACCACCCTGTATAAAAAAAAATTCATAACTGAAACCGCATAATTAGCACATGTACCCTAGATTTTTTTATTTTTCAAAAACTCTTTCAGGGGCCGAGTAATTTGAGGTGTCCAAGTTTGTTGGGACACCCTGTATACACTGGGGACCACAATTAGGGGAACGCTTTTTTAACCCCATATTTCACCTTGAATTTTATAAATTGTGGTGATGAAACATGATCTGAAAGATAGGTATTTTTGTTGGGAACATGAAACAAGTCATTTTTTTGGGCTCCTTCAAAGGGAAAATTTTATTTTTTGACAATAATCAAACAATGTCGAAAAAGTGACAAAAAACAAAGATTTGAAATTTCGAGATTTTGAAAAATCTCTGGAATACGTGGGCTCAATACCTTGTATTGCCTCCCCTAACACCAAGTAGAGTGTCCAATCGCCTCGGCATGCTTCGGATGAGCTTCTGGAAGAATTATTGGGGCATCCGATCCCATTCTTCAACAACTGCCTTCTTGAGCTGCGCTATGGTGTCCGCGGGTGGATTCCTGTTCCGGATGGCCCTTTCCATATGGTCCCATACATGTTCTATGGGATTCATATCCGGAGAGCGAGCAGGCTGCCGGAGGACCTCCAAGTTCACCTCCTGAAGGAAGCGCTTCACGTGGTTTGCCACGTGTGGACGAGCATTATCGTGCATCAGGAGCATCTCCTCCCCAATGAAAGGCTTGAAAGGAAGGACAATACCTTCAAGAACCTGTCTCCTTCCCCGCTCAGCAGTCAGCGCCCCTCTACTTCACTCAAATCGGACATAGTGTAAGAAAATCACTTTATTTGACAATTAAAAGCTTCACAAAGTCACCAAACGTTAGCATTTGACCTTAGGTAAGAGAATAATGAAACTTCCATGTTCGTCAGGTATCCATGAAATCATGGGTTTTAGAGGTACTCTCAGTAAACTTGTAAGAATTTGTCACTTAGTAGGATACATCTGTATAAATGTAGCATACATTGATAGACCATCGTATATGTAATAATACTAATAATATAAAGTTAAATAGGGGTTCCTAAAGTGAACACAGTACATTAAATTCGAAATCATCTGAGCGTTCCCCTAATTGTGGTCCCCAGTGTATTATGTATACTTACGTCCGTATTTAATGTAGGACTTTAGGGAGCCAGCCTCCGTGACATAGCGGTTGTGACTACTGCCCGTAGTCTAGAGATCCTAAGTTCGATCCCTGGTCGGGGCAGACTTTTCACACTGAAAATTCCGTCTCCTTCGTACACATGAGGCTGGCATTTCCGGATAAATGTGGGTATCTGGTACGATTCCTAGCGAATGGAGGGTAAAACCCCCGTCCTAATGAGGACGTTAAATCAAATAGAATTGTTGGCGTTAGGAAGGGTAAAAATGTGCCACAACCATCCAACCTCAACTATGAGGTTGAACACTGCCGACCCCAAGTAAGTTTGGGAAAAGGGAAAGTGAAAGAAGAAAATTAGGTTTTGAATATTAATTATTAGGTACACTGGAGTGGGTATAAATTTCTGATGGGGGTTTCGAATCAAAAACCGGGCAGAAAGGTAAAGGTACCTACATTCCTAATTCATACACGTTCTCTCCCACTCACCTACAAACTCATTTAATAATTTAATTACAAAAAATTCCTTCCAGGGTTTTTCTTCGTTTAAAATTTGTTAAAAAAATCAACAATTTTTTTTTGATGATGAGAGGTTGGGGGGGTCATTGAACCCCCAAATCTCCCCCACCCCCTTACCTACCTCGGTGATAAGGTGAGACAGTATTTTAGTCTCCTCTTCAAGTGTGTATTTTAGTTTGGATAATAACAATTTGATAGGTAATTACTATTGATAGATAGTTGATAGTTTTTGGTTGTATTTTAATTTAAATATCCTCAAAGGAGTGTGTATTTACGGGCAAAGTCTTATATACAATAACAACAAAATAACAAAAAGTACAGGTAGAAATTAAACATATCATAGACTAGTAAACAAAATATAAAAACATGAGATATAGAAATATTGGACTTCAGGAGTATTTACAAAAATAAAATAAAAAGTTAAGTACCTATAATAAAATCATGATGTTACGGTACATAATAATTTTCTGATATGAGTATTGAATTTTAATAAAGCACCGAAGTAATGCCTAAATTACTATTAAGTGTAAACTTTTGATTTTCACGAGGAGTCTTTCTTTGTTCCAATTTTCCATTAGACAACTAACTAAATATTTGAGACCGACTTTGCAGCTGCTCAAACACAGGGTCATGGATGAAAACAATAACGTCTCAATATACACAAGGGGTCGGGGTGTCACACTGACAAACAGAGTAATAGAAAAAGGGAGGAAAAAAGTTAAAAGTAGACAGAAGAAAAATAAGAAACAGAAATCCCAAAATCCCTTTGCGAGGAGAAATTTTAATTAAAAAATGTGAAAACCCAATTTTCTCTATGTGTATGAGAGAGTTTGACAGTAACATAGCTGGAACTGATATAAATAAATATACTTACAGTCCTACATATATATTATGTATATAGGTACTTGCGTACATTTTGTATACATAGATGAAATAACGCTCTTTGTTTCAGTAAATTGTGACAGGCTTGATTGTAAATTGTAAGCGTGCTATAGAAAGCAAGTTTTTTTTTAAACCAAGCAAAATTTTATTTGGAAAGTTTCAATTCTTTCATTGGATAGTTATTTCTTTTCTTTTTGTCTTTCGTATCTTCTCTTTCTCTGTCTGCACGACCTTTTCACAATTTAGTTCTTACTACATACACCAGTTAAATTCTATTCAATCAAGAGTCAATGTCTCTATTCTATCGTGGAGATTTCATGACTGTAACGATGGGCGCCTATCTATTATAATTTACCTACTATTCAACTCTTTATAGTCTTTATTAGAAAGACAGTCATTGAATTATTTTTCGCACCGTTGCGCGTCGCTTGAATGGTTCTGAAAACATATCAAAGTTTCAGCTGTATTGCTTAAACCGTTCAAGAGTTATGACTTGTGACAGACGTATGAACAAAAACCTAAAAAGAAAAAGTGAAATACTAAAATTGAAAATAATAATACATATTAATATGTATGTTAGGTGTCATGTTTAAAGGGCGGAGATATGACATTCTCTTCCATCCAGCTTGCTGCAAATCAGGTTCCAAAGTACTATCACATCACACAGGAGTATGAATACCAGCCCTCTCCACACCACGACTTGAATATTACAATACAAGTTTAGTGTAACTGAATGTGCTAATTTCAATGTCAATCTTAATCATGTCAAATAATCCATTTCCATCCCACCCGAGTCACCTCTGATTGACAATTTTCAATTATTCAATAGATGAAGATTCAACATGTTGTCATGTGGGCTGAGACGCTGTGGCTTGTTGATGGGAGTAGTGTCTGGTGTATGATAATAATAAATAATAATAAACCTCTTTAGTGGAAGGTAACCATCAGGCGAGGTTAATCCTCAAAACATTTTCTACCACCTAACCCTCAGAGTCTTATTATTATGTGGTCTCAAACTCAAATTAACGAGGAAAAAATTATCCAACGGATCCCTACGCTACTTGCAATTTTTCGTGTTCCCCAGTTTTTGCAGTTTTTGCAAAGGTAGACTGTAGACACTACACCAAGAAAAACAGACAACATGTTCCTTTGAGAAGAAAGCAAGACAAGGTGCTTAAAGTGAAGGATGCAAAGAATCCGCAAGGTCTGCGTCTCGCCTGTGGTGAGGGTAAAGTGTAAAACAATGTTTTTGCCTGAGAAAACAATCTGATCATAAAAAATAGGTAGTAGATCTCTATTCAAGGTAGCAGAAGTTTCCTTTACTGTGGAACTCTAAGAAACCCCCTTTTCTTGGTGTGTCTAAGAAACCCCTAGTGTTTTTAAAAACTTGACTTTCTTTTTTGAGACCTCTTTTATATGAAACAGGATTAAAGTTAAGCTAAGCCAAACACACCCTCGAGTCGGAGTTTCAACCAATCATAGCGTACCTAATATAGCCCGAGTTAAGAGACAGTGTCCACAAATGGATTAAATCTAATCCTGTTTTATAATTCGATTCTTACTAGCCCAAGTATAAGTTTCTTCACAAAACACGCAGTTTTTAGAAAATGGCCATTTTTAATAAAACCATCAAGGAACTACCAAAAGTAGATAACTATGCTAAAGAGCATCGGTAATTTCGTACAAATGATTTTGGAGCAAGTAACGAACATTATTTGTAGATGGTTCGTTGAGTTTCATTTTAAATGATAAAATGAAGATGAAGATAAAGTAGAGAGAAACACACGTTGCAAATATTTAAGTGAGAGATATAGCGAAAAAGAAAACATTGTGAGAGAAAGAGGAAAACTTATGAAAATAGAATGAGATAAAAGTATGTAATGTAGATATACATAAAAAATACATAATATAGATATACATAATATTATAAAAAAATGCATATACATAGATAGCTATACAAGTATGTATAATTATAGGTACCTACCTATAGGAGGCTAAGCTCGTGTCTTGCGGAAAAAATTTACGGTGAAATTGGCAAATGCGACGCACGTGTGCATGATCCATGCTGTATGGAAAAATCCTTAAGCCAGACGGAACGTGCGATGAAACTCATCACGTTTCTCATAAAAAGTACTTTTCTACACTACACAATACACGGATTTGACTTATTGTTTTGGTTTTTCCTTACCTATAGAAATTTAAAGTTGTATCATACGTAAAAATCTTAATACCCTTGTTCAATAAAATAAAATGATAATATAGAGAAAATTTAGGGAATGTACTGTGTATAAATAAGAAAGAAAAAGAAACAGATTGATTAAGAGACAAATAGTAAAATGCAGAACATAGAGAAATAGTAACAAAAAGAGAGAATGTAATAAAAAGAAGGGTGACTCTTGAGGACAATCAAAACTAAAGTATTTCAAGTAACACTACTGACTACATTCATAGTATACTACAAACTACAACTACTACACTAACACAATTCACTATTTCCTATCTTTTTATCGAACTACAGTATCAAGATCACACTAGTTTATTTCCAATCAGATTTATATTGTTCTTTTATTTACAGTCACTTTATGTCTGAAATATCGACAAATTGCAATAAAAGCAAAAAGCAGTTATGAAGTTTATTACTACTGACACAAATAACAGGAATTAATCACTATTACCTCCACATTTTGATCATTGCACTTTGACTTGATTTGAATTGGCCTTCGTTTGTACTATCTCTAACTCTTCCCGCCCTTTCTCTCCTTTCAGGAAACTGGCCCAAACCTGACTCCTCCGTCCTCTCCTCTCGACTCCCCTCTCACCCCCTCCTTCCCCTCCACCTCCCACTATATATCCACCTTCCGCACATCCGGCCGTCGCCCGTCCAGCAGTCCGGAGAAGGACCGCGACCCACTGTCCAAACTCCTGCGCTTCCTCAAGACTTTCTACCGCGAGCTCGCGTCCCGGGATCACGTGACCAACATCCCGTGGACCCCCAGCCTGCCCGCCGGCACCACATGCCCCGCCCACTTCGAGCCAGCTCTTCAGTTGGTCCCCTTCGCTGGCGGCACGCACCGACCCGGGGGTGCTGAGGGAGAACACAGGGACTGGATCCGGCTGGACCAGATCCTGGCCACAGTACGGGTAAGAGATTCATTCCTCCAGGGTCCACTCATACCTCGTGAGGAAAAATTAGTTGTTAGGTATTTACTTATATTATGTTTTATGAGTTATTACCAGTGGCGGTTATCCGAGAAGGAGTATATGTTTCTTGGAGAAAATAATGATGTGATACGGGAGTTTTGTTGTACTAATGTTGTGTTATAATAACACAAAGATATACAATATATACAAAAAAATCTTTAATTCATCGGAATGAACATTTAAGTTTAGTCCAATCTTGGGTGTGGATTATAAACTGCATGAAGGGTTGTCAGTTACCTATACCTCAAATTAGACGGTAAAAGATGTCGAAATTTTCACGAGAAGATAATTTAGTCAATATACGTAATATAAGATGTCGAACATGAGTCTAGAAAAAGAAATCAATTTTTTGATCCCTTCGCAAGATTTGGCGAAGACAACAATTTATTTATTAAGATATCCGAACGAGAGAATCTCATTTATAGCTTTCTTATTTTACGAGCGCAAATTCGCAAACTAGTTCATTTCATTTTCCAATACAACTTGTTTTATCACCGAAGCAGAATGTCCTATTTATGAGTTTATGAGTTTTTCGAATTGAGCCTTGAGATGTGTGGGTCGCAGGGTCAATGACCTTAGGAACCTAGCGGCTTCTGTATTACTATAAACAAGTTAGCCGTCTTATTGCTCAAGCTACTAACGCTGGTTTTTTTGTTAATTGGGTTTAATGTCGGTTTGATTACATGGTCATATCACGACGGGGTTTTACCCTCCATCGTAGAAAAAACAGAAATCAGCTGCTCAAATTAACCTCACCCAGCATCACAAGGGTTCGAATTTGAATGGTCCCCTAGCCAAGTTCTAGCCTTGTTAGACGTTGCTAAACTATAGTGACTGAATGAGAACTGGTGTATTCAACGTTCCATCGACGGTGGCTTGAGGTTGGTTTAGAAATGCATAACCAAAAATATTTTGAGTAGTTGTCAAACATATTACATTAGTCCAATGAGATATTAAACAAATGAACAAAAGTTTAGTGTAGCAGGAGAAAATTGACAGAATGAAAATGAATCACTCACACTCCTTTCACAGCAGAAGAAAGTGTAAACAAATAATTGTAAAGAGCGAGACCCTATTTCATAATCAGAAAACCCAAAGGAAAGAGTAAGTGGTAAAAATTACAAGAATAATGAAGAGAGAACTCCAAGCTTTTAACTGGGGCAAAGTCAAGTGAAAAGGGTTAGAAATTAAATCTAACAGATCGAAACTGAATCCGGCAATAACTCAAGTCGAGTGACACTTATCGAGATAAGTTTCAATGTGAGTTTTCCCTCTCTCTCTTGAAATTTTCCGAACAAAGATATATGAGTAAAAAAAAGTTCAAATCTTGTTGTATTTTTTATTTTATTTAAACTGATACATACTTACTGTATTTTACAGTTATGTGAAAATGTTGAATTTTTAAGGACCTACACAAAAGTCACAATACGTGTTTTGTAGTAAGATGCATAAAATAAAGATCAAACTAATATTATTTTATACCTATTTAAAAAGAAAAATTGCTCTTCAAACTGACCGATAGAATATACCTATTCATTTTCTGATTACATAATTTTTGGCGTAACATTATTTATTTAATTATAATTTATGCATAATTGAAACCTTTTGTCCAAGTGAAGAAAACTTATCTAAATATAAACAATTAAGTCATCCTGCTAGCATTTCGTGAAGATCTAGACGTAAAGCATCTTTTATTAGTGCCATTTAATTTTAAGGTTGTGGGTTCCATACCTTTTGAGCATTCTATCATGACTATCTAATTATATTTCTGGAATGGATTCTATTTTATTTTTTTCTTTAAATGGAATAATGGTCTATCCTTGAAGGTAATAAAAGTAAAGAGTTACTTTAACAGAAAAAAACACAACCAAAACCATGTACGTATTCACATAACCTCTAGAAGAAAAATAAGTTTTTTTTATATTATAAAAAAAAAACTAATCCAGTTTTGGAGATAGAAAATAACGAAACCAAATTCCACGAACTCGTGATCACACTCTTAACATGGATTAGGATGCATGCGAAGCGTCGGGTTCCCGCTCTTAGCTCTTACCTTGCAAAGAATGTAATACTGCAAAGTGAAAAGAAAGTGAGAGAGGGAAAACAAGACTTAGGGTATTAATTTCAAAGTTTCTCATATTTAAAAGCTTAGAGCTTTCAACACACTTCTTGTTCCTGAATCCTGTGTCGCCTCAAATTTCGCCGCTTACATGTTAACAAGACTTAGTAGACATTGTTAAAGTGGGACATGGTGTCCCGTTACCCAGGGTAAGCTACAACTATAAGATTAGGTATTATTTGGAATGGTAAGAACTTAACTCTATGCTCATGTCACTCACTTACATACAATATAGCTAGAGCTAGGTATCTAATATTATGAGGAGGAAACTTTCATGATATTATGTGACTTGATTTAGAATTTTATATAACTTCATGGAAATATATGGACTCAAGTTGACTCTACAACTTTGTTCTTTTGGTGCATGAGAAGCTAGCTTTTACATTTATGTAAGATGCAGAATTGAAAAGTCAGAACTCGTATGTGAAAAAGAAATCTAATCACCATTTTTGAAATCTGAATAGTCGGAGGATGCTAATGCAAGTTAGCGAACTTTGAATAAAATAATGTAAGACATAAATTGTGTTAGCTAGAAACATAATACGAATGTTATTGATTGAAAAAGAATACTGGATGGATCCTATGTTGGTGGCATCTTTTGTGTTCAAGAAATGTTTTGATTTGTAGAAATCCCAGGCCTCAGGCGTTCAAATTTCATACACATCTCTCCTTGAAAAAATAGTATATGTAGGTATGTAAAGTATTAGTAAGAGTAATATCATTAATTTTCATAATGGGAGTTGAATTTTTTTATAAGAATTCTCCTTGTGTCAAAAGTCAGATTTGTATTTTCTTTCGCAACAGATTCTCAACAAAAAAAAATCCTTGGGCCCTGTGTCACAATTATTCTACAAGTTACAACTGAGTATTGTATTTCAAGTAATAATCAAATTCTATTTTATTTTCACAACACATAAAAAAACTTCTCCAAGGACATCTTCCCGAAGCAGTGTACTCAGCACTGAGGCTACGTTTTTTCAAGTTGGGAATTCAGACGCATGAAATTATTTAAATTAAGCATCAAAACAACATTACAGTTCAAATGTTACTTGAAGTCCAACGTTTTGTGGTTTGTACAAAAACTAAATGGTAAAATGCAAGATGTGTACTGTAGGATGAACCTAAAAGTATAGTAAGCTCGTATTATAACTGAAGCCTTTTACGCCAACGTTTTCAAATTCACCACACTGTACTTACGGTATCAAGGCGTTCTATAAATTGAAATCCTGAACTGTTTCCTATCTTCTTCTTCTTGAATTTCGTAAATCATTAAATGAGAGTAGCAAGATGTGTTTTCTTTTCAGTCAAAGAGACTTTTTCTCATTCAGTTTCTTTTTCCATTCCTTATTAGTTATTTTTCTAGTTCTCGTATTTTTCCCTACTCATTTCTCAGTCCATTTCCTTTTTTTTTTTTTTTTTTTTTTTTTTTTTTTTTTTTTTTTTTTTTTTAGAATATTCACACGCAGTTTGTGATACTGCATTTACGTGAATATTTTGTTATTTCCTATATTGTTTTAATTTAGATTTAGTATTTCCCTACAACTTTCTTTGTATTTATCAATACTCATATCAAGATCTAGGTGTTGTGAATATTGATTGTAAGTTTGTAGTGATGACAAGAGGGTCGAATTTCTATACATAGATGAGCAATTAGGTATTTCAAAGTATTCATTTGACGTTCTGTTTCTTAGTCTAGTGTTTGGTACTCTTATTTGGATCTTATTTATTATATGAGGGCATGTAATATTATTATTTATGATGTTGTGAGTAAAAATCAGAGAGTAGTATTGCCTCCTGTCTTTAAGAGTTCCTATTGATAGTTGTTCTATAAGATCTTTGTATGCTATGGGAGTTGAATATGCTGGATAGAATCCATTAAATTTGAAAAATAACACTCTGACAAATTTGCTTTGTAGTCTCTCTATTTTCTTACTGAGATAATAAGTTTTGGGGTTCCAGATAACAGCTGCATATTCTAGCTTGCTTCTAACTAGTGAATTATATAGAGTTATTATTGTATCTAGGTCCGAAAAGATTTTGGCGTGACGGAAAATGAGACCTAAATTTCTGGATGCTTGATTTATTATATAATTAATGTGTTGGTCAAATTTTAAGGTTGAATCCAAGATGACGCCTAGGTCTTTTTTACTCACAACTCTGGCTAATTCAGTACCATCTATTTTGTAGCTCGTGTGTAGAACATCTTTTTTTCTTCTGGTTATGGTAAGTACTTCGCATTTACTTGGATGAAATTTCAGTTTAATGTTTTTTTAACCAAATGTTTACTCTGTCCAGGTCTTCCTGAATCATTGAGCAATCTTGCGGATGCTTGATGCATTTGAATATCTTGAAATCGTCTGCAAAGAGTAGGTATTCGGAATGTTGTATTGCGTTTCCTATGTTGTCAATTACAATGGTGAAGAATAGGCTACTGAGTTTGGACCCTTGGATGACTGATGATGTGGGGTAATAAGGTTCAGACAGGTTGTTTTCAAATAGCACACGATGCTCTCTGTCTCTCAGATAGGAAGCAATAAATTCTACAAAGTCAGGATGGAAGCCAAATTCGGTTATTTTCTCCAGTAGTACTCTATGATCGATTTTATCGTACGCCTTCATGATATCGGTGAAAATCACATCTATTTGACTGTATCCTTGATCTAATTTACTACAGATATATTCTTGTAATACGAGTACAAATAAATTACTTACAGTTGAGCGTTTTTCTATAAACCCGTGCTGATTTGGCGAAATTTTTGAATAAATAAAGGTTGCAATTTTGGTGAAGATGCATGTTTCAAATATTTTTGATATGGCAGTTAGTGATGTAATTGGTCTGAAATTGGTAATGTCTTGAGTATCACCTTTCTTTGGTACTGGTGTTACCATCGCAATTTTAAGCAGACGGGGGAAAGTATTGTTTATTAAGGCTTGGTTGAAGATGTGTGCAAGACTACTTTTTAGATTGATAGAGCATTTTTTAAAGATCATTGTAGGAATACCATCTATACCCGCTGACTTATCTTCTAAAGATGAAATTGCTTCACTTACGTCATTTTCTGAAATACTTAATGTTGGTAGTTCAATTGGATAGGATTTAGATAGTTGTTTTACATTGTAATTTTCGGGAGATGGGCCATATACTGATTGAAAGTGTTTAGCAAAACTGTTGCAAATTATTTTAGGGTCTGAGAGTTTTTCACCATCTTGATTGTATTCTGTTTTATTTAAGTTTTTGGATTTTGATTTAATGTATTTCCAGAATTCTTTGTTACCGCCATATTTTAATTTATTTTGGAGTTCGTAAATGTATTTCTTGTAGTCTTTTTTAATTAGACTTTTACATTGTTTTTTCAAATGTTGATACTCTTGGTTAGAAGTGGTTATGATTTGTTTGCGTTCGCTTTCTTTTTGTTTAACTAGTTTCATTGTATTGTAGTATCCTTCAGTCTTCTATCATACTACGATATTGTAATACCTATCTATTTTAAATATTTTTTATATACCTATTTTACAAAATTTTCTGCAGTTGCTAGTAGAAATATGTACCATATTGGGTACACTTAGTTTTAAAAGTTTTCATTATTTCGTTAATTTTAGTATACCTATTTACTTTTTTCGGAGATCCTTGTAAATAAAATCAGCCCCATGATGACCATGATACATCTTCTTACGAGCAACGAATAATATCTATGCTTGTGCTGTATTAGTTAAAAAATGATATTATTGAGTTCTGATGTTGAAAATATTTTTTCAACATCGGATATATCGGTTGAAAATATTTAGAGTTACCAGTGTTTTAGTAAAAAAGCTCGGAATATAATTATATCTAATGGAAAGTCACTAAATTTTTATCACTAAGTATATACCTACGGTGTGAACCATTCACGAGAAAGTATTGTGTTTATAATAATTGGCAGTGTATTTTCTCCTCTCTACAGAACTATTCTCTCTAATATTGCTAATACAGTCCAAGAAGATATTCCCTCTTATTAGAATAAGGTAGATGGAAAATGGAAAACGCATTGTAAGAATGTACACAAAATTACCAGACCGTGCAGAGTATTAGAAAACCAGTGTGGATGGCGCGTTGAATGCACCGGTTCTCGTAGGATCACCGAAAATAAGCAACGTCCAGTGAGGTGAAGATTTCGTGATGCTGGCATTCCGGCACAAACCAGGCTGGGTGAGGTTAATGCGGGGAGCAGGTTTTCTGCGAATGAAGGATAAAATACAGACACTTTGTATTTGGCAAGTCTTTAAACCTGGCAGTCTGTGCAGTCAACCCTGAATAAACCTGCTTTTGTATGTTTGTATTGCGTTTTAAACTTTACAAAAGTAGACTGCTGATTAAATCACTACTTAAATAATCCAAGTATTGTTCTACTCTTTGTAAAAAGCCTCTAGTGCTGTTTGAACCTATTGTGTTTTAAAGTCGAACTGCAATGAGGACTAATTTTATACGTTATAAAAGTAGTATCAGTGGCATGTTATAGCAGAATTGAGTTGTAGCTTTGTACATCTGGTGACTTACTAATAATGGTGTTTTAATGTACTCGTATATTACATGGAGCATAAAAGAAACTTTTTTTTTTCTCTTTTGTTGAAAAAGAAAGGCTGAAGTCATGTGAGAGTAATGTACTCGTCCTACCAGGGTCGTTTATGACAAAAGAAAGTATGGAAAGAGAAGAAGAAAACCAAGGAGGGAGAGTAAAACAGAAGGAAGGAGAAGTAGAAGGAAAATGAGAAGAAGTACAGAAAAGAATATTGAACCAGGAAAGGAGAAAAGAAGGAGAGGTAGATAAATAAAGTGAGAAAGAAGATCTTAGAGAAAAATTAAAAAAAAACTGTCTTGTATAACATGTTTTTGCTGTCTAACATTTTGTTTTTCTTTACTCAACAAAGTTTTGCAGGAACCAAAGTAACAAGTGTAGAGAGAATACTTGAATGGTAGAAATGTTTTATTTAGGGTTTTATGATGATAATAATAATAATAGTCACCGTAGCCGAGTGAGTTAGCGCGCTAGGCATTGCACGCACGGTGACCTGGGTTCGATCCCCAGCAGGGCAGGATTTTTTTTTTTGCTCTGTACTTGGGTGTTCGGGATCCACTCATATCTCGTGAGGAAAAATCAGTAGCTGCTTTAATGTTAGCAGCGACCAGTGGCGGTATAATAAGCAAAAATAAGATATTGGGATATTAAAGATACGGAAAAGTCCTATAATTCTGCGCTACCCACTAAAATTGTGTTATAATAACACAAAGAAACACATTATTATTATTATATATAATACTAAAAAAACATAATTTATTGTTACATATTCTTTTAAGTTATCCATCATAATTATTTGTATTAATCACAATCGCGGTGTGACAATAACATTACTCCAACTCACACTGTTGAATTTTTTACTGTACCCGCGTGGTTCTCGAACCACCGACCCCTAGGTTCAGGTTCAAGTGGCGCCATGCCAGGTTGTAGCCTCGTTCTTCAGGATCCACCCTGTTCCAGAGTAAATAATAACTTTTTAAACGAAATTTTTGGAGGAAAAAATAAATAAAAAGTTTCCAAGATACTTTCTCTTCTTGTCGCTCTTGCTTTCTTTTATTAGGTTCTACTTTAATTTCGAACCCATAAATTCAGTAAAGTTAGACAAAATTACCCCGAACTCTATAACAATAGATTTTTCAAGGTTTTTTTTTCGCATTTCTTCCAATATTTTCAGGAGTAAATTTTTAACACTTGAGAATTTTTGTGTTATTTTTGTCGAAGTAATTTGTCTTTCCAATTTTATTTCTATTTTAATTCGAAATAATAAAGAAAGTATTCAAGGCTAGGATGTTTCCGAGTAAACAATGAAAACTAAACACTAAATGAAATACTTATTGACTCATAGAAGTGATATAAAATAAAATGGTAGATAGAAAACCAGAGAATAATGTGGATATTTATAGCAAGTATTACTCAAGAAAGTAAGAAGATTTCATTCAAAATCCAAAGAACTACCTTATAAATTTTACGTACATTGTACCTAATTAGATTTATTAATTTATTTGCAATTGCTTCATAATAACCTCACTTTGTTGTCAAATCAAAAGGTTTAAGCTTTATTTTTGTTTTTGTATGTTGTTTCAGACATCAGATGGCGCCATTCATGAAGCTCCTCGTCGTGTTGTCATTGAGGGTGGACCTTGCAGCGGAAAAACCACGCTTTGCCTCAAGATCCTCCACTCTTGGGCTACTCAGAAGGAGTGGATTGGGCCATCCATCCAGCTAGCACTGTTTGTTCCTCTTAGAGAACTCAAAGGCTGTTCCCTCGCCCACTATCTGAGCAAAGAGCTTTTACCCAAAGTTGCGGGAGGTAACAATAGTTTCTTGCAAGTGTGGAAAAATCTGCATTTGTTGGAAGATAGACTATTGTTCGTATTGGATGGCTATGATGAGGCTGTCAGAGTAAACGGTCTGGAAAGTTGTAAAACTGGAAATCTCGGAGGTGGAAGAGATGCGTTGGGCGATGCAGTGGAACTGCTGGAGGGGCGCCTCTTTCCAGATTGCAGGATAATAATCACTTGTTCCACAGGTTGGAGTGGAGAGATGTCGTCCTTCATTCAGAGGAGAGTCCTTTTACATGGTTTGGAAATGGTTCATGTTGAACAACTTTGTACAATTTACTTTGGGGCGCAAAAAAAAATTGACCTGAATAAATTCCTAGACATTATGAGAGAACTGAAGCCATTATCTTGTTGGCCACTCGGCTGGTTACTTCTCTGTGTCCTGTACGAAGAAGTGGGTCGCATACCCAAAGATAACTTGGAACTCCACCAAGACTTGTTCAAATGCCTTATCCGAAGAAGTCTGATCGACAAAGGACTCCTATCTATATCGAACACTTCAACCGATCTTCCTGGACATTGTAAAAAACTTTTGGCTGAGTTTGGAAAGCTGGCTTTGGCCTGTATCAAAGAAGATCGTTACCTGTATATAGATTCTGAAATCAAAGCTCACTGCCGAAGTAATAGTATAGATGTTTCCGAGCTGGGGTTCCTGGTTCGAGGTCTCAATTTTGGTAAAAGTCAATATCAAAAGAGGCGCCTGGACTATTACTCACCCATACACAAGTCTTTTGCTGAATTTCTATCTGCTTACTACATCTCATCCGTGGTGCACTATGCTAATATCCTGAGAAGAGAGTTAGAGGATCTGCCAGGGCTGTCTTCAGGTTTTAACAACAACGTTGACTCGAGCACGGTGTCCATTTTAAAATTCCTGATGGGACTACTAGGAAGGAAAGGACATCTTGTCTTCAACCAGCTTTGTCCTCTTGATCTTTCAACTCGACCTTTGTACATGTTGCTGCAAGCAGCCGGTCCTTCTGATGCTAATGTCACTGCCGTCAGTAAACTGGTTGGCGCTTCCAATGGACACTGGAACAGCAGTGTCAGCAAAGCAAGTCCAAAGGACCAGATTCCTCTAGTGCACACATCTCCGCTTGAGCTAGAAGGATGGGCGTGGGTGCTAAAAAATCCCGCTTGTACTTTAGAAGCGCTTGAGTTGGTGTTCCAATTCGACAAAAACACAGACTGTGAATCTCTTTTGGACATCTTTTTCGCGGCTTTGTCAGCAAACGACAGTGTAAAGATGGTTCGCATTTCCTCTCTTCTGGGACATGAATTTTCTTCGGAAGAAATAGAACGCTTGTCTGTCTACGTCAAAACAACTCTTCCAAAAACAAAATTGAACACCTTTGAACTTGTCATCACTTGTCTTGAGGATAGTGCTCATGATAGGTGAGTATTATAGTTATTTATACTTTACTCAGTAATTTAAATTTGAAGTAATTTTACCTACCAAGTGGGTCGTATCCCACCCAGTGTTTGGATTCTTCCTCATTTATTTTTTCCTCTTACTTACCTTCTACTAAGCACTATTATGAGAACATCTTAGAAATATAAGTAGGTGTTTGAAGCTTTTCAAGCAGGTAATATTAACAAAATGTTAAGTATTAAAATACTCGTTATTAGACTTCGCATCTCCTTTTCTTTATATTATACACGAATCATACATTAACATCTAGGTATTTCCTTCTATCATAAAAAGATAGGTACATAATTAAAACTGGTTGCTTAGTTGATAGTAAGTAGGGTAGTTATATGACGTCATCACATTACATCAGGGTCAATAAATCTAAGATTCTACCAGGGACCTTATGATCATTAGTACAAGGAGAAATACACTAGTATTGTATTTTTGCTTTTATATTGTGAATCCAGAGATTCCAGAAGTCGCGGGTTCGAAATCCAGTTATCCTCCCATGACAAGTTATCCTCTCATTTGAGATTTTTACCACATAATAATACGTCTTGGGCTTACTGCTGGAATAATGGGACTTCAATAGTCTTAATCGGGAAGTATAAATAAGGCAATATTATTATTATTATTTATATTTTCAGGTTTCAAATTCTAGTGGACGCTCTGTGCGAGAGCCTGGAGCACGCAGCCAGTCCCAACCTGAACAAACTGGTCCTGGACTTGAACCTGGGCACGTGTCAAGTGGTGCAGCTCTGCCAGGCTCTAGAGAGGGCGCCCCAAATAACCATCCTTCATTTGCCCCACTTGGGTTGTGGGCGAGATGGTTTGCGCGCTATTTCGGAACTCATCCGCCAGAGACCGCTAGTGGCGTTGAACCTGACCGGCAGTTGGGGCATGCGCCGGGAGGAGCCACAGTCTTCCTGTGCGATCAGCGTGCCTTCCTCCAGTGGCATCAGTGTGGGTAAGTGATGCGATTTGACTAATTCAACCGGATTTTAAACCGGATGACTAATTTTCAAACAGAAAATTTCCCTCGCCATACAGAGGGGTAATGCGGCGAGCGTGTTGGGCTCTTTGCCATCTAATGTAAATATCGATGAGGTGTTTTACCTGTAATAAAATAATAAATATATACATTTTCGATTTCTTAAATTATGTGATATTCAACCGGATCAATCAGTGAATTGGTTTTAATAATGGTGTATGTTATGTGAAGGTATTTTCTTATTGTGTGAAAACTGTATAGAAAAAAACTCCACAAGTCCCTGCTCCTCTCATACATTAGCCACAGTGCGGTATGCGAGTAGGAAAATAGTTATTAGATCTATTTTTACATTGTTAGTATGATAATGACTGAAGTTTAACTACTTTTTTTTGAGAAAAATAAATTCACACAAAAAGACATACTGGCTGTTGCCTAAGCCTAATGAAGAAATTAACTGATTAGTCCATTCGTCCATTGCATAGAACAGACAAAAAATGATGGCCGCGACGAGGTTTAGAATCGGCGGTTATAATTTTAATTTTGGCTTTAATGTTGGTACAAGCAATATTAACTAATAACGGATTTACCAATGCCCCATTAGCAACTAAGCGACAATAATTCAATTTTTAACTGCCGCATGCCGTATAGTAGCTGGTTTTTATTGAAAATATTGTTTAAATAGCTGACGTGAGAAAAAGTGTGATCTTCATTTCATACTTTTTATTATTCAATTAATTCAATAGTTTGATTAATTCTAACTCTCCAAGCCTTAAAGCCTTAATGAAAGGATATTCTTCCGCTGTAATAATAATAATAATGTTTTAAATAATATCCAATAACCATTATAAAAAATTTCTATTTGATATTCTTGACCCATCGTTTTCTGAACACTTTTTATGGCACTTTAAACTACTTTTCTTCGGAACATTGACTTTCAATTTTTCTCTACCAAATCTTTTCCATTCAAAGTATATTCAAGTTATATAAAAAAAATCTAGATGGTCTCAAAGTTTGCATTGAAGAAAGAGAAAATATCATAATACTTCTATATGTGTATTGTGTGAAGAGGAAACTTTAGCACAACGGACGTAATATACTTAGCTTTAGAAACTAGGAAAATAAAAGAATTCAAACTATTTTTGCCTCAAGAAAATGAAATAATTTGTGCGGAAATTTCTTAGCTTTCAAGTGCACGACAGTGGAAAATGTGTGGAGTGCCACAAATTAAACTGTTCGTTCCATTTAACTCAGCATAGAGGAACTTGTCCTCGGTTCACTGAGACGCCGACGTAAACTTGTGTCTTCACACTCGACGGAACTTAATAGATTTCTAGCGCTATGATAGCTTGGGGAATCATTTTATTTTCAAGACCCTCAGACTTGGGTCTTTTTTATCTATCTCATAGGACATAAAGTCTATCTTTCATGTAGGTACAGTGGTACACGCCAAAGAACAATAGTTGGATTCTGACTTTTTGTACTGCCTCATTATTAATTTTCAAAACGTGTGCAGGAAAAATATGTAAAATGTAAATTATTATTTTCGCTGCCTAAAGAACTATTTTGAATAATAAAAAACGTCGATTATCAGTTATTTGTCACCCTTAGGTACATTAAATTTGATAAACTTAGTTCAATTTTAATGTTCTACATAATATGTATCATGGATTTACATGTTCTGTTATTCGAACCTATGTCAGAACTGTAACTCACATAGGAAATGAGCCTCCTAAACCCGCTTCACTAAGCCTACCACAATAATTAAATTGCTCCACCGTAAATAATTTATTGTGCAATAACAATCAATATTTAGAGGGTAAACATTGCACATTGCATAACTATATAATTATGAGGCGTGCATTAAAATTGTGATTTATTTTCGCTCGTTATATTACGCAGGCTAAGTTGGGTCAATATAAGAAAAGTAAAACTCGAAATAAATACGAAAAATGCAGGAGGGTAGTAAGCCCGCATGGAAATTTCTGCCTATAGGTACCCAGGTAGATTTATTACAGAGAAAAAGCAAATATGTCAACAGACTAATTCTGACAATTTTGTTACTTTACGGACTGTAATATCAATTTTTATAAGTAACACTTCCTCACAAGTGGACTCACTTGTGGACACACAAAAATTAAAATAGAAATTAGATGGTCTGGCGAAGCGACGGGTGTAACGCGCTAGTATAATTGTAGGTACCTACCATTGATTTGAAGATTTTGAGAGATCACTCTCGTACTCTTAATCTTCTGTTTTAGAAGGTGATTTTCTTTTGAAAAAATATAAAGTAATTATAAGTAACAAAATGATTTAGTAAAAATAGTGGATTCGAAACTTTCAACCGACCTCAGAGGGAAAAAAATATTCTCATTAAAAATATTAATAAAACAAAGTTTAAAACTCACAAAATATTGTCTTTCACAGTTTTTCTCCAGTCTGACAAGAAGTCGATCAATGATATCTGCCTGTTATTTTTGTTTTGAAAGTACAATCTGAATGTTCTATAAGTCACTAGACCTTTTACTTTATCTGCACAAAGAAAAACTTTTAGTCAGAAGGCAATTTTTCAGCCATAAAATTTGAAGGAATCACTTAAGGGAAGTACAGGTAACTCGATCTTTTTAATTAAATTTCAACCAAACTATTCACTTGCTCACCTAAAGTTTGTTCAGAATAATTTGAAACTTAATTTTCTTCCTTCTTCTCTATCTTGTTTCGAACACGAATAAAAAACTTCATTCGCAATTTAAGACCTAAAGGAGGGAGAGAAAATTTTTATAAAATGTAGTTAATGCATTTTAGAAATTTTATTTGCGACGAAGAAACAGAGGTATATGTTGAAATTATACCTCAGAAAGTTAGTAGGCGTAAAAAAACCGAGTTTTTTTTCCAAACCTTACTTACTTATTGTGTCCAGGACATATTGAGAATACACGCAAAAGGTGTAACTTTATCTTTTTTGTAGCATTTACCCACGAGAATATGTTTCATGATGTTTTCAAGCTACAAAGTAAAGTTAGTTAGGTATATGAAAAATTAAAATAAATTATATAAAGAATACATAAGAAAATATAGACTGAATTAAACAAACCAAAACTTGACTTGAGCACAAGGCTTTGCGCCCCGCGGTGAAACGAAAGTGGGGCTGTAAACGGGAACCTAAAAGAAAATCAATGTATTTAATTGTTCATACACACAAAATATTTAATTTTAGGTTTTGTTACATTACATAATAATTATAAGAAGATATATTGTATTTTTCTCATAATAATTATGTTTTTACACATAAAAAATAAATACGTTAAAGTTCTGACGTAACTATGAATAAATCTATGTATCAAGTAATATTACCTTCCGATTGAAAAACCACAAGAATAGCAACTAAAAGCTATTAGGTACCTACCTACATTTAAGAAGTGCCTTTGTAAACCCACAGAGATAAATTATCGTGGATTTTCATTTTAGAAAATTAATTATATTTAGACTTTAGTGGTATTTTTGTTCTCCCTAAGTTAATCTTCTAGTTACCTACTTTTTCAGAAGACAATATTGAGAAATGAGAACCAATATCTTATAGGTTTAAGACGAATATCTGTAGCCATTCAACCAAATTGATCTACAATACTACTCATACTGTATACATAGAGTATAGATAACTCAATAAAATATGTTTATTCTCTTAAAATTGTAAATATTAATTTCGCCGACGCAGTTTATTTTCGCAAGCCGTTCAAACAAGGCCTCCTTCAATATTTACATAAATTACATGGAGTGGTATTCTGCCCTTAAGCGAAAGAACATGTAGAGGCAAGAAAGCAAAATTGCAGGAATAGTCAAATAATGATGTCGAAAGAACGTTTTATACTTCTTTTTTAATGCAATATTTATTTATATTGCTTAGGGTAGGGATGGCTAAAAATCTTGGGCCGATCCAAAATAAATATTTTCTACATTATACTTTGATAGTACGAGAATTGACAGATTTTCAACTAAGTATCTTTTGAAGGCCATTTTTTTTAAAGAGCTGTCTAGATAGACTATTTTCAAAACTAACCCAAAGCTGCGATATGCACAAATATATTTTCTTTGTTTTGAATTCAATCAAATTCCCTTTTTTTTAAAGAAACTCTACCTTCATTTTCTTTGTTTTGAATTCAATCAAATTCCCTTAAGAAACTCTATCTTCCACTTTATTGAGTTTTTTCGGAAAAAATAACAAAAGATCTAATTCTATGGAAACAAGTACCTACCTGAGAAAATCACTTTTTTTTAACCTAAGCAAGGTTTTTTTATGTATATAATCTTAAGAATATTAAATGTATGTACAAAATGTCTGTTTAAATTTGAAAATAAACAAGACCTTGTTTAGACTGCTGGAATAAAGGGACTTTTTAGTCTCACCTCGGCAGTATAAACAAGGTAATTTCTATTCTATTCTATTCACTTCCAGGCTCTGGCTCAGGCAGCAGCAACGTGTCTTCCCTCCAGCAGATTGTCAAGCAGACCTCCGTGGCCTCCTCTTCCTCCCCCAAGACCTCTTCCTCCGGCTACTACTTCTCCTCCTTGCCTCGAGGCCTGGGCGGATACAACAGCCTCGGCCGTCCGGCAACGTTGCCTAGGCAACCACTCACGCAAATATCACCCGACGGGTACAGCACGACCGACCACAAGCGAAATTCTGATTCGGTGCTGTTTCAGCGATTGTTTCAGCCGCTCCCCTCCTGCGATTATACTCTCCATACGGGTATGTAAAACGGTTCATGCGAGATGGTTAATAGTCGACCTCAGACGCGCGCGGACTCGTATACGGAGATCGAAGGTCCGAGTCCCAAATTCAGCTACGCGAGGTTGAGTAACTGTGGTATCACATCGTTCATATCAACACAATTATTATCATAACTTTTTTAATGTAATTTTTTGGGAGGGGGGGTTAACGTCACTTTCAACTGCATGGTCATATCACGAAGTGGGTTTCCCCCTTCATTTTCTGGAAACCTACAAAGTCGCTACTCAAGTTGATCTCTCACTCACGCTGATCCGGGGCCCAAGCATCACGAGGGTTGGAATTTGAATGGTCACCCATCCAAGTCCTAACCTCGCCGGAACACTGACTTTGGAACATTGACTGCACTGGTAGTCAAGTGGTTAACGCGCTAGTCTGGTAATCCAGGTAGCGTAGGGATCCGTTGTTTTGATAATAAGACTCTGAGGGTTAAGTGGTAGAAAATGCTTTGAGCATTAATCTCGCCTGGTGGATGCCTTCCACTAAAGAGTATTATTATTATTATTGGTTCCAGGGTCCGGGTTCCACGATGTGTTCGAGTCCCTGCGGGAGCCAGGCTGCAGACTGAAGGGCTTGAACGTGAGCAAGTGTCTGCTGTCCATGGAGGATTCGCTCTGTCTCGGCGAGAGCATTCGGAAGTCTTCGTGTCTGGACGCGCTACGCCTGGAGGGGGGCACGAGGCTGGGCGAGGTATGGTATATGTTATAGAACATGGAGGTATAAGCAATGGATAGTGTCCACTCCTCAGAAGTTAGACTTAGCTTATAGGAGATGTAGTTTATAATATTATAAGCATAAGTAGTAGTCACTGTGGCAGAGCGAGTTAGCGCGCTAGGCATTGCACACATGGTGACCTGGGTTCGATTCCCAACGGGGGAGGATTTTTTCTGCTCTGTACTTGGATGTTCGGGGTCCACTCATACCTCATGAGGAAAAATGAGTAGCTGCTTTAATGTGAAGCAGCGACCAGTGGCAGAATCTTAGGCAAAAAAATAATACAAGATATTGTAAATTAAAATGGTAAAGTCCTATGATTCTGCGCTACCCACTAAAATTGTGATATAATAACACAAAGAAAAAGCATTATTATTATTACTATTATTATAAGTATAAGTAGTGCTTTATTTAGACTGTCAGCGCAAGACAGGTAGTCCCATTATGCCAACAGTTTTTATCTTTCTTGTATTCAAATCAATTTCTCGTTTTCACTTAGATTAAATCTAATGCTGTTTTATAATTGAGCTCTTATTTAAGTAAATTGACAGAGAGAATTTCAACAGCAGAAGTATTCTGCCTATTCTTCTGAAATGGTGGGAACTCAGGATAGTTGAAATCGAGCAGTTCCGTACTCAGGATGTGGTCAAAAATAAAAAACCTACCACGTACGATATGTCCTAACTAAATGTTTGTTTTGATCTCTCTTTTTTTACTGTGGGTTGAAAAAGTGAAACAAAATTATTTTAATATGTTTTTTAAAACATTTTAAACATACATCCCAACACCATCTTCGCAACCCAGTCTTCCTATCTTCGGAAGAGAATGCCGTTGCCATATGCACCGCCCTTGATCAAGTTTTGTTTTATTAATCTCAATTTCTATGTATGTAAGTATGTATATATTCTATGTAAATAAAACTTGATCTAATATGTTTAATAATATCTTCTTTCTTGTTCCTCTTATCATAGTGGACATTTGTGTTTTAATAAAGCAATATTTTTTTATATTGATCTCTTCATTTCGACAAACCAGGTGATTCCCGTACTCCTCGGCCTAGCTGAGAACAGATCCCTCCAGCTGCTAGATCTGGGCTCTCAGCGACTGGTGTTGGATGATGGACCAACCCAGATAGTCCTACAGGCTCTCATCAAGAACTCCAGTCTGAAACTGCTCAGTTTGGAGGGCTGGACTTTCCGGATAGAGGTAAATGACCTTAAGGTGTAAAGTTCTAACAATGCAGAAGTTCTTACTTTAATATGTAAATGTCAAAATACTCACTCATTTATACACGTTACACGATTATACCTACAAAGCTTTAATAAAAGTTCCTCTTACGTTCTAGATGGGCATGCAATAGCGCATGGTAAACCTCTCGACTTCTTTTTTTACCAGAAATAAAATTACGAAAATTCACATCAAAAGAGATAGTAAAAATATTAATACGCTGGTTACTCTGACTTGTATGAGAGAGCTAAAGATTCAAGAGACTATGAATTTTGCTGTTAATCCCTTTGTATGTTGCAGAGATATTTTGATCCCCGCTATTAACCTAATTAATTTTCATAGCCCCTTGTAACTCCCATAACACATCATCTGAACACCTCCACACAGCGTGTAAAAATATTTCACTGTTGTGATAAACATGGTTCCTAGAATTTATAAAATAAATTATCAAGCAAAACGCTAGTTTTGCAACGCCAAGAAAAACAAAACGAGCGTGCTATACTTACGCTAAACCGAGTTTGTATGTATTTTCTTTTGTAATTTTGACCTACTTAGACAAAACTTTTTATATTTTTTTCTTCATATTCGTGTTTTCCTCGTCGAATAGAAGAATACTACTTTTATTTTTATATTTTTCTGATACTCCTAACCGCTTTTACGAACACCCCTAATATTAGTAAAAGATTCATACTTTGGTCTCATTTTTTTTTTTTTTTTTTTCCGCATTCGCCTTACCACGGGCATATGGTTCAAGTTTCTGCTTTGCCATTTTGTTTATGAGTTCATAATGCTTGCAGCTCGAGGTTTTTAACAAAAAAAAACTTCCGCGGTCACTCGGCGGCGCTTTGGCGGTATCGCCTATATCTCGAATGTGGCAAATGATAGAAAGCTGAAACTTAGTATATTAAAGGTTTGACTAATTTACAGCTTTTTTAATTCTATGTAATTTTTATATAATTATAACCATTTATGAGTTATAACATTTTTGTTGATTTTTGACGTTCACCGACCTCTCTTCACGTAATCACATGAATCGCTATTAAGGCTATATTGTATCGAGCTGAAACTTTCAGGACATATTCTTGAGTTTTGGCAGATGATTCCTCGTCAGAATAGCTATTTTCGAAAAATTTACGGTTTTTGAGTTACAAGCTCCTTAAGTCATTGGTAGCGCACAACATATTTTGGATTAGAGTGTCTTCTCCGAGTTTCGGAGCTCACAGTATCGGGATCCCTCACTCGTAAATGAAATAAAATTAAGGTATCGATTGATTGCTGAACTGTAGGGTGCTGAATATCTTTCTTTCATCGTCCTTCATTAGGTTCTTAGATATTATAGATGTACCTACTATTTTTCGACTAGTTAGTTTTTTTTAATTTTTAAGATGTGGGTGAGTGAATTATTCAATGAAATACCTTAAAGATATTATAAGGCTTTTTATAAGGATTATAAGGATACAAAACTAAAATAATTGTAGGTAGGTAGTAGGTAGGTACCTAGTTAGGTAGGTCCTCCATTAAAATAATTTTAATATGGATTTAACTTCGCTTTCAACTGCATATCACGACGGGGATACTACCCTCCATTAGCAGGAAACTGACAAACCTGCTTCTCACATTAACCTCACCCAGCATGGGTTGGGCCAGATAGTCAGCATCATAAAGTCTTCACTTCGCTAGACTTTGCTTAACATTGGTGATCCTACGAGAATTGATGTATTCAACGCGCTGTCGATGGCACCTAATTATGTGTGGCAAAAGTCATCTCTAGTTTTAGTATGTTATTATTATTATTTTTATTAAACATGTTTGATCAAGTTTTATTTACAAATAACATGTTGTTGCACAGGCTTGCTAGCCGTGACTCATCAATTTGAGTTGTGTAACAATTTGGCCAACTTACAGAAAATTCATGTTATACTCTTAGTAGGTGAGATCCTCGCTACCCAGTCAGGAAGGCTTTTCAAACCCCAGAATCGACAAAAAATGTATAGTTAATTTGGTTACAATATTATTGTGTGCACATAAGCGATTCCGGTTCTCTTGATCTCTTGTGTTGACCTAGAACCTTAATGGGAATTTGATAATGACACAAAGAATACATAATACACATACATACCTAAATGGGTATAGTTGTAAAAACAATTCCAAGAAAATCACCTATATCTTGTAAGAAGTTACGGTTCGAAAAAATAGGTTTGACTTTACATGCAGGTACCTAGACACTAACGAAAGGGTACCTACGTAATACATTGAACTTTTCTTGCAAAAAAGACAAATAAAACTCTTTTCTTTTGTTGTACCAGTCAAACCAGTCCAGCACGTGTTGTATCAAACAATAGATGTATAATATTCCGTTAACTGGGTAGAATTTTTATTTGAAATGCTCTGTACTTGGGTGTTCGGGGTGCGAATCACTCATTCACTCATACCTCGTGACGAAAAATGAGCATAGTAGACGAGATGTAGCTTGCCATATGAACCTCCCCTTTGGTGCCGAGTAAGGATACTAAAGAAGAGAAATGTGCGGTGGCTCTAGATTTACAAATCTACCTTGAGATCTTGAGAAGGTATTTTTCTCTTTCTCGAACTCGGACTAGGGTGCGAATAAAGATAAAAAAAAAAAAAAAATAGAGGGTCATGTTGTTATCAGCATGATCCTTAAGTGTTTCAAAGAAGTTTGTTAGTAAACATTAACCTTGGATATGGTTATTTTGGGTATAAACAAATTATTTTATTCGGTATGCAGGTAGTTGGGATACAATGTAAATGAAATAAGATAAACAAAAATAGATCATTTCTAAGCTCCTGAATTTTGATCGCTCCAATCAAAACCCTTTGAAAATAATTGAATCAGTTATTTTGAAAAGTGTTTAAGTCCAATTTTTTCGAAATTTGTTTTATTATGAAAATGGATTCTATGTACCCAGACGCATCGTTATGACACATCGAGAAAGACACAAATCCGATCAGTCATAAGGAAGTTATAGCGAGTCAAATATCTTGTCCGTGACTAAATCCCTTTTCGAAATGACTCATAGTGAAGACACTACTTGTTGATACCATCAGATTTGTTCAGTTTATTTTTTTATTCAGTTTAAGGTCAGTTTATTTTAGTTAAATGCGCCAATGATTTGTGTTATTGTATGATTTATTTATGGTGAAGCACAAGACCTCTTCGCAGCATTAGTAAGTATAAGTAGTCACTGTGGCAGAGCGAGTTAGCGCGCTAGGCATTGTACACATGGTGACCTGGGTTCGATTCCCAGCGGGGGATGATTTTTTCTGCTCTGTACTTGGATTTTCGGCGTCCACTCATACCTCGTGAGGAAAAATGAGTAGCTGTTTTAATGTGAAGCAGCGACCAGTAACAGAATCTTTGGCAAAAAAATAATACAAGATCTTGTAAATTAAAGTGGTAAAGTCTTATGATTCTGCGCTACCCACTAAAATTGTGATATAATAACACAAATAAAAAGCATTATTATTATTAATACTTGAAATTTGAAGATGATTTTCTTTTTACCTTATCCTTAAAATACTAGCCTAAATTGTCTCAGAATTGACATAAAATATGTGGTTTGTGGTTGACCAAACCCAAAATGGTAAATAATATGCATTTGGTTAACGGATTTACCTATTTTCGTGTTTATTTCAGTAAGGAGATAAGTCCAGCCTATAAAACTAAAATTTACTTGAAAAGTATGACACTTAAACGTTTGTAGGTCAGTTACATAATGTCTTTTAGCCTAATTAATCATTACAGGAAGAAAAAAAATATGCCATGTTTTATATTTTCCAAAATAAATATTTTTTTTTTTTGTTTTCCAAAAGTTTACCTTTTGTGACTTAAACCCTTTTCAAAATAACTGATTCAATTGCAAGTTAAATGAAAATTAAAACAAGTTGTATTAACCAAAAGTAAATGTCCGAAATTTGATAAAATGAAGCAGATTGAAGCGTTTGAGAGTTATTCATAAAAAAGGATCTAATCTCAAAAAATCAAAAGTTGAAATACCTTAATATTTTAGAAATATTGGGCCGTAGTAAAGAGATGGTGAGATAGAAAAAAAAGCCATGAATATTTTCATAAAAATAAATTCTACTTTATTTCATGTGTTGAATTTAGCAAATGGGAAACAATGTAACCAACCAAAAATACCTGATATCCCCCAAAAATACACTTCGTGTGCAAAAGACGCCAAGAAAATAACAATCCTTCTCAAATAGAATTACCTTGAAAATGATTGCCTAAAAAGGAACTGATATCAAATGATGTACTATATTATGTAATCTTGGCAAGTTCAAAGCAATTTTTTGATGTTTCAAACTTGCCAAGATTTTTAATGTTAAATTTTAGTGTTGTTAAAAAGCAGAAAAATGGGAAATATCATATCCAATTGTCAGCTTAATTCCTGTACTTGAGACTCTTTTGTGGCCAGATAATATCCAGTTTACAAGAACTTGGCCTTCATTTGATATCAGTTCCTTTTTAGGCAATCATTTTCAAGGTAATTCTATTTGAGAAGGATTGTTATTTTCTTGGTCATCTGTACGGCACAATAGTAGGCACAAATCAACGAATTTAAATCACAGCTCTCATCTATATTGTTAAACTAATGTGTTTACTACCCACTTCTAGTTCTTTAGCTACCATATGTGAAGTATATAATATACTCTTTACCAAACATACTAATACGAGGAACAGTGGGTGCCTTCATTGTTAATGGAGAGATTGCACCTCCACTAATTTGAATGTAAACCTCAATAATGTCGCAGTAATGGGAACAATAGTATACATTGGGAGAGAAAGAGAGATAATAAGAAGAGAGATAAGATGTGTGATGGAGAAAGAGACATATAAAGAGGGTTGGTCGATAGATATGGTAGAGGAGGGAGTGTATTCAGAGAGAATGAGAGAGACAGAGAAAAAGAGAGTGATGAATGGAGAGAGAGTATGATCAGAGGTAAAGAGGATTAGATAGAGAGAGAGGTAGAGAAAACATTTCAGGGAACTAGGGGAGAGTTAGTTATGAGAAAGAGTGAGATAATGCAGAGGAGAGGGGTAGAAATAGGAGTGTGTTGTGTGAGTAGGAGTTGAAGAGAGAAGGAAAGTATGTTATGAGAAAGAGTGAGATAATGCAGAGGAGAGGAGTAGGAAATAGGAGTGTGTTGTGTGAGTGGGATTTGAAGAGAGAAGGAAAGTATGTTATGAGAAAGAGTGAGATAATGCAGAGGAGAGGGGTAGGAAAATAGGAGTGTATTGTGTGAGTAGGAGTTGAAGAGAGAAGGAAAGTATGTTATGAGAAAGAGTGAGATAATGCAGAGGAGGGGGGTAGGAAATAGGAGTGTGTTGTGTGAGTAGGAGTTGAAGAGAGAAGGAAAGTTTGTTATGAGAAAGCGTGAGATAATGCAGAGGAGAGGGGTAGGAAATAGGAGTTGTGTTTGTGAGTAGGAGTTGAAGAGAGAAGGAAAAAGAGACACAAAGAGAGAAAGGCGCAATAAATGATACGGTGGGTGAAAGAGGAAGAGACATGAAGGGAGAAGACATCCTTTGACTTTCAACGAGATACAGAATTAATTTAGTACGACATTGACAACGAAAACAACAACTAAGTGAACGATGCAGATGATGTGTCCTAGGCAGGGGAGGTGTGGAGGGAGAGGCAGGGAGATGTGGGAGGGAGAGGCAGGGGAGATGTGGGAGGGAGAGACAGGGGAGGTGTGGGAGGGAGAGCAGGGAGGTGTGGGAGGGAGAGGCAGGGAGGTGTGGGAGGAGAGGCAGGGGAGTGTGGGAGGGAGAGGCAGGGGAGGTGTGGGAGGGAGAGGCAGGGGAGGTGTGGGAGGGAGAGGCAGGGGAGGTGTGGGAGGGAGAGGCAGGGGAGGTGTGGGAGGGAGAGGCAGGGGAGGTGTGGGAGGGAGAGGCAGGGGAGGTGTGGGAGGGAGAGGCAGGGGAGGTGTGGGAGGGAGAGGCAGGGGAGGTGTGGGAGGGAGAGACAGGGGAGGTGTGGGAGGGAGAGGCAGGGGAGGTGTGCGAGGGAGAGGCAGGGGAGGTGTGGGAGGGAGAGGCAGGGGAGGTGTGGGAGGGAGAGGCAGGGGAGGTGTGCGAGGGAGAGGCAGGGGAGGTGTGGGAGGGAGAGACAGGTGAGGGGAGGAGAGAGAGATGGAATAGGACAGTAGCGATGATTGAGAACTTTGTTTTATTCAAGAAGAAAGACACAACATAATTATAATTATGCAAACTTTAAAACACGAACTGTATTTAGTAATGTATGTACCGTCCCTACATAAATATAATAACGTGCAAACTCTTATTCTCCTCTTCTTATTCTCTTTCAAGGAGAAGTAAATATATAGATAGGAAAGCCTCAGTAATTAAAACAAAAAGAGAAAAAAAGAAAGAAGAATAAAAGATAATTACAGAAAGTGAGGAAGAGAAAATAGGGAAGAGTGAGAGGAATAGACACTCCAAAAATAATAAGGAGTCATGTAGTTGTTGTTTTGTTAGTACTTATGAGTTTATGTAGTTTAGGTAGGTACCTACTACCTACACTAACAGCAAGGAGGTAGGAGACGCAGAGTAAGTCACAGTTTTCTGGCTGGCTGAGCAATGAGCAGTGGTGTAGACACCAGATTGTAACTCTAGTGTTATTCGAGTGTAAAATTTCGCATTTGAAATGGGAAAAAAATATGACACAACGCAGTTAACATGGCTTAGATAAGTAAAAATTAAAATCATAAAGTAAAGAGTAACTATATTCGTTAAAGGTTATTCAGTATGTTGTAAGATAGGTATTAAGGAAAAGTTGGCTAATCTGGCCAGATGAAATAGCATAGCAATGTATCCTGAAAAGGCCAAACGATATAGGAAAAATCGAAAAACGTGTGTTAGGCATCTATTATTACTTTTGAAGATGAACGTGAACGCCATACCTACTCACTGACAGATAACTGTAGCACTAAATTATGTCATCAGCAATACCAGGTAAAGGAGGTTGCACAAAAGCTTCTTTTTATATTTCTGTCTGTCTGTGCTATCTCTCTCTCCAGTTTCTTCAACTCTGAAGGGGCAATTTTTATCTTCTTTGCAGTAAAATTTTCAATTATTCTCCCAGGAGACTGCCTCGCTTATAAATTTCTCACTTTACAGAGAGACACATCATCATAATTCACGCGAGGTTTTCCCTCCCAGCCTTTCTCTTTAGCCTCTACTTTATTCGTCCCCATTTTCTTTAGAATAGACATTTATTTCTTCTGCTGCCTTCACGGTATCTTTTATCGCAGAATCTCGAGTTTCTCTTGTTTAGCATTTTCCTAAATTCAGCCATCCTGTCTTATCACCTGCTTGTTCTCCCAGGATAAGTGGTTTCGTCTTGAAAAGACGTAACTCACGTAAGCTACGACGTTATCTCTTATTATTAATTGTATATTGCAGGTTATAGTAGTTCATACTACTTAGTAGTACATAGTACCTACCTAGTAGTTTTGGTAGTGGTAGTTTGTTCATATTCATGCTTTATAAGATAAAAAGCAAGACAGGGAGATAATAATAATAAATATGATAAGGTAAATACAAACAAACTGATTTTTGAACCGTCCTGTTTTTATAAAATCCGGCTGCTTTTTATTTTCCGAAAATCTGTTATTTTTCAATTGAATACAATAACGTTCTGATTCAATATTGTAATAGAAAGTCGTGTGATGTTCTAAGGTTATTCTTTCTCTTTTCTTCTACTTTCAAATCTGTATACAGGGTGAGCATAAAGTCTCACCCCACCCCCCGTATCTCGAGAATGGCTGAAAATACAAGAAAACGCAAAAACTCGTATCCCTTCGATTTCAGGAGGATTAATTTTTAGCCAAAAAAAATTTGCCTACACGGCCCCAGTCAGGCTGGGCATGGACCAACTTTAAAATCTTAAATAGAATGGTATGTCTTGTGGCATATTGTTTTAAAGGTCTCATAGAGATCAAATCATTCCAACAAATTTCAGTGATCTACGACTTACTATTCTTGAGATACAGGGTCGGACGTCCTGCGTAATATCCATATATTTTGACCTATAACTCGTTGACCGTAAATTCCAGAAAAATGAAATTTGTTGATAATAACTCCTTATGGCAAGAACTTTCGAACAAGTTAAAACTTGATTTGTTTTTTCGTTAAAATTTTTTGGACTGTTCGTCCGGCTGGCTGACGAAACTGACCAGAAACTAACATCAACAGAGTATGTCGAGTTATAACTTTTTCGACAGGGCTTGTCATAAGGAGTTATTATTAACAAGAAAAATTTTCTCCATAATTTACGGTTAACGAGTTATAGGTCAAAGTATATGGATATTACGCAGGACGTCCGACCCTGTATCTCAAGAACGGTAAGTTGTAGGTCACTGAATTTTGTTGGAATGAACTTCTCTTTATGAGACCTTTAAAACGATATGCCACAAGACATACCATTCTATTTAAGATTTTAAAGTTGGTCCATGCCCAGCCTGACTGGGGCCGTGTAGGCAAATTTTTTTTAGCTAAAAATTAATTCTCTTAAAATCGAAGGGATACGTGTTTTTGCGTTTTCTTGTATTTTCAGCCATTCTCGAGATACGGGGGGTGGGGTGAGACTTTATGCTCACCCTGTATATCTACCTACGCGAGTATTTTCCGTTTTCTGCCTGTACTTTCAGCTTTCAGGTAGCGTCTGCTTGTCTAGGATCAGAATTCCCCCGGGACTCATTGACTTTGCGACAGAACAGAAGAAATACCCGAACACACAGCTTAAGAGACTTCATTTTTTTCCGCATTCTCTTTCTCAATAAATTCCTTTATAGGTATTCATTTTTTTTTTTCCCCCTCTTGAACCCTAACATTTTTTTCTCCTTTTATTTTTTCTTTCACCTTTCTTTGGAGATTATATCCTTTTACTTTAATTTTCTTTGTCTTTTTCTTCAATTTTCTTTTTTTTGTATATTTTTTCTCTCTTTTTTGGCGTTCTTTTTTGGCAAATAGAAAAAAATAGACTGTAAAGAGAAAAAAAGCAAAATAGTTTTCGAAATAATTATATAATAAATGTATGAAGATAGGAGTATGTTCCTATCACGTAAATGTCACTATTGTGTCACTTCTCGCCCATCAGAGAAGAGGCATACCTACTACGGGATGGGCGAACTACAACACAGACCACAAGCGTCTACAGTAGCTGCTGTTTCATGGCTTCGAAATAAAAAAAGCTGTGAAACACCATAAAAAAAAAAAACAAAATACTTTCAAATAATAATTTTAAAACTTACTTGCTTTTAAAACTCGTACTACAAAAGCGCGCAGGGCCATAATTATCATAAATCATAACTAATAATGTATATTACACCAATAAATGACTTTGTTTAGACTGTGAGAGTAAAGGGAATTATTTGTTATTAGGTTCATATTAGAAATCCAAAATGTTAGGTATATGTAATATTATATAAAACTATAGGATTCTTTTAAACTTAAGTCGGTGAGTGAAAATTTAATTTAAAAGAATCCTAGTTTTATATGTATAATATTACATAGAGCAAAGGGACTCTTTAGTCTCATTCTTGCAGGATAAACAGAGTATTACATTATATTATTCTGAGCGCACCTTATCCATCAGGACGAAGCCTCCATCCCCATGTTCCTCACCTTCCTGGAGAGCACCTCCGTGCGAGACCTAGACCTGTCCAGCTGTCGCCTCCACATAGCGGTCCACCACAGCAGCCTCCTCCACCTCAGCCGGCAGGAGGACATCGTGCAGGAGGTGCTGACCTGCATGCCTCCGCTCACCTGCCCCAGCATTGTGTTCCTGCGACTCGGGACCTTCCAGGTAATACCGAGTGACACTCGTGAGACTTGTAAAAAAATAATATAATAATAATATGTATGTATGATTTTATTTGTGGTGAAGCATAAGGCCTCTTCACAATTTTTTGTGGGTAGCGCAGCATTACTAAGAGCCTCCTACACATTTCGAATTATTCTATTACATTAATTTCTTTTTACGCTGGTAATGCCGCCACTGGTCGTTACTCATACAAGTAACTACTCATTTTTCCTCACGAGGTATTTTTCCTGACGAGGTATGAGTGGACCCCCCGAACATCCAATTACAGAGCAGAAATACAGCGTGTAACAGTTTTGAAACTTGCACCCTACTAGCACCGCCCCTGATAAGGTTTTTGAAAATTTTAAAAACTCATTATACTCAGCCTAACTTGGGGTGGCCACCTTTTCTGAAACATACTGTATTCTGATGTTCCAAATCAATTTTCAATGTGATCAGTTTTTTCTTCTTCTTCTGTTCTCTTAATTTTGATCTTCTTTTTTTTTCTCTCTTCAGAATGGGGTGTCTCTTAGTACAACGAAGTATTAGTAATATTATAGACAACCATGTCAAAGAATTCTTTGAACTACTAAATACAATAAATCCTGGACATAGGAAAATAACCTCGGTATAACAGAAATCTGGATATAAGAGAAATAATTTTCGGTACCTTGCGTTCTCTTATATCCAGGTTTGACTGTAAGTATACCCGTAACAAGCACAACTTATGGATGAGTTCTTAGATTTCAAAATCTAAGCCTCCGAGGCGTAATGGTTGTTACTGCTGCCCGTAGTCCTGAGTTCCCGACTTCGACTCCCGGTTGGGGGAGACTTTTCGACGAAAATTCTGTTCCATCCAAACACGTGAGGCTGGCATTTCCGGCCCTACCCAGGCTGGACGTTAAACCCAAATAGAATTAACTGCTCACAATAGATCTAATTAGGTCGCAGTGTTGATTGTTTATAAGGGTTTAACTGAAAACCCTGCAACCAGGTTAGATAATAATAAAAAAAAGTAGGTCTACTTTTGTCAAGAGACAAAATATATTTTTTAACACTACCTAACTTTCTCGTCACTTTCTCAGCTGTCCATCAACGACAAGATCATCCTGCGGGGCCCTCACCTGCTCCCGTTCCTCACCGGCTTCTCCAACCTCACTGACCTGGACCTCAGTCTGGACCGCACCAGCCTCAACTCCAACACCATTCCCCTGGTCATCGACGACAAGGCCCTGCTGACCTTCTTCCAGCTCCTGTCCACGAGCTTTCGAAAGCTGCAGACCCTGAAGCTGGCGAACTGGAGGATCTCCCTCGACGACTACGAGAAGACGCTTAAACAGATCGGCAGGTACTTGAATTGATAAGGGAGGAAGAATAGAATAGAAAATAGAAAAGAATAGAATAGAAGAATAGAATAGAATAGAAACAGAATAGGAAGAGAATGCCGTAGGCATTAGCACCGCCCTTGATCAAGTTTTGTTTAATTATTTCAACTTTATTTCTTGTAAATTGTATATATTATATTTTGTAAATAAAACTTGATTAAATCTGTTTAATAATAGAAATTACCTTGTTTATACTGCCGAGGTGAGACTGAAAAGTCTCTTTATTCCAGCAGTCTAAACAAGGTCTCTTGTTTATTTTCAAATTTAAATAGACATTTGGTACATACATTTAATATTCTTAATTAATTTCTATTTCTTTCTATAAAAAAGGAAGATTAATTTTTTTATAGAAGAAAATGTTATATCGAGACGGGATTTTGACCTTCTTTTGTTTGAATCGACTAGCTAACCAAATCAAACTCAGCCAGCCTAGTTTGTGCTGGGAATAGCCCAGCATTACAAGGGTTTTATTTATAAACAATTTAGATCACGCTGCATTTTTTATACAATGGACATAATATTACAATTTACCATAATATTAAACAAAGCCTGATCATTTGATCAAGAGTGGTGATAATGTCTTTGGCATTTCTGAATGCCAAGGGTTTGACTTTGAATAGTCATTCTTTTAAGTCCTAACCTCGCTGAACGTTGCTTACCTTCAGTGACAGTGTGACATCTGCTGTCACACTATCACCCGATATATTCAATGTGCTATCGACGCGCTAGTGGGAAAGATTAATTTATTGTAGCTGACCGAATTTATTTATTTTTCAAGGGTTAAAAGAAGCATACAATACTTTCCTTTTATAGGATAAGGAAAGTAAAAATGTAGTCTCTAATAAATATATGGTTACCTGTTGAGCAGCAAAATGCGGAACTGTTCTTGATAATTTAATGCTTTAATATTTTTTTTTTTTAATTAAATTCATTGATAGAAACTTTTTTATTTTTGTATAAAAAAGTACCTCACCAAATAAGCTGAATTGGAATCAGTTGTTATGATGTGTATATTTTTGTTTCCAAATAAAGGTTTGTTTATTTATTTATAATATTTATATATTTTTTTTCAGGTATTTGAAGATCGTGGGTATCAGCTACCTCAAGCTGAATCAAATCATTGTTAAGGATAACAGTACCAAAGGGACCAGTCTGGAACACTACTTCATTCAGACGGTGATCTCAAGCCTCAACTATCTGAGCTGGTTGAGTATCATGGGGGTGGTACTTACTCCCGGCCAGGGCACTATTATAGGTGAGCTCATGTAACAGCCAAGTGAGGTCCAGTGTGAGTTAACCCTCTGTCTTCTTGATAGTTCTAATTATATATTTTTTTGTCAATTTATTTTGCTAAATTGAAATTTAAGAAATTGATTTGAAATTAAATAACTGCTTCCGATAACTATAGATTGATATACTCGGTAGTAAAAAAATGGAATATTGAGAAAAAAATTGTGATTGAATTTTCTAGTGACGGTTCACGAACAAAGAAGTGGGCCAACTGTTGAACCCATCGAATATCAATTTATTCTAATTGAGGTCTAAATTTCAATGAACTTTTAGTAGGTAGTAATGACAATAGGGACCTAATAAAGGAAGGTTTGGTTAGCTTTCAAGACATGTTGTATTTTAACATCACAGAGAACAGATTGAAACTTTTCTTTTTAAGTGAATTATTTTTTTCTGAACCTTTACCCAAGCTTATTCTAATTCGATGATTTTTAAGAAAACAAAATTCATAATACTAATATCAAATTTTTCGCACCATTTCCAGGTAAAACAATTCGTGACAAGTTCTGCGGGACGCTCCTTGAGATCTCGGTCAAGAACATCCCCATCGAATCTATCAAAGCCATCATCCACGTCCTGGACGCAAGTGGTAGCCATGGCAACAACAAGATCCTCGTTACATTCGTCGGGGGACCCTCCTGCAATCTCAGGATCCAGAGGACTCTGGCTAACTCCAAGACATTCCACGCCAGCCACAATGTCTACGTTAGTGCAGGAGGGGGAAAACTAAAGAAGTTTACATCAATTTCGTAAGAATATTTCTTTTACGTCCGTCATTTGTAAACGTATACTGATTCTTCACATGAGAAAAATAAAATCTCGAAGCTGGTCTCATACAGTATTGTGAAAGAGAAAAGATAAAGTTTGTTCTCGAGCTATGGGCAATATAAGACTCGAGAAGAATTTATGACTTTCAGTACATTGACAACAAGAAAATAAAAAAATAATCAACAACTTCCTAAGAACTTGGCTGGAGGGAATTATTAATCTAGATCTATTAATTTTTTAATGATTGATACTATCAGTGCTCAATTTGTATTGCTGTCAGCTAATTTATCAACTTTCATACGTGATTATTTCGTATTTTTTTTCACAGCCAATATGTATTACTTTAAATTATTGTTTTTATCTTGTTTTTGTTATATAAAATTAAATATATAGTTGTGACCTTGATTAATTTTATTACTGTTGCATTTTTGTTATTCTATTGCGTTTTTGTTATTATGATTATTTATTTTTGTATAATGGAGAAAAAAAATATTTTGAAAATTTTGTCTTTAGCAGGTGTTAAAAAGAAGTTTAAAGTAGGTAGCTATGTTAAAATAAAATGGTCCAGGGTAAAAACCAGTTGAGTCACACTTTTAAATTTTATAAGAAATGCAAAACGAACCTTACAATCCAGCATTCAACTGGTTCCAACGTAATATTTATCTGCATATATCTTGGAACCAACATTTTTTACCTACGTCTAGCTACTACATGAAAATCGAAACACTGGACCCAGTTTTTCCCCCCGAAATCCTTATAAAATCTTTTACATAGTATAATGCATTGTAGATTTTATGTATTTTGAAATCAACTCTATGTTTGTTATCAGTTATCACTATTGTTGAAAAATGCTTTTCGCGCTGTACAGTAATAGTTTTTATATAAATGCAAGCTTTCAATGTGTTTTTAATTAATAGGAGAGGAATACATTTGTTACAAAAAAAATTCAGTACCTACTCACTATTTATCCTTTTAATTTCTTTTAACAAGCATATTAAAAAAGGTTTAATTTAATCTATATTTTATTTATTTAAAAAATAATGAGTAAAATTATTTTAAAATAATTAGGTACCTCATCTAATATTTTTCCTTTGAAATTAATACATGAACGAACTACATATAAGCTGCCCTAAGTAACTACCATAATAATACAATTTACTATTATAATTATCTTCAATGAAAATATTACCAATATTACTATTCATACCGTTTTGTACTTTTTTCTATGAATGTCTTGACTTCCCTAGTTATTTAATAAGTATTTTTCTCTATAATGTTATTCAAACTTTATCTTTGCTTATCCGTTGCGAAATTACAAGTATTTCTTTTTCTTTTTTAATCTATACTTAGAATTTCAATACTTATTAATTTCATTGTTGTTAATAGGTGCGATTAGTTTTTTTTTTTTTTTATCCCTAAAGAGAGAAGGAAATTTTCTAATGGAATCGGAAATGATGGCAATGAAAAATACCTTGATGAAAAAATAAGAAAAAAAGGACCTCATTAACCAACAGACATGTTTGGTAGACAATATTGTTCGATCACAGGATGAAATCTGACAACAAGAGAGTAGGGCATGTAGGCTAAAGATTAGGATATTATTATTATTTTAATTCATTTTATATTCTCTGGAGCTTTGTAACTTTATATTATACTCAAATCAGTAGCGTAGCGTGTATTTGGAACTTGGGCTAGCTCAAGTTGAATAATTTTTACCAAGTAGAAATAAACTGGTGTGAACATCACACGACTTTGTATTACTGAGAGTTAAAATGTAAATCAGTCATTAAAAAAAGAAATGTTAAAAAAAAAATCGAATGCTGAAATTGAACCAAAGGATCTCTGGACCATAGCACCGCTTCAGCCACAGCTCCTCATTTCTCAAAGAAATATTTTTTTATTATTTTTTTTTTAACAAAAACGAACACAATACTTCCGATTTCTAATATAGAAATTTCTCGGAAGTAATTGCAACGACATTAATTGTAACTCTAGGAAAGAAAGAAAAAATAATAATACATAACAACATAACACGTGATTTGGACATTTTGAATATTTAAATCCCATACTAAATCAGCTCAATCGGACTTGTACTTCGCAGATATGCTTAATTGTCAGACAAAAAAAAAATGTCCTAAATAAATGAAAAAGCTCATTTAAAAGCTCAACTTTTGGAATATGGTCTGACCACCGTGAGTCAGTCATTGGTAACCATACAAAATTTCAGCTCAATTTGACCAGCATTTCAAACATACACATACACACACACATACAAACGAATCATTTTATAGTATAATATGTTATTTAACAGTAATAATAAGAAAAATATGTCTATTAAATAAAATCTAATATTATTAAAAGAATACAATTATCTAAATATCTTGAATATAATTTGACTAACTATTTTTTTTTTTTTTTTAATTTTTTAAACAAATAAGAGCTAAAAATCTGAATAAATAGTACTCTGAGGATGTTTTTGACATCTGTAACAACCTGTAATTCACTTATTTTTAATCTTTATTTCCTGGAGTTGCAATGATTATTCATGGATAAACCTTGTATTGAATTTAAATCCTAATACTGTTTTCTTATATTTAACAAAAAAAAAAACCTAAATTTTTACTACAATTAAGGAGCGCGGCAGCGCTCCGACCCGCCGAGTCAATCGAAATAGTTCGCGTAGAAGTTACATCACTTTTCAGGTGCATGGAAATACATGGAAAAAGTTGTACGGAAAAATTTCAAGTAATCAGATTTTCAAACAAATCAGTGTAGTATGGATACTTTCTCTTTTTTATATTGATAAGCACATTTATACTAAAACTTAAAAGGGATTATAGAAAAGAAAATATACATACATAGGTACCTTCTAAAGATTATCATTTTTATAAGGCATATTTGTCACTTTAGGTCTTTCATAATTACTGATTTCTTTAATTAAATCTCATTTTTATCAATACTTTCTATTTCTTAAATAATACTACTTCAAATGAAATAGCGTGGACATTTCTAAATAAATTAAAATTTATATAACAAATATTTCAATATGTCACTAACATTTAAAAAGGTTTTTATTTCAAACAGGTGTACATTTAAAAATGTTTTAAAAATTAAAATAAACCAATTTGAATGAAAACATCAGTCGTGGACTTCCAAAGACTAGGTAGCACAAAACATGTATTAATTTTTACTTTCTATGATGAAGATAAAGGTAGGTATAATAAATTTTGTAATTGGTCACTTTTTTCTTAAATTAAGTTGATAAAATTTCTATTTTTTTTTTTTTTTTTTTTTTTCTTGAAAAAAAGAAAGAAAAGAAATTGGATTGTTTTGTTTCTCAGAAGTGTGTGAATTAATATGTTTAATGATACAAGAATAGCACGTCTAGACCTAGAGTAATCAGACTTGGCATGTCTACTCGTAGCTTTATGGTATGACAAGTACACAACCACAACAATTTTATGAAAATTGGGTATTTTGTTGTAGTAAATATTCATATCTTGAAAACAAATAATATGGTATACAGGTACCTATCATGTAAAAGGTGACAAATATAGAAATTATAATAGACTAAAATCATCTGCTATGGAAATCCTTCACATATATTTTATATAATAATTAGTTTATCAGATTCCAACAAATTTGTAAAAAAATTAATAGACAAAAACTTTCATTTCCTTAAAACATTTCATGCCACGTCATGAGTTTTCGCCTGATAGTAGTACTTATGATTAAGTGAGTGTCAGGCAAAAACGCCTGACAAAGTTTATCCAATACGGCCACATCAGGCATTTTCATCTGACGAAATTATTTAATACGGCCACGTCAGGGGTTTTTCTCTGACGAAAATTATCCACTTCAGGCAAAAAAACCTAACATTGTGGGCTGATTGGGCATGTCATGCTTTTACCCCTTGGCACACAATGTGGTAATTAATGCAATTTGATTTAAAAAAAATTAAATGGTGAATGGTAGGCAGTATCAAAATTTCTTTCCAAGAAAAATTTCTTGAAATTATCTTACATTTATTTAACAAAATTTTCAGCTCTTTTGGATTTTCTACAATAATATCATAATTATGAATTATTCTTGAATCCATTGATACTTTAATCAGCTGAGGTTTATTTTTTAATAATAAGGAAATTTAACCTACTGCATTTGTACATTGTACATTTTTGTGTTTTTCTCAACCTTGAACTCTACAGCTACCTATTATCAACAATAAAATAGAAGAAAAAAAAAATGTATACCTACTACATGGGTACCCAAACTCTCATTTTGTAAATGTCTGTTTCTTATGTTATTTTCAATGATATAATCATACACAATGTTAAATTACCAAATATTTTTGATGTATTTTAAATGTTTTTTTATTTTTATTTTTGTTGTGTAAATAAATATAAATTAAACAATAAAATTTAATAAAAATGTTTTCATTTCTAATGATGGGCGTATAGGATTTTTTGAAATAGACTTTTGGGAAAAATATGATTGTTAGAAGGGATTTCACTGTTGATTGATTAATTACTTTCACAATTCATAAAATACCTCTTTGTTTAGCTCATTTAAGAAAAGCAAAGAAAATACATCATTGTAAAAGTTAGGATAGTATTGACAAGCTCTGGCACAGTCTGGCATCCAGTTGATCTCCAGAAGTTGAGGAATAATTTCCTTGTTTTTCTTGGTAAGCATTAAATCTGCAGCATATAAAGCACGACTTTGAGCATTATGAGCTAAACTCACAGGTGGTTCTTTCATTGTGGCAGCTTCAAATATACTTTTAAACATAGAAACTATCTTGCCTTCAATGTAATCCCAGCTATCTTGAGGATTTTGCTTTTCAAATTCTGTTTTAAAATCAGAGCATAAAATTTTACATAAAGATTTACTGTCATCATAATTCATTACAGTAAAATGCATTTCATAATCATCAAAGTTATGGAGCTCAAATGGTTTATTAGCAAACCTGAGAAAGAAATTTTTATAGAGGTATACTTTTAGAGGTTTTACTGATTTTACAAGAATTACATATCTAATATCAAATTTTACTTTGCCACTCAGGTCATCTCTGTAGTAAAGTATAGGATTTTCTATGTATTTTTGAACTATTTTGGGCCCACTCAGAGCTGATTTTATTACCATGTTAATGTTACTTGTGATATAAGAATCCAAGCTCCTAGCAAGATTGAATGGCTTTATAATCCAATGATTGTTTAATCCTTTTTTCTCCCTGTTCTGATAGTAACTCATAAATTTCAAAAGTTCTGTTTTCAAATTAAAAGTAGTAGGGAGCCAGTCAGGTGAGGTCTCAAGAGAATTTTTTTCTGTATCTTTTTTATTTCTTCTACAAACAATACTCAAAAGATCTTTTATGGTCAAAATATACTCATAAGGAAATTGATTAACAAACTTTGATGGGTTCTCTTCAGCAAGAGTTTTGAAATCTTTAAAATGGTGAGTGTACCATAAAATATCAGCCTCTTCCTCCTTGTCTACAAGAACAAACCTATTATTAGTTAGGTTTTCATTGATATACTTGTACTCAGAATATACTTTCAGAATTTTGTCTGAAGGTATGTCAAAATCCCTCATAGTGGTGGTATCAGGCACTTCTTCTGCAATATGACCACTTGAAAAATAATCTGCACCTGGTTCAATTTGATTGAAATCTAATTGACAATAAGAATTTGGAAACCATGGATGAAGCAAAACCTTGCGGATTTCAGGATCTTCATAATTTTCAACGTAATCAATGGTTATTTCATCTTCATGTTCCATGTCATTTATAGGATATAGTATAGAGTAAGCTATTCTTCATTCAAATAAATAAATGGTATAATTCTCATGTTTGGGCTGTCAGAGTGTTGTATGGCAGAACCAAACTCATCCATTATGTACCACACAGGTAGAAGAGTATCACCATCTTCCATTGACTTCACACTGTAAGTATTGTTGTACTTCCACATCTCACTAAGCACTTGCTCTACTCTATCCTCACTGCTACTCTCAGGATCAACACCCATTAGAGAGGACATCCTATCCAAGAGATTTGGGTTATCTTGCAAATCCTGTTTTGCACTGGAAATGGAATATGTCCATGCATGATCAATGAGAAATATATTAGAACGATCATTCCTCATAATGCCATCAGGGGCACTAACAACAACTTTATACAGAGGATCTGTTTCACTGCGCTCAACATCAGTATAATCAAATCTCAGAACACTGAAACAATTACCTGCATCAAAAATGTGATTTTGAAGTTTTTTGCTCAATGTTTCCCAAAATTCAATTGGAATTGCATGTGATAAAAGCTGCTGTCTGTGATTGTCTATAAACTCCGAAAATGAGGAATCCCCAGCCATTTTAACAATAATATGGGTGGAATTATTTGTCTTATATCAGTCTAATCATTAATCATAAAAATAAAAAAAAAAACAATTAGATGATAATTAAGGAGCGCGGTAGCGCTCCGACCCGCCAAGTCAATCGAAATAGTTCGCGCGCTACCAAGAGTATACTATACGCGACAGCATAAGTAGCACTTTTCGTGTAGTTGTAGGAGAAAAAGTACAAGTGATGGAGGAAATTGAACTACATGTACAGATTGGGGCACGATAATGGACAAGCTTTTAAAAAAGAAACATCGAAATCGTTTGAGTTAAGTTGGTCAAAACCACACTATAAAAACGTCATTTTTTTTCAAAAAATTCTGCTTCTTCTTTGACGTTGACCGCTCTACAGCCAAAACTACTGGACCGATTTTCATGAACGATGGCTCATTTTTTTTCTTCTGGGTGGTAGGTGTACCTTTTTATGGTTTTATTATCCCAAAAGCTACCATTTGGCCGTTATTAAGGAAAAGGATCATTTTCAGAGCTCAGAATAACATTGGAGTATAGATATTTAATCTAGTTTATTATGTATATAAGTATTCATTCACAAACCTTTCAATCCACATGTCCCGATGTGAAATTGTGTAAAGGTATACTAACCCATAAATAGTCGCCGGTGCTGAGTGAGTTAGCGCGCTAAGCTTACCACGCATGGTGACCTGTATTCGATCCCCAGCTGGGCAGGAATTTTTCCGCACATTACTTGGGTGTTTGGGGTCCACTCATACCTCGTGAGGAAAAATGAGTAGTTACTGAATAAGTAACGACCAGTGGCGGCAATACCAGAGTAAAAATAAATTAATGTGATAGAATTTGAAAAGTAAAGGAGGCTCTTAGTAATGCTGCGCTACCCACAAAATTTGTGAAGAGGCCTTGTGCTTGACCACAAATAACGTCATACCTACATAGCTATAATAAACCTGTAATGCCCAAGGAGTGAAAAAGACAGGATTTTTTTTTTCTTCTAAAATGTTGGTTATATTATCTAGGTTCAAAAATGTAAAAAATCTCTAGTACCCAATGTTACATAATATGTATGTGTAACATGAATGTCTAAATGTTTGGGGACCTTTCTAAGTAGGAAATGTAGAAGTTTCATAGAAAACTTTGTAAAAGCCCCTACACTACCTAATAATACCTATTCCTAATTAGGAATGTAGGTACCTATTAGTTACATAGGAAGTGAAAGGCTTCCTTCCCTATCCAATTCCCTCTAGTAAATATTTCTTTCGCTGGCCGCTAAAAAGTTTATTATACAAAGTAAAATAAAATTAAGCTTTTATGTGTTGCAAAAACCACATGGGGATATCAAAAGTCCAGTTAGCTCAGTGGTAAAGGCGGCACTGTGCGATGCTAGAGATGTCAGATTTCCGCGGGTTCAAAACCTAGCTGGGACATGTAATTTTTTTTTTAACAAAATACTCTTTACTTTTTTTTAAATATTTTACATTAAATTTAGTGAGTTTCTGAGGTACGTACCCTTTTTGTTGTGGGTTGTGTTGTACCTCATCTCTATATATAAAAGAGAAATTTATAATATACCTACTATAAAAAATTAACAGTTGAAAAAAAATATGTTTATACATTTATTACTTGAACAACACAATAAGCTTCGTTTTTTTTTTTTTTTTTTTTGGTTTTTAACGTCGCTTTCAACTGCATGGTCATATCACGACGGGGGTGTTACGCTCCATTCGCAGGAAACTCACAAACCTGCTACCCATATTAACCTCACCCAGCCTGGGTTGGGCCGGAATGCCAGCATCACAAAGTCTTCACCTCGCTGGACGTTGCTTAACTTCGGTGATCTAACGAGAACCGGTGCATTCAACGCGCCATCGACGCTGGCTAATAATAAGCTTCGTTCTCAGTATTCTTTCATAGAAATTAATTGTAAAAATTCATAGTTAGCCTCCCATTTGGGATTTTTACCACATAATAATACACCTTGGGCATACTGCTGGAAAATGGGACTTAAAAGTCCTAATTATTATATCTGACATAAATTAAGGAAATATGTTCAGGGTGTACCCACTATCTGAACCAGTTGAGAGGCCCATCTGGATAAAATGAATGGCACCACACAGTATCCTTGTAAAAATCTGTGGCAAAGGGCCAATTTATGAAACGGGATTAAATTTAGAATAACCCGGACTATCTCTCTAATCGTTCTTCGACTTGAGGGAGGGGTCTCGCTTGTTATCTTACCTTCTTTTAAACATAATTAACCGAACACAGTGAGAACGAACTTACTAAGTGAGGTTCTTTGAACAGTAAACCTCAATTTACTGTTCAAAGAAACACTAGTTATTGTTGGATGGAAGAGCTTCTTTAAGAAGAACCCTGCCATGTAAAATAGAGCAAAAAATAATAATATTGCCGTTAAACAATGTAGGACATACTATTATTAACCGAACACAGTGAGGGAGCGAAGCAACGATAAGTGGGGTTCTGTTTTAACTTGCATTCTGGACGATTTGGCTTTCGTTTGTCTGTCTCATAAATATGGCGAGATCATTATTATAATAAGAAAATGCTATCATTATTATAATAATAAAATTTTATAATTTAGGACCGAGGTAGCGCTCTGAACCTCCAAGTCAAAGTAATTCGCGCGTTACCAAGTGATATTAAAAATGTTATCATATTTGTGTTAATCACTTTCGTGATGTCACAACTACTCTAACTCGCTTTACTAAATCTACGCTGAAACCGGTGATATTATACCAAGTGATATTATACGCCAGAGCAAAAGTAGCACAATTCTTGTAGTTGTAGGAAAAAAAGTACAAGTGATGAAGGCAATTGGACTATAAATACATATAGATTGGGGCACGATAAAGACAAGCTTTGAAAAAAGAACCATCAAAATCGTTTGAGTTAAGTTGGAGAAAACCGAACTTTAAAAACGTCATTTTTTTCATCATTTACTGCTTCTTCTTTTTTTTTTTTTTAAGTGGGGTTTAACGTCGCTTTCAACTGCCATGGTCATATCACGACGGGGGTTTTACCCTCCATTCGCAAGAAACTCACAAACCTGCTACTCACATTGACCTCACCCAGCCTGAGTGGGGCCGGGAAAAGCCAGCGTCACGAGAATTAGAATTTGAATGGTCACCCATCCAAGTCTTAACCTCGCTGGATGTCGCTTAACTTCGGTGTTCTGAAGGGAACCGGTGTATTCAACATGCCATCGACGCTGGCTGACTGCTTCTTCTTTCACGTTGACCGCTTTACAGCCAAAACTATTAGACCGATTTTCACAAACGATGGCTAATTTTTTTTCTCGTGGGTAGTAGGTGTGCTCTTTTATTGTTCTATTATCCTAAAATAGACATTTGGCCCATAATTGAAAAAAGGATCATTTTCAGAGCTCAGAACAAAGTTGGTGTATATATATTCAGTATCTAGTATATTATCACTCTCCCAGATGAGTCAAAAGTCGCATATCTACTTTTTAGGTGAAAAAATAATTTGGAGAAGGATACTGTGCTTGGTTATGAATATCAAACTAAAATCTTTATCTTCACATTCAAACTGTTTCATTTATCAATACTTGTTCCTTTAAAGTCATTATTGAATATGTTAAATAGTTTTATATTGAATTAACATGTATCATACATCATACACCACACACCTATGCAGGGCCACTACAAAAAGTTATAAGATCCCCCAAAAAATATCACTTCGTGACATAAAAAAAGTCCCGCCAAGTCGTTGCACAAAAATATTTCAGTTCCCAATTCATTCCTCCCTTCCCAAAAAATATATTAGTTATTATTGACCTCCCCCAAAAAATTATTGAAATCAATTTATGGCCCCGCCTTTTATTCATTCACCTAAGTGCAACAGTATACTTATTAATAGCCTCCCCTCTCTCTTTCTTCTAATGTCCTCTTTCTTTTGTTGCTTGTTGCATGTTGGAATGTTTCCTTTACAAACTCAGAACTTAAGTCTTATTTCCTTGCTCCTTTCACCGACTTGGGCTCTTGGCGGAGTACCACCCTGCAGGTCCGTTCTTAGCCAAAGGAACTGATGTCTTGGTTCTTTTCTAAGATTATATATAAATGTAGACATATCTAAACATGTGATCCTTGTGGAAATGATCCTGAATCGTGACTTGATCTGATGGTCCAATTCTCGTTGGTGGCAGATATTTTGCGACTTAGATACAGATAATGCATCCTTGGGTCGCGGTCGGCTAGACTTCTCCTTTCCTGTTCTCCATAAGAACCACTATGTTAAATTATCTCTTTTTAATTCTTTAAAAATAGCACTGTCTATTAGATTCATATATTTATCATTCCCAGTTAGTGGTACTCCGCCAAGAGCCCAAGTCGGTGAAAGGAGCAAGGAAATAAGACTTAAGTTCTGAGTTTGTAAAGGAAACATTCCAACATGCAACAAGCAACAAAAGAAAGAGGACATTAGAAGAAAGAGAGAGGGGAGGCTATTAATAAGTATACTGTTGCACTTAGGTGAATGAATAAAAGGCGGGGCCATAAATTGATTTCAATAATTTTTTGGGGGAGGTCAATAATAACTAATATATTTTTTGGGAAGGGAGGAATGAATTGGGAACTGAAATATTTTTGTGCAACGACTTGGCGGGACTTTTTTTATGTCACGAAGTGATATTTTTTGGGGGATATAACTGATAAGAAGAAAACTGAAAAGTTTGCATTGCATTTCAAAATTTCGTTTCTAACCTAAATAAGCCTTGATTTCACATGTTATACATGCATCTGTGTACCACACAGATGCATGGTGAACCCCAAAAGTCTATTGACATTTGACAACACTGCATATATCATTATCATTTTGAAATGTTTTTAAATCTTATTTGAATAAAAAAATCAAAATTTGATTATATTTAACAATTTGATTTACTTATTTTATTTAATTTAACCTAATGAACATTAAACAGCTACCTATAAAATTCTATTATACAATATTACCTATTGTGATTTTTACTATCTAGGTAATTACCGTGAAAAAATCAAGCTCGTAAGTATTTTTAGATCCCTATTTCGTAGAAAAATAAAACAAGCATGTTGATGATGAAAATTAATTACATCAATATATATAAGTTTTAATTATTACCTATCTTTGTAAGTATGACAATATTTATCTGTTAAACTGAAATTATTGTCTCCTTACAATGGTTTGTGGTCATCTGAAATCAAGGAATTACCCTCCAATCCCATTTCACATACCAAATACTTTGCCTTGCTGGAAATTGTTGTACGTGAGCATTCTTGGTACTCTTTATCATATTTCCTCAACCTTACATTACACCCAAGGCATATATCCCTCTAAATATGTACCAGCTAATGAAAGGTGGTTTAGGCACTTTCAAGTAGAGTACTCATATAAAAAATCCTGAAGTGCAGGAACTTCTAGATCTCCAGATTATAAGTCTGTGGCCTTATCACTCAAACTGCTCAGGTTGGTTCTCAGTTGAAAGTACTTTCATTAGTTAAAAAGTAAGCTACTTTAACAATATTATTGTTAATTTATTCATGCGGGAGCTGGTTTCAAACCCATATCTCATGAACTTGTAAGTAATACACTCTTGAAACCAGCATCAATCGATTTTTCACACAATAATATGTGATATACAATTTTTATTTGTTAAAAAGCAAGCTAGTTTTACAATTCATAGTGGAGCTGGTTTCAAACATGAATCTCATGAACTGTAAATTGTACACTCTTTCTTGGAACATTAAAGCAGGAATCCATTTCTTGAGTTGAAAAATCCTGGTTCATGCTTTTGTATGATTCCAATACCTACTGGCAACTTTTGAGGGCCTATAAAGCATTTGTATGTGTTGTCTGTCCCGGTAGCTCAGTGGCAAAGGCAGCACTCTCTGAATCCATAGATTCCAGAGGTTGTGGGTTTGGAACCCAGGTGGGACTTGGCAAGTCATCCTTCCTTTTGAGATTTTACTGCTGGAATAATGGGGCTTTAATAGTCCTGATGAGGCAGTATAAAGAAGGCAATAATATTATTATTATTTTTCTATGGCACACATTAAAGCTGTACACACTGTATATACAGGGTGTTCCACCAAAGTTTCACTTATGAACCATCCTGTATAAAAAAATTGCTACCAATTGAAAGTAAGTGTTTTTATTACATAAACACTACCTTTTCTTGTCATTGAAAAAATAAAAGAAATCTAATTATTCAAGTTTTAGAAGAAAAAAAAATGGCCCAAAAAAACCACCTTTTATATAATATTTTTGTTCAAAAAAGTACTCACAAACCATGTAGAAGTAAAATTATCAAATAAAATTCAGGTTGTCCATTTAAAAATCAAAAGTTGACACCTCAATTTCTGACCTTTGAACCACCCTGTATAAAAAAATTCAGAGTTAAACTGCATAATTAAGACATGTACCCTTGGATTTTTTATTTTTCAAAAACTCTTTCAGGGTTTGAGTAATTTGAGGTGTCCATCTTTGGTGGGACACCCTGTATACACTATTCTTAGGATGGATTTATAACCTCTTGTATTTATATTTTACAGGTATAATGAAATCTGAGTACCAGATTGGAGCAGTTGCTGATTTAATTGCAAATTTTTCAAAGAAAAAAATCATCACAGGTAAATATAACTAAATGCAGTGAGAGAGCAAAGCAATCTCAATTGTTTGGAGGGAACATTATTTTCTGTTTGAAAAGTCTGCCACAAGCAGAAATCAAATTCAGGATAATTATAATAGTTTTTATTATTTCATTTAAAAAAAAATATATTAAGGATCTCTGGACTACTGGCAGTAGTCACAACCGTTACCCCATGGAGGCTTTAATTTATACTTGATTTTTTAAAATTTTATTTCAGATTCAAATGAAGCAAAATCAGACATTGTATCTCCACCCACCCAGAAAAATAAGGGGAAGAAGAGAAAATCATGTGATTCAAATGGTGAACTTGAGAAAAATACAATTCTTAATAAAGACAAGAAAAACTCAAAAAAACATAAGAAAAGTATGGGAATAGAGCCTGAGCTTATCAAAAGCTTAAAAAATATAAAAGATGACCCAAATGAAAATACTTTTGAGAGTAAAGCTAATGAGAAATCAAAAAAAGATGTTCATAAAAATATCAAGAACAATGATAGTAATAAAATTCAAAAAAGAGAGAAAAATAAAGAAAAGAAAACTGGTCATCATATAGGCATATCAAATCTGAGAGAAAGTACAAAGAAAAATAAGAAACAATTGAAGAAAAAGGTAAAAGGAAAAGTCAGCAAAATATCAAAATTAGCTGGTGAAGTTGCTACCACAGAGAAAAAAGAGAAAACAAAATCAACTGACAGTAAACAGGAAGATAAATCAGAAAAGGATCTCGCAGGTCTTGTTCTTGAGAGTGATTCAGTTTCAAAATCTGTCAAAGATACTCAAGAAATAGACTCACAACCAAATAATCAGGCTGAAACTAAAGGTTTTCCTAAACATTTAGGTGACACATCTGAAAATATAAGTGAAGATTCTAAGCTTAATGAGGAAGAAGAATCTCGTACAATTTTTGTAGGTAATTTACCACTAAAAAATCACCAGGTCTCGAGTTACCAACATGTTTAAACCTTATGGAGAAGTAGAAGCTGTACGATTTCGTTCTATCCCTGTAGCTGATATTAAACTTCCACGTAAGGCATGTGTGAAGATGAATAAAATCCATGATAAAAGAACAAATATGAATGCCTATGTCAGATTCAAGAATATTGAAAGTGTTGAAAAAGCCCTGGAAATGAATGGTCATGTTATCAGTGAACATACCATTAGAGTTGACCAGGCACTAAAGAAAACAAAAATCAATTCTCATGCAATATTCATTGGGAATCTGCCATTTGGTAAGTCTGATTAGATAGTGAGTTGGTGAAAAATGTATTCTATAATTCTGTTCATATTTCAATCACACCAGTTTCTAAGTATGCTGTAATAGTGTGTAAAGTCAATAATACATACATAGCTATTTTTTATAAATATTAATTATGTATAATAATAATTTAGTGGGTATTTTTTTTTTTTTTTTTTTTTCACTCAAGGCATTTTTAGAGTTGAATATTCAATAATAAGAAAGAGAATATTCAGAAGTTTTCCACTATTTTAGCTTCAATCTTTATTCACTGCCAAATACATACAGGGTGTCCATAAAAACACACCCCACGCCCCATATCAAATATAGATAAAGCAAAAAAACTTGTGCTTCCTAATTTTTTTGGGAGATTAAGTTTCCACAAAAAAAATTGCCTACACTGCCCCAGTCAGGCTGGGTATGGTATAGACCAACTTTAAGATAGAAAAAATCTCTCTCTCCCTCAAAGGTGTGAAACTGGGTGTGACAAAAATTACAAGTAAAATTTTGTTTGAACCTTAAATTTTATGTAGATTTCAAAAATGTCATAAAAAACATGGGGTGCCATTTAAAATTTTAAAGGTGACCTTGAAATAACCTTGAAGGGGGTTTGAGAAACTTTTAGAGGTCACCATTAAATGTTTAGAGCTATCAAAGTGATGTTTAACAGATTTTTCCTATCATCAGTAGTTCTCGAGATATTTAAATGTCTCATTTATAATGGAACAGCCTGTACAACAAATCTCAACTACAATAAATTCAAACTATCATGGTTTTTGTCTGGTTTTGAAATTTACACTTTTTATTGATTTACCTCTTTATTTTAGAGGCAGAAGAAGAAGAACTTAGGAAGGCATTTGAAGATTGTGGTGAGATAATTAATGTACGTGTTATAAGAGATCAACACACAAATATTGGCAAAGGTTTTGCCTATGTTAACTTCAAGGTAAGTGTACATGTAATGTTATTATTTCAAAATTAATTTCATAATTTTCTTACACATTCTTTATTAATTCAGAGGTAGTCACCGTGGCTGATGGGGGTGCAGCACGGTGACCTTGGTTGAAATCCCAGTGAAGTCAGAATTTTTTCGGCTCTGTACTTTAGATATTACAGGGCTCACTCATGAGCACCTGCTCATTTTTCCTCACCTTTTGAGGGAAAATGACCAGCTCCTTTAATATGAGCAGTGACCAGTGGCGGAATTATGAGAAAAAATAGGATATTGGAATATTCACAACAACAAAAAAGAAAGAAGTCCTATAATTCTGCGCTACCAACTAAAATTATGATATAACACTTAAAATTGACCTCAGTAGCTCGATCGATAAGGCAGGCAGCGGACTTGTAATAGGAGGCTGGTGGTTCAAGTCCCAAGTTAAGAAAATATTTATCAAAGCGAGTTGTGATACCACTATTGTGATTAACACAAATAATATAACTTTCTTTTTTTAAAAACATTTATTTATTAGGTTAGATACCTACTGAAATAATTTGAATTAGATTATCTGTCCTATTTGAGTGAGTTTAATGGGCTTTTTTTAGTTTCAACAATTTTCTAACTTTAAAATTAAAGTCCCATGTCTAATATTTATATGCACACAACACCTAATAGTTCTTACGTTGATGTGAAAATATCTATGAGTTAAACCTAATTGTCTTAATCTTTGATTATGTATTATTAATTAAACCCTGGGTTCACAATAATACATAATTATATATATTAATGCCTGCACAGTAGTTTGTTCCATGGCCTGGTGGATACTATGAAATAGAACAAGCTGAAATAATTTAGAAAAAATAAAATAACCTCGAGAAACCTACACACAACAACACAAGTCTGTATTTGAACTAGGGCTGATGATTTAAATCGAGTACTCGAGAGCTCTCCAGTATCAATCAGAAAATTACTCGAGTAGTGGAAATTACTTGTGCACCTAAGCTGTTTTTTCAATTACCCAAAATTACTTGTGCACCTAAGCTGTTTTTTCAATTACCCGAAATTACTTGTGCACCTAAGCTGTTTTTTCAATTACCCGAAATTACTTGTGCACCTAAGCTGTTTTTTCAATTACCCGAAAGTAACTTTTTCAATTACTTGAGTACTCGAGTACACAAGAACTCGAGTATCATCAGCCCTTATTTGAACATATTTTCCTCATACTCTTCATATTACCTGTATCTACTCATGATAATTTTCTTTAACCGTGCATGTTTTCTCTTTCTTTCCGTCAGTCTCCAGACAGTGTTGCCTTTGCATTGGAATTAGAAGACGTGAAGATTCGAAAACGTGAAGTGCGAATAAAGAGGTCATTTGATAAGAATCGTCCAGATAAGTCCTTCGGGCGATTCAACAGTTTATAAACCAAGTAGTGGAAATTTTCAGAGGAATCAAGGGAGATTTAGTAGGGGAGGACAATCAAATCAAGGTAGCAGGGGAGGGTTCCAGGGAGGCTCGAGATTCGGAGGCCAGAGAGTGACCAGAGAGGTGAACAATAAATTCAGAGGAGCATTGGGGAGCAGAAATGAAGGAGGATTTAAGGGTAGAAATGAGGGAAGATTTAAGGGTAGAAATGAAGGAGGATTTAAGGGTAGAAATGAAGGAGGATTTAAAGGTAGAAATGAAGGTGGAAAATTCAACAAAAACACTGGTAGTGTTGGATTCAAGAAGAGTTTCAACAAGAAAAGCAGTTTTCAAGGCTCCACAGTTGAAGAAAAAGGCAACAGGAATCATCAGGTAATGACCATCAAGTTTTTATTATTTTTCTTATTCTTAATGTTTTTGAATTTGATTAGGTCAAAAACAAAAAATCTATACTTAAGATGCCTGGCCAAAACTCAAACCTCACTACTAAATACTACTTGCCAGCAAGAGGTTCTAGATTTTTTTAAATTAAAATTTATGACACGTCTTTGTTAACCTCTATAAGCCATGCAATAGATTTTGAAAGATACATTCATTGTTTCTAGATGTGGTCCAATAAAGGATTTTTTAAAAATGCAAAGTGGAAATGCAAGCATTAAAAAAAAAACAAGATAGAAATGACCTTAAATAGTAGCCGGACTAAATTAATCATAATTTTCTTTGTGTTAGTTTTTTTTTGTTGCTTAACATCTTCTGAACATTCTGGTCATTCGAGACGTTCATTTTAGTTTCACAACAATAAGTATCTTGCAATAAGTGCAATCCCCCAAAAAATATCTCTTTGCGGTTTAAAATTCCCCGCCAAGTCGTCAGCCCAAAAAAATCCTGAAATTGAGCCCCGCTTCATGTTCAATTTCCTCTCATCTACTATCGTTTATTATCTACTCTACATTATTCTCAAAAGCGGAATTGTTCTTTCTGTACAGATGTCGGACAGAGCCACCGAGGAGAAGGAGTGTTTATAAGAGTAATTTGTAATTAAAAATTCCAGGCAAAGGAATTGGGAAATAATAATGATTAATACTTATCTCTATGAGATAGCTCTCAGTGTAGGTATGTAGAGTAGATAATAAACGATAGTACACGAGGGGAAAATGAACATGAAGCGGGGCCAAAATATCGGGATTTTTTTTGGGCTGACGACTTGACGGGGAATTTTTATACCGCGAAGAGGTATTTTTTTGAGATTTCACACGTTTTTGTATGTTTTCAAAAGGAAATAATATAGAGACATTTTTGATCATGACCAAAGAATCTGCATTCCTACCTTAATATATGAGGCATAATTTAAACTTTCAATATACACCTTGGCTTATGGGACATAAGAATCCCTAATATTCATTACCTGCCTCCATTTCATTCTTTACCAAATAACAGTATATGAGGTAATGATACATGATTAAGTATGTTGGTAGATATGTAAATTAGATACTAGATGTATTGGCGACAGTAAAAAATACTTCAGGCACCTTCTGACGAAAAAAGTAGTTTACCTGTATTTTTTAATGTATGGTTGTATACAGACACAATCCGTCTTTTATATGTCTGTAGGTCTGTCTGTCTGTCTGTTTATATGTTGTTTTTTTGTACTTAATGATGAATGTGCTTGACTACGAATAAAAGGACGACTCATAAATTTATATACATCAAAGAATTGTGTCTGTCTGTAAGACCGTCTTTTTTATGTATGTACGGGTATCGTTCTGTTTCTATGTATGATTTTACTCATTGATGAATTGTGTTTTTCATTACAATTAAAATGACACCTCAATCGTCTATATCGGTAAAGCTCTATGGAAGATATAAGATTTCTATTAATATTGGTACATCAATTAGCAGGTTTTTGGATTAATGGGGCTGAAGTGCCCATTTTGGGGCTATATACGTATTTAAAGACACACCTGCCACCAAAGACAAAAAAATGAGCAATCAAAATCGGCCCAGTAGTTTAGGCTGTAGCCCGGTCAAGATCAAATAAGAAAGTAAAAAATGGTACTTTTCACGAGTGATTATCTCCCGTTTAAATCAAGCGTTTTTGATGATTCTTTTATTCATCTTGATTAGAAAGATAGCCTCTTTCCAGTTAATAAATTCGTTTTCATTCATCCTTTGTAGTTATTCAGATACAGAGGCCTGAAATCGGCACTTTGTGCTGTGACGTATAATATCTCTTGGTGCGCTCTTTTTTTTTTTTTTTTTTTTTTACTTGGCGGGGCGGAGCGCTATCGCGCTCTTTAATGGAGTTCCAGCTAGAATTTCATAGATACAATTGATGTTTTTTTTTCAAGAGACATTAATAAAGCAAACAAAAATTAAATGTCCTTCTACTTCCAATGATCTCACAATAAATCTTATTAGGTCGCAGTGTTAATCATAAATATGGAATTTCAATTGAGGCCCTACACCCTACAGGCCTACAACCAGGTCATATAATAATACTTCTAATGAAAATTATAATATTTTTTTCTGTTTTGTATTTTCAGAAAAAGAAGCTGAATTACGATGCTTTCAAAAAGTTCATCATTGCCAAGAAATTGACTGGTGGGACTGACAAGAAGAAAGGATTCAATTTTCTGTCATCAAGTTAAAGTATAATAAATAATAAATGTGCCCCATTCATTTTTTTGACTGTTATGTTATAAATTATTTCACAATAAATCGAAAATACCTGTACCAAGTTAGACCTCAACATCCTACTGATTTCGAACTTTTAGTCCATAAGAGGCACCATTCAAGTTTTCATTCAAACATAACATAGGTACTTTTACCAGTAAGTTACCAGTGAATGGAGAGTATTCACGACTGTAGTTCAAAGCGACGTTGAACCAAAAAAAAAGGTACTGTACAAACCTTTATTTCATTTAGATAATTCAGTTCCAATCGAACTCTTGTATCGTTTAGAATGCAACTTTTTTGCGTGGATTCGAACCCTCAACTTTTCAGTTGTTAATTTAATCAGTCTGAAATTAGCAGCAATGTATTTATCAATGAAAAATGAGTGATATTCAATTTTGATTTGTAAAAAAGCTAGTGTAAATTCATGCTCGATCTTTTTTCAAACCGATATTTACCTTTTAGTCATAGGCTCTTGAGTGCCACCAATTGATCTCTCAATTAAAAATATTTTGTATAGCTTGTGTATTTTTTCTATGGGGAACGTTCATTTTAACGCCTGACCACTAACTTTTTACTTATTCGTGAACGGTACATCCAATTTTGGTGAAATTTTTAATGTTTATGAGTATTAGTGTTTTACATAGTGCATTTGTATTATTTTTTTTTAAATTAAATATTATTTAGCTCTGATATTTAACAAAATCCAAAATTTCGGACAAAAAAGTTAAAAAAAAAAGGTCTACGACTTACACATACAGCTTTTCTGTAGGATCTAAAATGTAGGAAAAACGGTATTCTACCATATAAAAGAAATTTGAAGAAAATCGGTGAAGTAGTTTTGGAGATATAAGTGATTTGGTATAAAATCTCAAAATTGTGAAACAATCACGAAGAAGTATTGTGTCCATAATGGACAGTGCATTTTTTCATATCTACCCGCTTTTAAACCACACTACGCAGAACAAAATCAGCGTCACCCTGCCTTCTTTGACTGATCGTCTCCTAGGAGGCTTGAGTGTAACAATTTTGGTATTTTTTCTTATTTGAACGGGTCAAATACATGTTTATGTATATTTACATGAATTTGCTTGATTGAGAGCGAGTAATTAGTCTGAAATTTACATGAATTTGATTGATTGAGAGCGAGTAATTAGTCTAAATAAGGCTGTTTTTGAGGATAGGTGGCTGGTTTTTATTTTGTCATTAAAATTTTATGTTTCTGATTTATTATATTATTTTTTCCAATGCGAATTTATCCTTAATGGAGGAGAGCCAGTAGTTACAATAGGTCGTGCCAGAGGGGCACTTTTTGTCTGAGAGATGAATCTGGAACCTGTGGAAACGATACCAGGAAATTGGAACTAATGCCAGGAGACCAGAAACAGGCAGAAAACGAAAAAAAAATCCAAGGGAGGACCTTTATAGTCAGGAAAGCAACGCGGGGACGACCATTTTGGGTACACTAACCCGGTCGTAAGTGCGAAAATGGTGTTCAATAGATTGAGAGAAGTGTAGGTTCAGTCTACTATAAGGCAGTTGAGAAAACCAAAAATCACTCTAACTTATTGGACCAGTGAAGTGTGAGGATGTCTCCTCTTCAGTGATGAGTCTAAAATGAAATACCTTTATTTTGTTTTGCGTAGTTTAGATTTAATAATAATATTGCCTTCTTTATACTGCCCGACTCGGACTAATGAGTTCCATTATTCCAGCAGTAAGCCCAAGACTTATTATTATTGTGGTCAAAATCTCAAATGGGAGGATAACTTGTCATGTCCCGGCTGGGTTTTGAACCCGCGACCTATGTATCCAGTGAGACGCATTGACACTGTAATACCGGGTCCGACATTTGGCTTGGGATAGTTAAATTTATGGCGACTATGGTGTGAGTCTGTGTGTGTGAGATGTTTGGGTGGTGTGTATGTGTGTGATGGCTTGGCGAAGCGGAGTCTAGTTATGTGACGAGACTGACGAGGTTTGAAATTTACATTGGGTACTTTTTGTCATAAGTGATTAGGTCTTTATTTTTTTTTATGATTTAATATATTGGCCAATGAACTTTGAAAATACATTATATTATTTCATGATGGTTCTTATCTTTATTTGAATAAAAGTTAAAAAGTAAAAATTATAAAGTTCATACGAGTTTAATTTTTAGTTAGATAAAGTAAACAATATGAAATCAGAGAACTGTTCTGAAATTTTAAAGTGCTGTTCCATACAGCCTATGCAACCCATGCCACGATGTCGTACTTCCAAATGCACCATGGATAAGTTGGATCAAGACTTCATGCTGTTCCTTAGCTTTGCTTTCGAGTGTGTTGAGAACTTGAGGCACTCAAAATACCTCGATAATTGTAAGCTTTGGTTTAAAAAGTTGTGTTCGGAACATTATGATACCGTTTCATCTAAAAGAACGAGAAATTTGTACCTCTCTCGACTCCTCTTAAATATGCAAGATGGAAAATTCAAACCAGAGTTCCTTGAACCACCACCTTGTGGTCAAGGCTTTTTACCATTCTGTGAGATCGCCACGTGCCACAGGAAACCCAGTGTTCCTTCTCTCCCTGGATGTCAGTTTGTGAACCAAGGTATGGACCTGACCAACTTTCAGCATATCTCCCAGGACAGGAGGACTTATGTGGCAACAAAGCCTGTACCCAGTGGCGTGATGGGCTATGTAGCGGTGACCATGGGTGGGGAGACACCGCAGTGGGCGAGCAAGCAAGGAGAACCTCTCACCTACCCATCTAGTGAACCAAGTTTCAATGTCCTTACACCAGGATTTCGGAACTACAGACTTTTTATCAAGCAGAGTAGAGGTAACGAAGAGCAAATCTTAAGGGAGAAGAAAAAAAAAATTCTCGAAAAACGCAAACCAACCCATGAAAGGTCCAAATTGATCCGTTTTTACGATCAAATACTCTCGCGGATCGACGGTGAAATGGAAGAACTATTGGGCAAAACATGCAGTGAAAATAAAGATCCTTTCATCGAGCAACTGACAAAGAAGTTGCAGCATAATCTGGTCTCCCAGAGCACAGACACGGTGCAGAACATTAACAAAGCAGTAGACAAACGGAAGGTACTGCTGGCAATGCTTCGCAGCAACATTGAATGCCAGAAAAAAACTATCTTTGAGAAACGAGAGATGATTCTGAACAAAATAAAAAAATACATCAAACGCGAGGAAAGTGAGGTACAAAGTGAATCCGGCTTTCAATTCATACGGCCCCAGGAAAATGTTTATACCAGTGAGATTGAATTCAAGGCAACTATCTGGGAGCGAATACTGAACGAGAAAATGCATCCAAAACATATGACACTCTTAGCGAGGAACTACTGTCCCAAACAGGTGACCAAACTAGTAACCATGTTACAATCACTACTCAAGGAGGAAAAAATAAAAATTATCAATCAGGCTAAAACACTTGCACGGAATATTGAGGAGCAGATGATGCACGACCTACAAGCTGAAATACAAAAGGGTTTAATCCGATTTTCAAACGCTCGTCAGGAGTGGATCAAAATACAATGCGTCATGGAGGATATTGAAAAGAATCGACAGGAATTACTCCGAGAGAAGATGAAATGCCCTTGCCCTACAGGGGGTTGTACGAAACAAAATCTGCTAGAAACTTGTGCCCAGGTAGCTAGCATGAAAGCCAAACTGGACTGTTTGAACAAACGTAACGAGGATCTCGTCAAGAATATCAAGTTAACACATGGCAAGATCTATCATGTGAATGAACAGAACATAGCTTGTCAAGAGGAACTTAACAGAGAGTATAATCAGCTGAAGCAGTGTGTGACTGAGAAACTAAATGAAATCAGAGACCAAGAATTTGCAATAACCAAATTCAAGCCGTGCCCTCCGTGCAGAATGCGATAAGATGACAAAATATATTCACCCCATCATTTTTATTTCATTGAAAATAAAAAATAAAATTTAAAGTTGAATTTGTTTGTGACACTTTATTATTAACATTTTTGAGACTCACTTAACCTTATGGTCATGGTAGTACCGTCCGAGTTGAATATTTCTTTCAATATCTTTACAGTAAGAAAGAAATTGAGAGAAAAGAATACTGTGTCAGTGGATTTTACTTCCTAAAATTTCTGATACTAGAATTCGGAAGTACGAGTAGGTATTGTGTTCGTTTTTTTAAATAAAAAAAAATCATGCTCTGATTTCATTTTTTTCTTCATATTTCTGGACGTTTCATAACCTCCTGAGTAACTTCGGTTTTGCTCTTTTTTTTTTAAGGTTGGGTTGGAGAGGATTGCCAGGGGTAATAATTTTTTTATTACCCCTGGCAATCCTGGTAATTGTTTCTTACTTCAATTTGTTTATTTTTTCTTTATAATTTCATTATATTTTACTGTATATATTTTGTCTTACCTAATAAAGCATAACATAATAATAATGGATTTCCACGAACTTGTATACATAAGTATAGGAGACGTATTAAATTTTAGATGGTCCCATTTTAGTCATCAACTTCGCAAGACCATAGGCCTGACCTCTAACTTTTTACTTATACGCTTATATCTCGTGAACCACACTCCCGGTTTTGATAAAAAAAATTGTAGGTATATGAGTATTAGTTTTTTACATAGTGCATTTATAAATATTTTAAATAAAACATGATTGAACTCTGGACAGAAAAGTGCAGAAATAAGGTCTTTTTAACTTTCCGATCCAGAATATTTTGAAATCTAAAATGCAGTAAAATCGGTATACTACCATATAATTTTTTTTTATTGAGTATAAAATCTCAAAATTGCCAAGTGTGTACAATGTGAACCAATCACGAGGAAGTATTGTGTCCAGGATTGACAGTGTATTTTAGGTCACTTTTCAATTGCAAGTGCACACGAGTCTTAAAATGTAGTCCACGTCAATAAAAAAATCATTAGAAATTCATCGGAATTAATATGTCATTATTCTGATTGGGACCTAATGCCCAAACTTTTTTGTTGTTGTTGTAAAGCAACTGTCTCTAAAATTCGAGATTACCCAAACCCAAAACAGCTAAGTATCCACATCAACCTCAGCCCACCTGGGTTGGCCTGGGAACAGTCAGCATCACGAAGGTTCGAACCTTAGTGGCTCTAATTCTGTATTAAATTATTGAATAAAATCCAGAAGTGCTTATTTGTTCATTGTTTATAAAATATGGGCTTCAAGGGAACCAACAGTTGCAGTGAATTGCAAAATTTTCCTCGCATGATAAAGTTTGAATTTTTCAAATTAAACATTGTTTACAACAAAATATAATGTGTGATTGGAAATTGCTTAACTTTTGCAAGTTTACAAGAAATTAATTCACATGGCAATACGGCTGATCATGCTCCTGCTCAAACTACTTGGCCAATTTTGGAAAAAATATTATTGTTACCACTTCAATTCTACAGTGTCTGTTTTATATATATAAAAAAATATCTCAAGAATGGCAAGTTCAAGAGTGATGCAATTTGACATGTACCTTCATTGTGTTAACAGTACAAAGCATACCCGATTTTCATTAAAATCGGCTAATTTGTTTTTTGCTTTCTTTTATAATTAACTGTCCACTGAAAAACTGTGTTTTGAACGGTTATTCAGTTACATTCTCTTCTCATTATGCAAAAATCTTTTTAACTTTTAACTGAACTTGCGTGGGAAAATATGTTATATTCTTTAAAGCACAATGCTTGCAAAACCTTTTGCTGAAAAACAAACTGCATTTTGGACTCATACACACATTACGTTCACACATACTACATTTGGCACCTATAATTAATACTTGTCTTTTTTGGGGAAGAGAGAAAGGATCTTTCATAATATAGGCATTCTCAAGTAGAATTGTTCTGGTGGACCAGGGAGGTGATCTCCCAAAATAATCATAAATCTCATCAAGTTGACAATGATCACACTTAATGTGAGGAGGTGGGGATGATTCATCAGTAGAATCTAGTGGGGCAGGGTTATCTAGTAGCTCTTTTGAACCAATGGAGGTACTTTGACTTTCATCTGTTTTCAAAAGATTTTGGGTTGTTTCTTTTTCTTCGTTTAAAGCTGTGCTAATATTGGATGGTTTATTGTCTTCCATAATGACCGTGAAGAGCCAAAAATAAACAGAAAAATAGTAGATGTAAATTAATCAATCTACCATCTGATGATATTTCATCACTTGATATCTCTATCAAGAAAGTTCTTTAGCTTTATTAGTTATGATTTTAGAAGCTTCTATAGGCCACCATGAAGGTTTTGTTGTGGTGGCTATTGCATTTTTAACTTTGAGCTTATTTACTTTTAGAGCTTCAGCAATTCTCAGTAGAGCTAGTCCATATTTTTCATGGATCCCACGAACTTTTCCAATGTTTATTTTGATTAATTTTTCAGCATCTTCTACGAGAGAGTCTTTAGTCAAATCATTGTAATCAACTGTATCTTCAAAATACAAGGGCATAACTCTCTTCCTAACAACACCTGTTGACAGAAAATGAAATTTATATTATATCAGCTGAAACATGGCACATTGATGTCCTAAAGTTTTTTGCCCATGGCTGGGCAAAAAACTTAGTATGCACTTAGTAAACCTTAGTACAGAGTATGCACCATTGCACCTACATACCAAAAGGAGACTCTGTGTCAAATTTGGAGTCATTTGGTCCAGCCCTTTTGGTGCTGTATGATATGAATGTTAACAGATTTTATATATTAAGATTATTAAATGTGTAACTTCCATGTGTGGATATAGCCCTCTTGTTCTGGGGGGCACAATCACCTAATATACTTAACTAGCCCTTGTCAAAAACTTTCTCACTTTGAGATGATAGGTTGTCACAAAAAATTCGAGAAAAAATGTCATTTAAATCGATAAAAACGTGAACATTTTTTGTGTCACCTATCCATTTTTTTCCATACTCCATGCAGCTTAACACTAGAGTGATATAACCTATCCTAGAAGAATTCCTTTAGCCAATGCATGTTTATCAAGGTATGATCACTAATTTGTTAAAATCTGTAGAACTTCTCACAAATACCTATTATGGCTACAACATTCATTCTAGGGAATATCAGATAGTAAAAATGTTTAAAAATTAGCCATACACTCTCTCTCCCAATAACGATAATTTAGCCAGTGCAGCTATCTAGAATCTGATGATTTTATAAGCATAATTAGGAAAAAAAGTTCCACGACAGAATTTTTGACAACTTTTTTTATGTAGGTATGTCTAATTGTTCTTAGAGTTGGAAATTCTTTAGGGGCCCTAGCCCCCCAACTCATTGAGATCATTTTTTTTTTTTTAACATGATTAGGTATAATGAAATTTGAGAAACACTGCCAGCTTAAAAATATCCACACATGGTAACTTCCAGTACCTAATGAAGAGTCAGAACTTCAAACTACCCATTAAATGTTATAATAAACTAAAAAAGTGACTAATTATAAAAATCCTTACATAATTTGCATGTAATTCAATAAAAATTGATTGCTGTTGAAAAAATATATCTGACAAAGAAATTCTCTATCATCATTCTCTTTTCAGAATTATCAAGTGTCACTTTTTTACAAAAAAAAAAAAATATAGAATAATAATATTAATAATACCGTTAGGTATTGTATATTTTACGGTACATAACCAATTTACAATATTAACAAAATATAAGATAAGATTTTTTTTTCTTTCTTCTACAGACACAAACACAAACCTAATAAATGGCAAATAAATTAACTCACCAGTATGTTGTGTCCTGGCAGTTAGTTCTTGTCCAATATAGCACCCTTTGTGAAAACTGACTCCATGTAAGTAATCACAGTTATACTCATGAGGAAAACTGTTGCCTACTGGTATCTCTTCAATACCTTCTGCTACTCCTAATTTGTATCTGACTGTGATGTAACTGTCACCACTCTTTTGGGTACTATTTTTATTTTGGATTGAACTTTTCAAATCCAGGTCTTTTGAGTTGATGAGCCTGACACCTGCAATCAGAGAAGGGGAGTTATATTAGATATATACAAAGATATTTTTCTGTGAAAGACCTGTCCCTAAAATATACCTATAAAATTAATGGAATTCTCATCAAGCTGGTCTTTACCAAGTTTTAGTTACTACCTAATACTAAAATTACACCCTGCTTTTTCTTGTTCACAGTATTTTTTCTATGTGATTTTATACAGAAACAAAACCAAAATTTTGGTTCTGTTTCAAATCATTTAGAAAATTGTGAGCACTTATGATTTTTATTTTATTGAATATTTTTGGAGTTTCTACATTGAAAATTTAGTCAACTGGATTGGCTTTACTTGATCATTACCTCTCACCCAAACTCTGATTATCACTTAATTTATGTCAATGGAATTCTTGTAATTAGTCTAACTTATCTATTTATGATATTCTACTATACTAAAGTTGGGTTATTCAACTTTATAGTTACTTCCAAGGCCAACTAAAAAAAATGATGAATAATTGGGATATAGTCTAAATTATAAGGACAAGTGAGCTACATAAATACACATATGTATAAACTTTGATAAGTATAGATGGGATGAATTTATTAATGAAAGCAGTGAAGTTATCATATTTGTGTTAATAAATTTTGTGATATCACAACTACTCAAACTTGCTTTACTAAATCTATGCTGAAACTGGCTGGGTCTTGAACCACTGACCTCTAAGTTACAAGTCTGCCGCTTTATTGATCAAGGTAATGAGGTTGGTTGGATTTATTAATGATAGTAATAAAGAAAACATTATCAGTAAATATTCAAAGGTGGCAAGCATCTACAGGGTGGGGCAAAAGTCTGGAAACCCCTGAATAACTTTCGAATGGCTTCTTCGGTAAAATTAAAATTTTGTAAGGTAAACCGGGCTAGTGAGACCTTCTTTTAGAGTGGGGTCGATTTTCGTTACCGGCCCCCATGTCGGGGCCAGGGGGGCCAACTTCATTTTTTTAAATACGAACCCCCACCTTGCGATACATTTTTGGAAAGGTCTTTAAATAAGAAATACATTGGTGTAAATTTTATTTTTTTAATATTAACTGTTTGCAAATGGCGTCCAACTTTGTGTATGCATTAAACTCTGAAAACCCCTGCATATCTTTTGAAAGAGCTTTCTCAGTAAATTTAGAATTGTGCACGGTATATCGGGGTAATTGGACCTTTCCAAAAATGTATCGCAAGGTGGGGTTTCATATTTAAAAAAATGTAGTTGGCCTACCTGACCCCGACATGGGGACCGGTAAAAAAAATCGGTCCCATTCTAATATAAGGTCTAATTACCAAGGATTACCGTACACAATTTTAAATTTACTGAGAAAGCCCTTTCGAAAGATATTCAGGGGTTTCCAGACTTTACTGCATACACAAAGTTGGACACCATTTGGAAACAGTTAATATTAAAAAAATAAATTTTTCACCAATGTATTTCTTATTCAGGAATTTCCAGACTTTTGCCCCACCCTGTATATTAAAAACATAGGAAAATAATCATTTATGTGATGGAGCTTATACAGGGTGTCCCGTTTACAGATGCAAATATTTTGAGGGTAGGTTGAGCCCACCGTGGACTATCATATGGGCGAAACTTGCAGTGGGGCATTTTGCTTCGTTAATGAGTTATGGCCGAATTCCTGTTTTTCCCACAGGTCTAGAGGTCACTTGGATTGATGCACGTTTTTAAGGAAATAATAGCCAGTAGGTAAGTTTAAACTTCATGTATGGATAGTCATGCATATTTCCCTTGAAATGCAGTTGGTAGTATAAAAAAATATTGCAAGACCAGAGAGATATTTAATCATAAGTTCAATATTTTTCTAAAATTCGATTTTTCCCTTTTGTGAATTTAGAGTACTTCTAAAATTGCAATTCTACGTATCACTAGGTAAAAAATACCCTTTGCTATGTTGTTCCAATAAACTATAAAGTTCTTTCATAAGCGTGAAGGAACGAATGAGATACGCCCTAATAATCGGCATCAGAAGAAGAGAAACACATCTTTCAAATTTTGAATCTGAGCGCTATTGCATTTTGAAGAACACTTGATGCCTGAAACGGTCTGTTTGACCATTTTTGTGCCAACTGCAAGTTATTTATAAATGAAAATTTTCTGAGTACAAATAGTTCTATTAACCAACTATATCAATCAAATCAAATAGGTAGTTAAAATAACAAGGCGATCGATTTGTACGGTGGAAGAGAAAGCTTTAACCTTGCCCTTGGTTTGCTACATATTCTTTTGGGTTATTTTTATTTCATGTCCTGTGTTGCAGAATGTATCATGTAGTTTATCAATAAAGTATTAATAATAATAGTAACCTGAAGGTTGGATGTTTGAGTTTTACCCAAGGTTTATTTTCGGTACTTTTTTGTTATGTTTTTGATATCACGATTGTGATAAACACAAAAATGATATTTTTAATTTTACTTCTAAAAATAAAATCACAATTTTTGTTGGTAGCGCAGAGAGAAAGCTCCATGCGTATTCTTTGTCCATAATTACACCACTGGTTGCTGCTTTCGTTGCAGCCTCTCTCATTTTTCCTCAGAATAACCCTGTGACCATGTAACCCCATTCACATAAAAGTTCACACCGACCGACTACTGTGAATGATCAATTTTCTTCTGTTAAACATCCCAGAGCAGTTTATTTATACCTCAAATTACGCGCCAATTCTGTTAAAATTCAGCCAACTTTGAATTTTCCATCATGATTCAGAAGTGTTTTTTGAGCTTTGTGTGTCTTGCGTTCCATGATATTTAAAGTAATATAAATGCGCTTTCTATTTTCTAAAACTAAACATAAAAGGGTACTTTTTTTAACTAGTGATATGCAGAATTGCAATTTTAGAAGAACTCTTAATTCACGAAAGGGAAAAAAGGGAAAAATCGAATTTTAGAAAAATATTCAACTTATGATTAAATATCTCTCTGGTCTTTCAATATTTTTTTATGCTACCAACTGCATTTCAAGAGAAATATGCATGACTATCCATACATGAAGTCAAAACTTGCCTACTTGCTATCATTTCTTTAAAAATGTGCGTCGATCCAAGTGACCTCCAGACCTGTGGGAAAAACAGGGATTTGGCCATAACTCTTTAACGAAGTGAAATGCCCCTCTGCAAGTTTTGCCTAGATGATAGCCCACGGTGAGCTGAACCTACCCTCAAAATATTTGCATCTGTATACAGGACACCCTGTATATGTACTTTAACAGGTATCAAATGCTAAATGACAGTTTTTGAGAAAAGTGTGCAGAATAATTATAATATACTAACCCAGTGCTGACAGTCTAGGATCTCTATAGATGAAAACATTTTTCTTCTCTACTAGTAGGTCTTTAACTCTCTGTTCAAAACTAGAGTCATGTTCATAGATGGTAGAGCATGGGACCAATTGTTCTATATCCTTTATAGTCCCATTAACATCACAATTTTTGGTCAGGTTTTGATTTGGGTCAAACATAACTCCTACATTGAGAACATCTGACACATTATCAATGTCAATTTTTCTTCTAACTCTGTACATTTTTAAATGTTTAACAAAGTTGTCTATTTCTCTGATATCACTCTCAACTAGAAGTATATCATTATATTTGTAAATAATACTGTCATACAATATTCTACCTTTGGTATTAAGGAACAAGGTATACAGACTAGGGCTACTTTGCAGGTGGTTGATGTCATTGGTCATTAATCCTTGTAGGAACTCATGGACTCCCTCACCAGACAGCCTGACCAAGCCTCTGTATGGCAGACTCTCATATTGGATCTGATTAGAATTACTACAATACGAACTACATTTTCTACACTTGATTGTTTTACTTTTATATAGTTTTTCATCAACATTGAATTTTAGTCCATGGAAGCTGCGATTAGCTTTCTTGTAATTCAGAAATGGTCTGCTAATGCTCTGTTGTATAATCAGATTTGGAACTGACCTAAGAAACATTTAAATGGAAATTTACCTTTAAAGTCAGAAAAATATCAAAAAAAAGAGTTCTGTAGTTGCACGTAAAACGTAGAGGAACTTAATGAGGGCAGGACTTTTAGGTGTAGATATTACAGAAAAACACAGTAGAATATAATTATTACGAAGTCAATTTGACATTCCAAATTCGAAATTCAAAACTTCTTTCTTATCACTTTATCACAAAATAAAAATATTCAAATATTGACATTTTTTTTTTTTTTTTCACGAGTTGTACCACTTGGCGGTTACAAGGAGGTAAACGTGGGCGTGGATGGAAGAAGTTATGTTTCATGGAGGCAAGTCTAATAGAATTATATCTGTTTTATGGAGCTCAAAAGATCTGCGCATGCGCAGCACAACAAATTAAGTTATTTTTCATAAATACCTATTTAAATTTTAGAGGGAAAACGGAAAAAAATGGTAAGTCAGTGTAATTTTTTTATTTCATCTTGTTAAAATAATAGCTAATGATAAAATGACTGAAATACCTCTCTACAGATTTTATTGTAGGTCAAAATTTACCAGTCATGTCAATATTGGGATCCCAATCAAACTTATGCATGAAGCTGAGGGTCATATTTATTATAACGTGTCTTTGATGTCATGTGAAACCATGAGGACTTGTTCGGCGGAAAACTGATGAAGACAAGCTGCAGGTCATATTTTTCAGGGCATGTTTCTCTTATTTTTATAACACCATGAAATAATATCTGAACTGAAGGGCTGTTTTTTCTGAACGAAAGTATTTCCCATTTTTAAATTAATGACAGAGGACAAGGTTCATTCCTCTATTAGCCAGGGTACCGATAGGTAAAATTGTGTTTGAACCACGATTTTTAAGAAGAGGAATGTGAAGACCATGCTTGGCGTATCACGCACATTGCATACCCACAACCTGGAATAATAAGGCATTATACGATAGTCTTAGGCCCTCTGGAAAAATTGGGTGAGATGGTAATAGGTAATGTTCATAATTATTATATTTTCTTTCCAGTGATAAAAAATACCATTTTTTCAGCTTTACTGAGAAAATTCTATTATTTTCACTCATATTATCATAATCTAATAATAACAGACCGCTCCCGCTTCACACATATTATTTGGCCTCTCAAATAATATTGGTAGCCAGTAGCCACACTAAACACAAAAATTAGAGATTACAACACCCACATCTTTTAGCTGTTTCTACTATCTACGACCTAACTCATCTTTTAATCTTTGACGGAATGTTCTTGTTATAAAGCTTGATTGATTTACTTCTAAGAATACTTAATATAACTAATATTAGACATTGGAAGTATTTTGTTCGTTTTTGAAAATAATGAAATAAAAATTTTTGTTCTTACTCGCAAATCTCAAATTTGTAGATATACATTATACAATGTGAACCTTTCACAAGAAAATGTGTTTATAATTGGCAGTGAATTTTTTGTGTACTTTTATAGCTAACTACATAATAGTAATCCCATTTACCATCAAAAGACCGACTTTGAAGGGAATTTAGTCAATTTTGAATGCAATGAATGTTCGATTGCACTACATGAACGAGTCAGTGATTCACAGTGATTCGCGAGCTCAAATCTCAACAAATGCATGAATAATAAAATTATTGACCTAATATAATTTATTATTCAATTATTTGATCACATAGGTACATACATAATATTAAGTGTCAGGTGCGAAAATTTACTTCTCCCATTGGTTTCCTTTTACTAGAACTAAACGGTCTGTTATACGTTATACATAATACAATCCACTAAATTTTGGGGAGGCACCGTTTTCCGTCCCATTTACCTTTTTTTCACCTTATTCCGTCCCGTCGATTCCGTCCCGTCAATATTTTACCACCTGATTCCGTCCGGTCATCGTAAGGGTTCAATACCCGATTCCGTCCCATTTGTTCCGTCCTATATACATAAATTATAAATTCAATATTTTTCATCAGTTTATTTTCAATCACGTAAAATAAACTGAGAACAATGGCGATGTTCACCTATTAGAAGGCCATGCCTCAAGAATAGAGTAGGGTTAGGTAAGATACATAGAAGGCATGAAGGCAATGCCTCAGGTTTATAGTAGGGTTAGGTAAAATACATAGAAGGCCATGCCTCAAGAATATAGTAGGGTTAGGTAAGATACATAGAAGGCCATGCCTCAAGAATATAGTAGGGTTAGGTAAGATACTTAGAAGGCCATGCCTCAAGAATAGAGTAGTCAGTAGAGTTAGGTAAGATACATAGAGGGCCATGCCTCAAGAATAGAGTAGGGTTAGGTAATATACATAAAAGGCAATGCCTCAGGTTTATAGTAGGGTTAGGTAAAATACATAGAAGGCCATGCCTCAAGAATATAGTAGGGTTAGGTAAGATACATAGAAGGCCATGCCTTCTATGTACTTATATTCATAGTACATAGGTGCATAAGATAAGTGACGGGACGGAATTCAGTGATTGATCTGAGAAGTTCGGGACGGAATCCAGTATCGACTACCTGAGAGAAAAAATTCGCGGGACGGAATCAGGTGTCGTCCAAATTTTGTGTTTTTCAGCACCTCGTCAGGAAACTTGCCAAAAGAACCAGTCAAGACCACGGAATTATTTAGTGCTCAGTCACTCATTCAGGAACTATAACTATTAACTAACCCTAAACTACGTAGCTTAACTTAATAACTTCTATGATCCAAGATCCAAAAGCCCCAAAGTAGTGTAGCTAACCAATGCGACAGCTCTGGTTAACCTCAATAGCTCAATTCCTTTTACGGCATTGCCAGTTGGCACTCAACCCAAGTTCCCCATTTTTGTAAACATTGTTCGCGCTGCTCCCTAGCGTTCGGCTCAAGCAATTCAGTTTTAGAGAAACTTCCGTTGCGCTCGGACCGCGTGATAAATTCTCACTTTTTCTTTCAAAAATCTTTTCTCGATTTCTCTTTTTCTCTTCATTGTTTCTATTTGGTTTTCAAGTATAATTTTAAGAAAATTTACTTAATTTTTGTTTAAATTACCTATTTTATACTCTTATAAACCCAGGTTTTCTGGCGCGAATTTAACGAGATACGGTACCTACATTGAATTCCCGAACGTTAAAATCTTTTTTGGTAGGTACCTCATACGTACGTACATGTGCGTTTGTTTATGTTGTGAGATATAATTAATAAATTCAAAAATACTTTATATTTATGATCGAATAAAATGTGTAAACACTCCAATATCTTCTTGCTGCTTTAGAGAATTATAATATTTTTTTTATTTTAATATCCGATTTTTTTTCAACTCTCAGTGTTGAGATAAGCTTATCTCGGTGAAGTAGTGCGTTATCAGCTGTGTTATCAAAATGATGGCGGATGGTGTTCTAGTGGGAGACGGCACCTGGATGCTGAGGGTGTTCGTCACGGATCTGCAAATAGAGAGGAGTCTGCGGGTGCGAGGAGATCTGCACATCGGAGGGGTGATGCTGCGTCTGGTGGAAGACTTAGGTGAGTCACTCTTCTCATTCTGAACTGGTCAAACAGTGGTAAACCCCGATGATTTGTTTGAGAAAAAAAATGAGATAATAATAATAATAACGCCTTATTTATACTGCCCGATAAGGACTATTAAAGTCCCATTATTCCAGCAGTAAGCCCAAGACATATTATCATGTGGTAAAAATCCCCAAATGGGAGGATAACTTGTCATGTCCCGGCTGGGTTTCGAACCCACAACCTCTGGATTCACAGAGTGCCGCCTTTACCACTGAGCTACCGGGACAGACTCCATTCTGGCCAGGCGTACCGAGATACCGGTACGCCTGTGCCGCCGAGTTCCGGCCCTAAAGATTTACGACAATGCCTCTTTGTGAAGAGTAGGTGTAAGAAATATAAATTTAGGGCCATGCCTCGGGCCTTAACCCGGGCGCAGAACGAACACACCCGCACATGAACACTATTTTCAAACATAATAAGACGGCACATCGCCGACCCTAGTACCTACTTGATTCTCATGGACTTCATAGATGTGCTTAAACGACATTCCGGCACTTTCTGGCCAGAATGAAGCACTGCTCAAATTCTCATCATAATCAAGAACTTCAATAGCTTAAAATTTATTTGTCGGCGGCCTTGGGCTTCGGATCAAGAAGTTCTAAACTCGCGTTCTAGCCCCCAAACAGTGTTTTGAGGTAGCCCCATGCGTCACTTCTGTAGTAATTCAAAGTCAACCTAAAACTCTAACCAACAGGAAAAGCTAAAAATTTCTGAAGGAAAAGCATCCACCTAACTGAAAACATTATGGTTCTTTCATTTCCATGAAATCAAATAATGATGCAAACGACAAATATATCCACACACTTGCTCTTAAAAGCAATGAAATCCAAATAAAAGGTACCAACCAAAGCATGAATTTAGTAATAATACAGGTTGTACAAGGTATATTATTTAATGAAATACACAGTTCAATTGAGTTGGCACATTGAAGTATACACTTAAAAGTTGAGGTCTGTTCACTAGGTATTAAGTAATTCCATTAGAAAGTTTTGCATTGAACAAGCAATGCTTTAGCTTTATTAGAAGGAAATTGCATATTGAACTTATGTCGACCTGCGTAGATACTGTTTTGTAATGCGACTCCAAATAAACCGGTACTAAATGTAAAGTCGTTAATATTTAAACCGACTTGTAATAAGAAGGTTGGTGGTTCATTTCCTAAGTTAAACAAAAATTTAGTGAAGTGAGTTTGAGTAATTGTGATAATGTCCTACCCATTTCAATCCTTCCTACTTTCCTCTTAGCAAAACACTTGTTGTATGTTTACCCTAGAGCGAATATTCAACTCAAAGAGAGAAGAAAAACATCAAAGGAACAATAATGTGCAGTAAAAAATATTGGTTCAGAAAAATCTTGTTCCATGAAAATTACTATGCATAGGTAATACTATACAAAGTAAACCTTATCGACCAACTTAAGCGTGAAGAAACGTTCAGTGAGTAGGTATTCTGTGTTTCGTGGTGATAACACAACAACTGATAACATAATCTTTGACACTAATTGCAACAGTCGTGTTTCCTAGGTATTTTTACACTCTTCCTTCCTATCTTTTCTTTCTCTCTCTCCCTGTTTCGCGCTAACTTGTGATCCTTCCTTTTTTTGCCTTGTACTACTGTAACACACAGGTAACCGGAACCCACTGCTTTGGTCTGGAGGTTTTACACAGATAAGAAAAGAAAATTCAGCTTTTTCTACGTATCTAGTTTGGAGACCGCTGATCTAACTAGACCTACCAGACTAAAAATGGAGATAGACTCGAGATTAGAAACTGACTGGTTCTGTACTGTTGTTGCACTTACTGTTCTGTAATGCTGTACTGGAGGAGAAGAGACAACGAAGAATGAGAGAAAGAAGAACTAAAAGATTTACCTGATTTCTGTATAGTCATCCATTGGAGACCTTCAAAGGTCACTGAACTTTCTCGATAAAAGCTTCATTACTATATGACGTCATGTAAATTGTGATGATGTCATCTTCTGCCCAGAGGTTCTAGGTTAATTAATACCTGAGGTTCGCATTGAAGTTTCAGGAGATAATTCTGCGGACTAGGAATTTTCATATCAATAAAATGTTATTTATACTAAGGCTTTTTTAAGAACCAATTCTGATACTCATATATTTCGAGACTCCGAATCACATCATTTGCCCAAGTATTACATTGCTTGCTCATACTGCTGTAAAATTTGATCACCAACCCTTTTAGTAAGTACGATGAGATCTATCTATTAAATGTAAAGCATTGAACATGAAATCATCGCAAGTTTTATTCACCATTGCTGGTTGAAGTGTCTTGGTTTAGTATTACTGTATTGTAATGGATTCGTAAGTATGCGGAATGGGGAGTTTAAAGAAAACCAATTGCATGGATTCATTGAATATAGTAGTATCAATGTGGTATTCACTACCAGCTCTGGTTATCTTCTAGCATTTCTCGTATAAAGAGATACAAATGTTATTCAAATCGAACATAATTTTATAATTACATACTTATAATCCAGGCGATTTTATCACAAGACTCCTACGTAGGTCCTGTCTGAAACTTGGTGTTCATGTCTCACCATCGGCTTGAGTCTTGACTCAGGAGAACAATGCCTCAACTGTGTGTCTACACATGTGCGGGGCTGAGTCACATGGTTCCGTTTCCTGTACACTCACACACTTCCACGCAGTCACAGATATTCACCGAATCCGTCAAATGTATATGTGCATTACACAGAGTCGTATACAATGAAATTTATATGGGAGCAACCGAAGGGGAGTTTGAGATACTGACTTGCTAGTATTCTTACGATTAGGGAACTTACTGACTTCAGGCTGAAACTTAGGACACAATTAACGCCAGGCATAAATTTACGGCTCCTACCGCTATGGACAAATGACTTTTTGCATCCTCCGGACTCCCAGACTCCCACATCTTCCAAGTTGCCACCTTGGGCATTTCCTTACTCTGCTCACAAGTAATACAGTCCTGATCAGGGCATGCTCTCGTCGGTTAGTTTTTGTCAGGCGTTCTTTTATTGTGCCCAAGGACCCATATTTTACAGGAAAAGTTGAGTCTTCGTTTGAACAATCACTATCATTACATAAGTATGTGTTTCCAAACTTGGTTGGTCGGATCTTGAAGTTAGAATTAATACATCACCCACCAATAAATTCTCAAGGTACGTCCCATTTTATATGAGCTTCTGGTTTCACAAATGACGTTATATACTTGTCAATTATTCTCATACGCTGTACGTCATGGAACCTCAACACCATTTCTCTGACGTGAGACCACTATTCTTCAGCGTCTGTTCACATGTGTCTAAACTTCAGACAGTGTTATGATCTGTTGGGGTACCGGATGTGAGTAGGAAGAATGGATGGAGAGAGATAAGAATTAAGATCAAGTATTTTAGGAGGTCCCGAGGACGATTTTTACTGATACCTACTTTCCTCTTTCCACCGTGAAAACTTTAATCCACTTTTTACCCACTTTAATCCACTTCATTTTAAGGGACAGTAATAATATAATATGTAATACCGAATATTAAGCACAACTAGATCTCAGTTAGTAACTTACATACGCGGTAATATTTAAGATTACCTACGCTATTTCACTAGTGTTTACATCAAGTGTATTTACGTTTTTTAATATGTATTTTGTTTACTTCATCGTACATGAATATTGAAGCTTATGTAAATGTTTAGGTGTGTATCAATATAATTATGAACCTACAGAGATACCGAGAGAAGTGCAATGTGTCGAGATTTTTTTTTATGCCTTAGTAATAATAATTATTATCTCAGCTGGTCGGTATTTCTTATCGTACTTAGTTTTAACACTTACGATTACTAGGTATCCACCAGGTCTGTCACATCTGAGGAATTTTCAACATTTTGAGATAACACGAGTACCTACCAGGAAGGAAAAACACTTCAAATCCTGTATACATATTATTTCTATCTTGCCTCTCTCAGTTCCAAATTCCTAACCTACGCATGATGACTAACACTTTGCCAATTTGTCGAGTGTGTTTGAGATACATATTAGAAATCACTAGGGGTTCAAATAATTTGGAAGATTGAAAAAAAATCCCATCCAGGCTGGGTGAGGTAAATGCGGGTCATGTTTCCAGCAAATGGAGTGTAAAACCCCCGTTTCGATATCAAGTGAGAAATAATGATTTTTTTTTTCTCTAAAGAACTGATGAGAAAAATTGGACGCAACCGAAATTAGAACCACGGCTTCCTACTATGACGGCTTCCTAGCTTACAGAAAGTACCTATTTCTAATATAAATCAACATCTATTCTAAAATAGTGCCTGGTTATTTTCCATGTAGAACGGCCCTGTCTAATGCAACTCAGCCACAATAAAAATCCAAGGTAAAACCTAATGCACTTGGTAGCTATCTACCAATTAGCAGCAATAGCAGCCTGGTTAGCTTATTAGTCAATGGCAATAAGCAATAAGCAGGCAATGTCTAGCTGGAAGTTGATGGAATAAATTGGCACCTGGTAAGTAGTGTACCGACTGACTGTGGACTTAAGCATTAACACCTGAGAACCGTGATTGCTTTGTAATTAGTTGAGAAATGTGATAAGTTTTAGTTGTGGTTGTTAGAAGTTGGCACCGTTGCCTGCTAGTAGATTTGTAGATATGTTATGGAAAACATACCCAAGTCGGCATCGAAGAGAGACATTAAAGCTAATACTTATTATCCTATAGCTATATACATATAAATAAGTCTTGGTAGACTTCGTAGATAATTTTTGTATTTGAAATTAATATTTCTACAAAGAAATTAATAAGGTAGATACTTTTTTGTAGACAAAGTGGCGGATAGTGATATATAAACATGGCATGTTGTACAGGAAATTCCAGGCCTTTTTCAAAGGGGATTAGAAATGTGGAAGACGAAATAATCTAAACATATTCACTAGACGCAGAGGTGCAAAAGCCATCTTGTGTTCTGTGCAATTTATTTGAAAAGAACACTTTAGAAAAAGAGAAGGCGCTAAGGGTCGACATCTACCTAAACATATTTGCTTTTTCAAAATGAACACATGGTTGTCGTCCTCACACCTTTCAAACAAAAGCACTGAAATAGTGATTCCTTAAGAAATTGAGAAACAAAGTAAGGAATAAATAATAATTTTCATGCCCAATTAGGTGCGAAAACCTAAAACCGGTTTCCTTCAAATGAAAACCAAAGTACTCATCAACCCGAAACAAGCACTGTGTCACCCAAGACCCGAAACCATAGAATTCTGGTTTTACAATGAAGTGTCATAACAGCTTAATGACCTCGCCAGACTTCTTGGAATCACAAGCTCTGGTTTCAGCGAAATGAAAGATTGAAAAGATATCACAAGTGAAAAGGAGAATATCATGGAAACTGTTCCACTGCTGAAATTATAGCAATCCTGAAAGTGCTGAGAAACGAAAGACAAGAGAGAAAAATAGACAGACAAGCCCGTCTGGTTCTTCATTACTTGATTCGAGGTATTATGTCATAACTTAGGCTAATAATAGTAATCAAAGATTATTAAATTTATAATGAGTAGGCACTGAAACTGCCCCTCACTGCCGGTGGATAAGAAGAGAAGAGAAGAGAACCAGGTAATCCAGAACCTAAAGTTTTATAATTACATAACAATTTTGATCCTTGATTTGTGTTCAATTCGTAAAAATCAGATAATCCTGAATTGGCAGATCCTGAATGACCTTCAAGAGGTGAATGACCTGAGAATTTTATCCAATAGTACTCTATGGAGTACGATGGGATTAATTTTGTGAATGGCAATGGGATTGGCTCGAGGATATCCTTATTGATCGGAAGAAGATAACTCATTTCAGATTGACTTCAGTTAGAGTAGGTACCTACTTTACTTTCTGTGCTTACATAATTATTACTATTATTATATGTATAGTCAGGTATCACATCACCCATTTCACCCATAGTCAAAATATTAATCATGGAAATTTCCTTTACGGTTTAATATACCATACCAATTTTATCTATACCAATTTGGGAGCTCGATCGATACCTGCTTTTTTTTTTTTTTTTTTTTTTAGAAAGGTAGTTGTGCCCCGGAACCGCTTTCGCATTACTTCAGGGCACTTTACCTTTACATCCATGCCATTCCGGAAACGGAAAAACTCGGTTAGAATTTTTCGCTCCGGCCGGGATTCGGACCCGCAACCTCCGGGTCAGTAACCAATGCTCTTAACCACTGAGCCACGGAGGTCGGACATAGGTCGTTAGTTTGAATCCTAAGAATCGATGACATTACTCATGCGATGAACAACAGTATGAAAAAATAACAAGAACGGATTTCGTGATCCAACATTAGCTGACGAAAAGTGATCAATGCAAAGTTTCACTTCAGGTCCTAATTCTTATAAATTAATTTTGTAAAGGGCCTCTTAGCTCTTCTAAGCCGCTAATATCAACAATAAGGCTCTATATTAACAGGTTGTAAAACGTACCCTCAGAATAATAGAACCCCCAATTCTAACATGGCCAGGCCATAAAAAAGCGGCATCCTTTGACTTTTTTTCCCAATAAACTAAAACTTGATTGCACCTCTCTTCACCGAGTGTTCTATTGGATTTCCAAAGTCAACAAAACCCGAGCTGTTATTTGTTCAAACTTGGGGGTTTTGTTTAAACCTTGTGTAAATGAATAAAAAATATGGATTGGTGAATGATGCTTACACCCAATGGATTCGTGTTAGAATGGCTCCGAGCGAGGATTTTACTACCTTTCACAAAATAAATAAATCAATGTTACTTTTATTATTGATTTTTACTCTCCGTTTATGTGAAGATTTTTACTCTCTCCTTTTCCATTATAGGTACTTGACTATTTTTTCTAATTCAAGGTCGGTTGGTTGAAATCATTCTTTACCCTTTCCCTTTGATGTAACCTCATAAACCAAGTTCAATTTTCCAACTTAAAGAATTTTGAAGATAAAGAAATATTGAGCTTGTTGTATTCAATTTCAATCAAGTGATCGAAAAATAGAAGTGGTAGGATGTGTGATACCAAATTGGTAGTGTCCGTGACAGTTCGATGCGGCCCCCGTCGCAAAAAAATCTTGTAGGATTGGCAATGTAGGCGAATGGTCTCTTCCTATTGTTTGACGTTTGCCAAAATACCGGGTGGTCGGGAAATATAGATTCTTCACTGTCCACATATATCCGTTGTTCCCTTTATCAGAATATCAGCGAGATATGGAAATTAAAGATGTCTGTCATCTTACTGATCTGACCGCTCTAAGTATAGGTAAACATGCGTAACTATCTCTCTTACTCTCTCCCTCCCACTGTTTGTCGTTCTTTTTCATCATTACCTGATTACCTCCCAAACTAATTATATTTCTGTATGTCCAATTGTCCATGCGTCTCCTTCCCTCCTCTTGCAAAATGAAAATGAGAAGAGATAAGTTTTTATCTCCACTCTTAACCATGAGCGTCGGCCGCCCTCGTGTCACACTGCACGGATTTGCATACACCCAACCAAATAGAGAAATCTGTGTTAGTAAGCGAAGGCTAAACACCGTTGTGACCGGAATATTCTAGTCGCCAAATTACTGTCGCCATTTTCATCTGAACTTAACAATCGCAAGACTATTTGCCAATTATTCTGAGCGAGATATACATGTAGGTATTCCCACTTGTGTATTCTCTGTAGACGGAGTCGGAATGAAAGCCTTGAAGAATTCAGAAGAATTTGCTGAGCTCTTACCCTCTGGTGACATATTTTTGTAATCTAGGTTTGTACCGAGTGTTTGGATCGGGGCTGGTCCTACCCGGCAGGACCAAAATAGCTAAAATTAAATACAGCAATTTGCATCTTTGATATTATGATTCATAAGGCTTTCAGTTATTTAGCTTTTTAAACGCAATTTTTACAATCTTGAGTATAGCTGATGCTAATGCAAATGCTGTATTTGAACAGAAAAAATTAGGATGACAATACTCCTCTTTTGTAGCTGAAATTGAGAAAACAAACTGCACACAGTCTGGTGCTGATTGTCATCAATGGAGTGTTAGAGAATAAAAATAAGTCCATTAAGTTTACCCATATACTTACTTCTAGATTCTGGATATAAAACATAGGTAAAGTTAATATGTATATTTACGTATACCACCTATTATATTATTATACCATCACGTACTAAACGTTGTTTTTTTAATTGAAAACGCGTGCTGTCAATCAGAGCTGTCAGTTAGAGTGAGGGGAGCTTGTAGGTTTTTGTCAGCAAAAACACAGAGGGAGAGCCGTACAATAGCCTGTCCCTTATTGTTTTAGATGGTTAACCTGGCCTGATTAGTGCCCTGTTTATTCATTCATCAACCATGTGGTGTTTCGCCTGCGTGTGCCATGGTTCTGTTGAGTGATATAGAATGATATGCACATGCACCGTGCACCCCTTATATGTATTTCATACGTGGCATGATTAATCCCGCGGTTCTTGGAATATTCAGAGATATACTTGAATTATTGGTATAATTTTCTTCTTACTAATCCACCACAATATATGCATACATAATTATGCGTGAAATGTAGCGGCTTAAAGGGCTTCTTATTCTATAAGTTGTCGTCTTTCACTTTGCCTTTTCCCAAACTTACTTGGGGTCGGCATTGGCCAACCACTTCTGCATGGTTCTGGCACTCCTACTTCCACTTTCTAAGACTGTATGTCCTTCCTATCATCAAAATGCAAGTATGTAACATGAATATGAGGAGAGAGATAGAGTTCAGAGGTGTGAGCAGCTGAGCAGGGTCAAGATTGGTGGGATATTGGGTGATGTTTGTCATGAATTATTAGCTATCGCATTATCGTATAATTCACTTCTTAATCTTCTTATAATATATGTACGTATACCTATTTTTATTATAATAATGTACATGTAGATGATGATTCTAATCATTCAAAACGAAACCTCATAAGCTTCCATACCATTACAAGGTTCATACCATGAGATCAGAGGTATTCAAGATACAATTTGCATAAATTACAGGTGTTAATTACTCTTATGTAGGGGTAGGTATAATATCTCTTTTTCCATAGTTTATTTTAATATCCTAACTATATCCTATGTCATATATTTAGAAGTTAGAACACTCAACAATTCATCAATATGTAAGAAATCAGACATGCTAAGATCCCAATGTTAATGATACACATAGACACATCTCAACAACATCTCAAGTTAGCAAGGACAGCAAGAGTCAGACGTTAACTAAATTATTCAGAGTCGAATCTCCAATTTTCCAATTCAAAGTTCAATAAAATTTAGTGTCTTATTTGTACATATACCATCAAATAAAAAATATAGGTGCCATTAGAATGATCAGAGGTTGATGCCAATAATTATATATGTAGGTATTCATATAGCTGTAGAATTAGTAGAAGTACTTTTGAACTTTAGCACGGTAGATTAATAGATTTAAACGTTTGTATGTTCAATGGAAAAAAGCCTCAACTTTTTCGTTCGTATTCACAAAAATGCATTTACATCAATAACTTTGAACTTTACCACCAATAACTACCTACATTCATGTTTAAATGATTACCTTACCTACATTCTTGTTTAAATGTCGATAGGCATTGAAAGGAAAAGATTAAAAATAGAATCACTATGATCCAGTCAATAGAGATCTATTAACCAGATTGATCCTGCAGGTCGGATGAAAGTTGGTCTATGATGACGAGGACAGTATTGAGAAGACCATAGCTGGCGGACAGGTCTGCCTGTAGCTTACATGAGGATGACGTTTGTGCCAGGAATGTGGCGCGATATTCTGAATGTATTTTCAGGTTATAGACCACTAAATGGAGGAAATCGATCACAATGACGGATAACAAGGATACGAATCTTGGCACTTCTTTGATTAAAATTTCTTTAATGGGTTCTGTTGTGTTTTACTTGAACCGGTGGAGATTAGTTTGATTTCACAATATGTATGCAATATCAAGGGCGAAATTAATAGACAAATTCTACAACTCAAGTCATTGTGCTAAGCGTCGGTTTTCCCTATCTTACACAGTACGCAATCTGTGACTTAGCGCCACAGAGGTATTACAAGAACGTCTATTAATTCCGCCCTTGGTGTTTTCCCTCTCGTAACCTTCTCCATTTGAATTTCTTATTTTATAACCAACATACTACAATCCATACACTACCACGATAGGAAATTAATTTTCTGAAAGAAATTTCAATTATTGTCGACGAATATCTGCAGTATTCTTCAATTTTATTGTATGTACAAAGGCACATAATCCACAGTGACAATTATAGGTATTCAGCTATTCAACGACAGTCTTGGTACCATGTTAACTGCTATTCCTTCCTTCTTGTACACCAGAACATTGCATGGCCGAGGCAAGAGCGTCAAACGTCACATCTCGCTAGCAGGAGAACAAGCAAACACCAAGTTTCATTTGTGTATAAAGAAGAAAAAGTGGGCCGTAAGCCATATTTATCTTCGATATGAGTGGCGGATCTGTAACGGGACCTTATGGGGTTGAGCAAGTTCAGTAAGAATGTTATTTATTTATAAAGCCCCATTGCCACCCAAATTAATGGGCTAGGGCCTCCTTTAAAAGGGTATATTATATTTTTACATTGTTAATGATCTGTTGCATGAGTATACATAAAAAAAAAACAAAATACTTACTAAATACACAATAAAGACTATGACATTGACTAGGATTTACTTAATATGTCATGAAAAGAAAAATCATAGAGTGAAACCAACCATAATTTGTGTTCAATATTTTTTTTTTTTTTTTGGGAAAAATCTTATATTATGTTTCTAATGTGATGGAGCTTAATGACTGATCCCTAGACCACTAACTTATTTTAGTCTAGTATAATTAAGTACGTAGGTACCTATCTGTTTTTTTAGTTATTCTATTCTATCACGATTCTTTTACGGTCAGATAATTTTTCTTGAATACTATCAATTTAAAATGGACGAAACTGAATATTTAATAATTAGGCATTCATAATGCTCAATAGCAGCAAAACCTATCAAATTGAGTGAAATGTTGCAAGAGGCCTCATGCTCTATCAACTTGTTTTCGGCTGAATGTTTTCAGTGGTTTAAAAAAAAAAATCAAATAGGAACAGCGTGTTTTTTTTTTGTTGCAAAAATGAATGCATACCTATACTTGTAAACTTGTATGCAGGTGTCCAGCTACAGACAGCCCCTCTCCCCCAGCAAACTCAATTCCTAAGCATCGCCTCTGATTTTGCCTCAGTCCCCAATACCAGCCAGAAGTAGAGAGATAACTTGCTCGATGAATTCCGTTACCAGAGTCTCTGAAGATGTCCTTATATGGGGTCCAGGAGGCAAGACTCTTCATTTTTGTGCGGATACGCTAGCACCGGAGATTTAAAGCTCTCTAACAAGGTCAGCGTAGCCGAGAAGGTCATTTCGGACAGGAATCAGCCTAATTATGTGTGCAATGATTAGAAATATGCGGGATGGTATGCGAGGAGGTATGTTGGTGTGGAGTGTAGGCTGGAGGTGAGAACGTGTCAAGCTGGTGGTATGCTGTATCGTAGATCAGAGAGGATGCTGATTATGATTCATGTGAAAATTAGCAACAGAAGACGAACTACATATAATTCGCTGTATTTATATTTATTTATTTAGCTGTTTTAATTTGTTTATTGTTTCATTTATCGGATTTTTCTGGTTGTTGAATAAATTGTTTTCAAAAGGAATTCTGTACAAGAAATACGATTACTTGATCTAAAATTCTTCAAATAGAACTAATTTGTACTCTCATAAATTATTCCCTCCTCAACTTAAGTAGGGAGTCAGCACAACTACTCACTGTATACTCACCACCGAAGTTGCCGTGATTTCTGAATCAGATCATCTCGAGCAATTACTGTTCATTCATCTGAGGGATCGGCAGGATCGCTTGTGTCGAGGCATAGTGCTCAGTGATATCACCGGGTCTGTATCGATTGGTTTCAATCATGGCATATTGGTTTACGGAGAACTTTCTATAGCTCGAGGGTTGTGGACAAAATCTTAAGACAGGTTTAGCCTGGTCTACGTACTTGTAGACTTATACGTCTTCTAAAGTTTTATCTTTCAGGTATCACCGCTAGAGGTCTCAAAATACTTAGTCTTGAAACAAATATCTTTGTTAGATACATAGGAATAAAATATTATTTAAAATGTGAAATTTGGAAACCCCATGGCAAGCGAGTACAATTTACTCAAATATGATATCAAAATGTACCCATAACGGACCTTCAATATGTATCTATATATTTTTTTCCATGAAAAAATATTGTCATTTCTATTAAACTTCTTTTCTGCAGATAGCTTGAGCTTAGAAATACCTCTTGGGTTTTGCCTCTTTATCAGCCTCTATCAGCAGGATTAAAAATTTCGATAAATTGAATTCTAAATTCAATAGGTTAGGAGTGGGTTGTTATCTGAATATTTCTCAAATTCTCTAGGATTAGGGTGCTTAGTGTCCAACAAATTAATTCTGTGTGTCATCTTATTGAAATGTCAAACATGCACTTTCTCATGCTGATCTCACAGTTAAGGCCCGGTGTTGGACTGGGTATCCGGGGGTTCTGGGTTTTATGTAGTTCGATAGTAGTGAATCATAATTTTCTTAAAATAAAAACTGAAACAAGTTTTGTTTTCTCATGTTCGAAGTTGATAATAAATCAATAGATAGGTATTTTTATTTAGGAGTTGTATAGGAAATTGCCCGTCAACATTGCTTACCTTAAGTGTGTCTCGGAAAGTTTCTGTGACCTCCATGTTTCCATAAGTCATCTCAGTAGGTTTTCCTGAAAGAAATGTGGTACCTCCTCAGAAATTGTGGCCCTGAACAAGAGAGTGATCAATTTGAATCCCAATCTTCTTTCTCACGAATATATTCACGACAGAAAATATCAGCGATCCTACGGATTTGTATTTAAATATTCAATATTAACTACACAAAATACTGTCTCTAAATTCATAAATTATCCATCATAATTCATACTGATCTTTCATTAAAATTCATCGTTTAATATTTTCCAACACGTCTCGTCCCCTCACTTCCGCCCATCACATCCGAAATGAAGACATTACTGTCACCCATCACAACATGGTTAAACAGTTGCCATGTTTGACGCCCCAGCACCAACACCCTCTCTGATTCCAATGTGTGTCAACTGAGTTCGTAATTATAATGTTTTAAACCATATATACATAATATATTAGTTCATGTAATAGACCTGAGTAGCTCGATCGACAAGGATCGGACTCGTAAACTGAAAGTCAGGGGTTCGAGTCCCTATCAAGCCAAAAATTTAGGTAGTAAGGCGAGATTGAATTAGTACATTGTTGTAGGTACCTGGTACCTATTGGTCGTTTCTGTGCTGATTATAAAATCTATTATTTGTTATTAAGATATTCTTAATTCAAACGAACGAGAGTATTGTAGATTGTAGTTCTATGCATAGGTAACCTACCTTAGATTGCCATTTTTAAATGCTGAGTTTTCTTCTTACATTTTCTACAAATTTTGTTTATACAACGTGTTCCAGATAGTGTGTGATTTACGATAGTTCATATTCTAATCATCATGTAAAGTGTACGTGTTCATTTAGTATTACAATCACTATGTACCTAGTATGTACATTTTATATAATCGTGTGTTAGTTACCAACATGAGTATCTTAGGTACTTACCTACATATATATCAGCAGTATTGTATGATGATGAAGACTAGGTACCTAATCACGCTAATAAGTTTCTTACCTATTACTTACAGTCCGGACAGAAGACATAATAAGGTTGGTAGTATCAATAATTCAATACCTATTACCATTGTATGGAACAAGCATTTATTTTACATGCGAATTACATCATCCGAGAAGAATAGGTCGCATTGTCGTGTACCATTCCGTGTACCAGAATAATTCAAGATATCGGCTTCAGGAATTGTGTCTGTTCTCCTGTGTCCACGACGGAGGAACCTCCTTGACATATTGGGTTCATGTTCATGACGAGCTAATCATCTTGGGATCCAATGGGACCAAGTGCCTGGAACATGAAAACGAGTGGAATACCCAATGAGAGATTGATGGACGTCTTGAATTTACTTAGGTCAATAATAAGTCGGTTATTTCGACATCCTGACGTCATAATATATCCACTTACGTGCAGAAGATATAAAATATAATGACTTATTACACTCTTTCCACATATCCATGCTATTGGAAGCATCACACATGGGACGTGTGGGGGATGACGTAATTTTCTGGATTTTATTTTCGTCTCGCGATCACCCAGTCGTAATTTGTTCCACTCTGGATGTTCGAATCCAAGGCATTCTAGCCGAGGCGTGCATAATTACCCGCTAGTTTATCTGAGAACAGAGGTTGTGAGATTCGAATTCTGAAGTTTTTCTGTGGAGCACTGACATGGATTTGGGAGGGAGGATACTCTGACGTGATTCTGATAAGTTCTAATCAAAGGAGAGACAATTATGGCAAGACGAATATATTAAACTGGATTGGATAGTGGTGACTGATGAGTTTCCAAAGAGCAATGAGCTAGACCCACTTACCTATTTGTAACTTGTGGTCCCGAGAATTAGTATTACTTTAGTTTATGGTAAGTTTAGCTACTTGTTATCTATTACATCGCTAGATCTCTTATTTTTTGAATTGAGCGTAAAACGCCACTTTAAATAAGTTTATTTTGCTCCGAAAATCATTTTATTCTTATCAATACCAATGCTTTCTACGTCCGAAGGTTCATCTTGAGTATTTGAAGAGTTCATTCCCACCCTCTAAGATTTCCTTTGACATCTCTCATCATGCTACCAAGACAAGTGAGATTTTGCATGTTACATATTACCATCTCTTCTCATATCATCAATATTTTCATTCTCACACTTCAGTGACAGACTGACAGATAAGTTCGTCACACTTGTAAACTGTCTGACATCTTGGTTTTTCTTCTCTTCCTCCTTCTTTTTCTCTCCTTCTCTCCCTCCCTCTCTACCTCTTTTTCTCTCTTTTCCCCTCTTGTTAAGCTTTATCTTTTTACTTTCCTTATCCTATAATAAGGAAAGTATTGTATTCGTCGAAAATTTGACCAACCCAGCTTTTCACATTTCTGGACGAATCATAGCCTCAGGATACCAAAAAAGATGTTTTCAGCCATTGGTCCGTGCGTCTGTCTGTGTGTGTGTATGTCTGTGTGTGTGTGAACAGGATATCTCAAGAACGGTAAGAGCTAGAGACTTGAAATTTGGTATGGTAATTAGTTTTATACACTAGATGAACCATGAAACTTTTGGTTGAAATCAGCCGCATTCCGCGGCCGCAGGGCCGCAAATATCGGCCGCTAGCACTGCTTCTTTGAATTGGTTAAAGATACAAAAAAAGTTAGAGAACAACATTTTCTCAGATTAAAAATAGGGGTTCACTCTAATCATTTTTTTGATATCTTTAACTTTTTGGAACCCGGCCCCAATTTACCGGTATTGTGGGGGGGGACCCGCTTGGACTAACTTTTTTATTATTCATCCTAGATGGGGTTGTGACATATCAAATTCAATGACTTTGAAGTGCTGATAACGAATTTGGCAGTGATTTTTAGTTATCTGTTACCGTTGAGTCACCAGTGGCGGAATTCGACTTTTTTTTTGGGGAATAAGGAAAGTCGTGTGATGTTCACACCAGATTTTTTAAACATCTTTCTCTCCGTTACTCTCTTCCACTTGCTTCTCTATACTTCTCTTTTCTCTGTTTTCATTATGCTTGCTCGCTTTCTCTTTCTCCTTCTATCATATTCCCTCTCACTTATTTCCTCTCTTCTCTCTTCCCTTCTCTCTCAAAAAGATTTCAACAGCTGTGTCCTGTCTCTGTTTTGTTTACGTCCGGACTAAATCTCCATAGAGTAATGTATTGAGAAGACTTGATGACGTCATGCGACCGAACGAATGTGGATTTGAAGGCGAAAGAGTTAACTGAAAACTTGGCAGCGGATCAATTTATGATTCTCAATAACATACAATATGAAGTATGGGAGTGTATCAAGTAAATGTAACAAGTACTTTGCAATGGTTCTCGAAATTTCTTACAATAGAGATGATATTGTACATTTTTTTTTTTAAATAAATATACATTCACAACCAGGCGTGGTCGGGGCTAAGGAGCTGCGAAACTGCAGCACCCCCAGACGAAAATGAAGATGAGTGGATATTTCTCATTTCTCGCTCATACAATGAAAATCATCACACTTTTCTAATAGAACAATTGATTTACATGGAAAACGAAATGAAACTCGTTAGGTACTTTAAGAGCCACTTTATAAATCCAATTTTAGTCCGGTTTATGTGGCAGCACCCCTAGAACATTTTCCTACCGGCCGCGTCTGTCCACAACCAAATATTACTATAAAGCTTTGTAGATCGATACCAATGTAAAATGTATTTGGAATTTGGATGTAGTAAATATTCTAAATAAAGTACCCAAAATCAGCACATACAAAATTCAAACCACCTTCATGTGGGTTTCTTGGGGTATGTTGCGTAGAGTAGGGACACCCGGTAGGTAGCTTGGAGCTTCACGTTCATCGCCCGAAACTGCACCAACAATCTCTCAACCTGTGAGGCCCTCGAGCTCGAGGCACTCGAGGCAGTATTCTCCAAACCAAGTGAGTAGATAGACGATTCTTTTCTCTCTCTCTCTCTCTCTGTGCTATAACAATCTCGCCCGCTATCAAAGGAAAATTAAGCTTTCCCGTGGGCATCCCTTACAGTCCAGTGCCCTCCAAAGCTACCGTACATAAATTTGGTCTTCGGTCCTGAATTTTTTGAACCGTTTTTCCGGGAGGTTAATTTTCCTTTTTTTCGCCGTTTTTTTTTTTTTTTTTTTTGTTTTTTTTTTTTTTGTTTCCGCTTGGGTTTGGTTCGGCTTTCGAAAATTAATATTGGGGAGAGTACTTATTCGTTTTTTTTTTTTATAATTATCTTCATAGTAAAACCGCTATCCGCTAAACCGCTTTTGTTTCAGTGTAAAACCGCTAATTTGTTTTTTTTTATGTTTTAAGTGTAAACCCGCTCTTTGTTCATTTTTACGTTTCGTGTGAAGGTAAAGTTTTTCCGTTTTAATTTTACGCTCTTGGTAAGTCTTTAAAACTTCAATTTTTTTAGCCTACTTGTGATACGTTCGCATTATTAAAATACTGTCTAATCACAAATTACCGCTTTCGTTTATTTAGGCTCTTATTTATCTTGCGCTTTTATTCTGCCTTTACGTTTTCATAAAAAAAAAAAAAAAAAAAAATTTCGCTCTTTGGGGTTAAGCTCATTGGTTTCTAATCAACAGTAATCATGACGATGGTAGAGGAAGAAAAGTTAAGTGGTCTTTTAAATCGTAGAGAAAAGGTTTTCGCTCGAATGCAATCGTTGTTTGACTCTAGCAAAGACCTTACAAGTAAAGATAAGCTTGCTCAATTCTTAGTCCGTTATGATAAAATCGAAGAGCATTATGCAGATTTTGATACCGCTCAGGACGAAATATTTGCTCTGTGTAAGAAGTTGTCCGATAGCACTACCCAAAAGGCTTCGGTCTCGCAAGGCGTAAGCTTCGAGGAGTTGTACTATCAAGTAAAGGCTGTAGCTAAATTAAATAGTTTGAGAACATCGCAAGAAAAACTTTCTGAAGCAGCCGTGACAGCTAAAGCCAGCAGTTCCGCCAGCTCATCAGGTCCGAGTTTACCTTCCGCCCAGACCCCGCGTCTTCCCAAAATTTCTATTCCTATTTTTTTCAGGTGATAATCTACATGAGTGGCCTAATTTTTATGCCTTATTTGAGTCTACCATAGAGAGAAATCAGTCACTTTCAAACACTGAGAAATTCCAATATTTAAAAAGTTTTCTTAGTGGTTCCGCACTTTCGCTCATAGAAACATTACCGCTTTCTTCTGCAAACTATCCTGTTGCTTATAAAACTGTTGTTGATCGATACCAGAATAAACGCAATTTAGGTGCCTTTTATTTGAATAAATTGTTTTCATTTCACCCGATTTCGTCTGATTCCCTTGAGAATCTTCGAAAACATTATGAATGTTTTTATACCACCTTAGCGGCGTATAACGCCATTGGTCTTGATAACCCCGCTGATTATTTCGCCATGCATCTTGCGTTACGTGCGCTTGACTTGGAAACTCGTCAACGTTTTGAAGCTCAGTTCGAGATGAAAGATGTACCGACCTTTGAACAATTGATGTCGTTTGTACAGAAGCAGTGTCATATTAAGGAAATTTGTCAAATCGCTGATAAAACACCGCAATATAATTTACAAAAGAAAACACCCGCCCCGCACCAACCTAGTTCTAGCAATTTCAGATTTACCCGCAACACGCTGGTTTCGACTGCACAGCAGAACTCTTCAACATCTATTTGTCCTATGTGTAAGGATAATCACAAATTGTTTCAGTGTTCCATGTTCCATGCCGCAGATCCCGTAAAGAGATTCGAAATTACAAAAGTTCACAGGAAGTGTTTTAACTGCTTAGGGAATCATTTAATGTCTGAATGCAAGTCTAGGTCGAGGTGTTCCAAGTGTGAAAGCTCATCTCATCATACACTGCTTCATTTCAACAAAGCGCCCGCGGCTCTGCCCCCCAGCGCTTCCCCGGGTCCTGGTCCTGCTGAAACTCTCACCGGTCACACCAGTACACAGGAGAGGAGCACAGTGCTGCTGGCCACTGCTCAGGCACGGATTCAGGATAGTTGTGGGAATTTTCAACCTATTCGTTTGTTGATCGACCCAGGATCTCAGATCAGCTGTATCAGTGTGAGTGCTGTCCAGAAACTTGGATTAAAATGTTCTTCTTCTCGCACTAACATTTCCGGTATTGGTAACGAGCATACATTTCAGAGTAAAGGTAATGTTCAGTGTATGTTAACACCATCGCAGGGGCCAACACTGGAGGTCACCACAGAAGCTGTCATCTTGACTAAAATCTCATCGGATCTGCCGTCTGTGAGTTTGCCGTTTAAGGTGAGAGAACAGTTCTCGTCCATCAGTCTGGCTGATGCAGATTTCCATAAACCTGGAAAAATAGATTTTCTCCTGGGTGCTGATCTTTACCCGCATATTCTTGTCACTGAAGGTCCTAGTATTATACAGGGTGAACCAATTGCGATAAACACAATCTTCGGTTGGGTACTCATGGGAAAGGTTCCAGTCTCAACTTGTGCTGAAACTCAAAACTCGTTGTTTGTGTCTTTAGAACCATCTGTACCACCCCTGGACATACTGATGAAACGTTTTTGGGAAGTCGAAGAAGTGTCCACCCGAAAATTTGAAAATCCTGAAAACGTTTTATGTGAAAATTATTTTGAGAAAACCACTGTTCGTGAACCTAACGGTCGATACAATGTATGTTTGCCGTTTAAGGAATCTGAACCCGCGGTAGGATCTACAAGAGATATTGCCTTAAAGAGATTTTTAGCTTTGGAGGCCCGCTTACAAAAACAACCGCAACTTTTCCAGGAGTATAAGAAGTTTATCGATGAGTATCAGGAGTTGGGACATTTATGTATTGCCCCGCGCCCATCTCCATACCTCATACCACACCACTGCGTTATCAAGGAGTCTAGTGCTACCACAAAACTGCGCGTAGTCTTTGACTCGTCGGTGAAGGATAATAAAGGCGTGTCATTGAATGAGTGTTTAATGATAGGTCCTAAACTTCAGTTGGATATTCCAGATATTATTGTTAACTTTCGTCTGCATCGAGTGGCATTATGTGCAGATGTGAAACAGATGTATAGAGGTATATTGGTCAATGAAAATCACCGCAAGTATCAACACATATTTTGGCGAGACTCGTCTAATGCGCCGCTTCAGGAATTTGAATTGAATACTGTAACATATGGGTTTTCTTGTTCGCCGTATCTCGCGCAGAGAACAATGCGACAATTGGTTCAGGATGAAGGTAAATCCTACCCTCTCGCGTCTCACGCTATCTTACATGAGACCTATGTTGATGACGTCACGACGGGGGCCTCTGATGTTCCGAGTGCGTTAACTTTGAGAAATGAACTTATCTCTTTGTTAGGTAAGGCACAATTTTCATTAAGAAAATGGGCGGCGAGTCATCCAGAGATACTCTCGGATCTTCCTTCAGATCATGTGCTGTCGACTGTAGGCTTCGATGGTGATGAGAACGGAGCGTTAAAGGTGCTGGGATTAGAATGGAAACCGGATGAAGATGTTTTTACTTATTCGATCACTCCTCCTATTGTTAACTCTCAGCATACAAAACGGTCGATCTTGTCTACGATTGCTCGCCTATTTGATCCCGTAGGATGGCTCTCCCCAAGTGTATTTTTTGCAAAATGCATAATTCAGCGTTCTTGGCTAGCTGGCAGCGACTGGAATACCCAGCTACCGGAAGATATTACCGCAGACTGGAATAATTTTCTACTTCAAATTGTGTCACTGTCAAAAATCAAGATCCCGCGTTTCTGTCATTTTGCTCCAGAATCAAACTATTCTATTTTAGGATTTTGTGATGGATCAGAGAAAGGCTATGCTGCTGTGTTGTATCTTCGATCCGCATCGTCTTCAGATGGCGATATAAAAATATCATTGTTGAAAGCGAAAAGCAGAGTCGCGCCACTCAAGTCAATCACTATTCCACGTTTGGAACTTCTCGCAGCATTGTTGTTATCCCGTCTTGTTGTTTCTATAGAGAAGGGACTTATTCAAAAATTGAACATAAAAAATATTTTGCTCTTCAGTGATTCTACTGTAGTACTCGGTTGGCTGCGAACATCCCCGCATCGGTTGAAGACATTTGTGGCTAATCGAGTTGTCGAAATTTTGGAAAATACTACTCCATCTTCGTGGTATCATATTTCCACACACGAGAACCCTGCTGACTGTGCGTCACGAGGTATCTTACCCAACGAGTTAGTCACTCATCCGCTTTGGTGGAACGGACCTCCGTTCATCAGTCAACCGCGAGACACTTGGTCTCTCACGAATTCCAAAGTGAATCCAGATAATCTACCTGAAGTGAAATCAAACGTCATGTTGTCCACAGCAAAAGATAAAAACTTATTTCTCACGGTCATTGAGAACTATTCGTCTCTAGTTCGACTCCAGCGCATTGTAGCCTTTATTCTCCGCTTTGTGAACAATACACGGTGTAATAGTTCGCTTCGAAAAGGAGGTACTTTAAGCATTGAAGAGCTAAACAATAGTATGAACTTTTGTGTTCGCGTCGTTCAGGAGGAATATTTTGGTGACGTCATGAGAAAATTGAAGAATGATCCACAATTTAAACATTCGCTCAGAAGACTTTCGCCGTTCACAGATGAAAAGCAGCTCGTCAGGGTGGGCGGTCGGTTGAAAAACTCTCATTTAGGATATACATCTAAACACCCTCTGCTTTTGCCTAAAAGTAATCATTTATCAGTTTTGATCTGCAATCATTATCATTTGTATACGCTACACGGTGGACCACTCATGGTTCAATCTATCATACAGCGCCGCTATTGGATATTGTCTCTGCGTAGCCTCGTACGACAATGTATCTTCAAGTGCATCCCTTGCTACAAACTTAAAGCTCAATCTTTAACACCACCCATGGGTGACCTACCCGCTGTACGTTTCGAACAGATCAGGGCGTTTCTCAATGTATTTGTCGACTATGCTGGGTTCTTCTCTCTTAAAGAAAGCACGAGAAGAAATGCCAAACTCTACAAAGGCTATCTAGCCATTTTTATTTGTATGTCGACTAAAGCCGTGCACCTTGAAGTGGTGACGGATTTGTCGTCTTCTGCCTTTTTGGCAGCCTTAGATCGCTTTGTAGCCCGACGTGGCATGGCTGCCAAAATCTATAGTGATAACGGAACTAATTTTGTGGGAGCTGCAAGACACATCAAGGAGGTTTATCAAGTGCTCCGTCAGTCGCAGGATCATATCTCGGACTACCTTGGACAACGTGAGATACAGTGGTATTTCAATCCGCCTAACGCACCAAACTTCTCCGGATTGGTGGAGCGAGCTGTACAGAGCTGTAAACACCACATAAAGCGTGTCATAGGTGAACAATCGTTAACTTATGAAGAATTTACTACGTTGATGTGTCGCATAGAGGCAGTACTTAACTCCCGACCCTTGTGTGGACTCCCTTCGTCAGACCCACATGACGGATATGACTATTTAACCCCAGCACACTTTCTTGTGGGGTCTACATTGTTGGCGGTTCCCGAAGAGGACCTAACTTCTCAACGCTTGAATCGCCTCTCACGCTGGCAACTCATTCGGCAAGCTGTCCAGGCCTTTTGGAAAAGATGGTCGAACGAGTATCTACACACCCTCATCCCGAGAGCAAAATGGAATACCGGTACGAGAGAGTTGCAAGTAGGAGAAGTTGTGTTTGTTCAATCCACAATAAATCAACTGAATCCATTGAAATGGCCAATTGGTAGGGTTGAGCAACTGATTGCTGGGCGTGATGGTATTGCCCGCGTGGCACAGGTACGTCTTGCTAATGGCTTAATTACTAGACCACTTAATAAACTTGTTCCACTACCATCGGCGTCCAACGAGTAATTGTTTTTCAGTAACGGGCTCCGCGTGGCCGGGTTTCGCGCTAAAGTACCCGCGTTCCGACCGCTTTGCCTCAAAATCGGAGATTTTAGGGTGGGCGGTTATGTTGCGTAGAGTAGGGACACCCGGTAGGTAGCTTGGAGCTTCACGTTCATCGCCCGAAACTGCACCAACAATCTCTCAACCTGTGAGGCCCTCGAGCTCGAGGCACTCGAGGCAGTATTCTCCAAACCAAGTGAGTAGATAGACGATTCTTTTCTCTCTCTCTCTCTCTCTCTGTGCTATAACAATCTCGCCCGCTATCAAAGGAAAATTAAGCTTTCCCGTGGGCATCCCTTACAGTCCAGTGCCCTCCAAAGCTACCGTACAGGGTATGACCTGAAAAACACAATATATTATATTGTTGTGAAGCACCAAGGGAAATGAATTTCAAACACATCTGATGTGAAAAACACATTGTTGTAAAACACTTTAAAGAGAAATTACTAAATGGAATTAGGTGTTTTTGATGTTTTGAAATACCAAACACTCATTTCCTGAGGTGTTTTAAGGACTCATTTTATTTTTAGGTGTTTTTGTACAGTATTTTACATACCATCAAACTTGTGGACGTATTCCATTTTCAGATAAGCTTCCGTTAAAAGCCAATTTGTTCATTTGCGCTTTCTAATCTGTTTCAATCCAGACATAATCAAGAATTCTCAAGAGGCCAAGTGTGAATCCCGCATGTATCAGCAGTCCTGACCTCCTGACCCTGACCAGCACTAAGTATAAGTATAAGTCAGGACTTCACTGTTGCCAAGTTTCCTTCTTGTCTGTGTGGAGCAAACAGCCAAAAAATTGAGTACCCTTCTTGTCTGTTCAAAACTGAAGTCATCTCATAGGACAGAAAAATCTCACCAACCATTTCTGTGTTCATTACTCAACAGAAAAGTTCATTAAGAGCTCCAACCTCATCTATTCAACCTGGTCGACCTTCAAGCTTCTACGTTAATTCTAATACGATTGTTACTTGGAATGATCAATATTGTGATGTCAAGAATATTGATAAGGCAAGATAAATCTGAAAAGCTAATTATGTTGTGTCGCTTGATGGTCTGGAGTGATACCCAGATATGGGCACTGTTCAACCAGAGGAGTCAGACGGTTCTGTGAGACAATACAATGACGAGACGTGGAAATAGACCTCAGACAGAATAATACATGGGACTTTCGTTGTTGTGTCTCGGAAAAGTTGTATGAGCACAAAGTGAATTGACAATTTTACTGTATCTCATTTTCTGGTTGTTTGGCATCTAAGAAAAGAGATGTTGCATTGTGTTTGACGATGAATTATTAGTCACTCGTTGTACCTATACCTGTAATACCTACATTGGAAAAAATGTTGAAAGAAAATATATTAATTATGTCCATACTAATTTTCTTTGTTTTCTTGTGACTTGTTTTCAAATTTATTCTATCCCAAGGTGTCTCTTGGCTTTGAGCTTAGAATGTTTCAAAGATATTATTATGTCCTCACTCAAAACCAACACCACCACTTGTGTTGAGAGTTCTAAGTTATAATTTTGGCTTATGTTTTTGCTAGGCACTTGACTGGTGGAGTACGAGGGTTAGAAACCCGCTTTTATATCCCATCTAATCGACGCTCAATAACATTTCATTTTTGAATCTTAGGTTTTACGGGATCTTAGTATAGGTAACTTCAGCTTGGTGCATGATACGTTATGCCTGTTGAACATTCCGACTACTACGAACCACATCCTATTATTTCTGAACTTTAGGTGATCTCAGTTGTTGCTCTGTGGTTAGGGTCCGAGGTTACAGAGGTTTGAGTTGCAAGTTCAAGACTCTGAGGGTGATGAAAACACGGGTTAAACTCCAAGCCTTGTAAGGTTTCTTTTGTTCCTCATACAAAGTCTGCCTGTTGTGTGAACGTGGAAGCACTTTAGCGTTAAAAAAGTATTTCAGCTCCTATTTCAATGCCGTTTTAGAAGAACAATGCAGAGTCTTGATAAAAGGAGAGGAAAGCTTACATCACCAAAGTATAACTAATGTGTCTGAGATATATCTAGTATTGATTTTTGTTTCAATGGACTCAATAAACATATTTATCTCGAAGGAGCTCTTAATTAAGAATGCTCTTAGATTTCCGATGTACAATCCTATTACATCTTACGAAACAATAATTGTGTTTTCTATTTCAAGAATGATTCGATTCTCGTTTTTATTAATATAATTATCATCATAAACATAGTCAGAGAGAGTCATCCCCCATACGTCAGGATTCACCATTAGGTACAGTCAGAGTTAATGAAGGATGGTAGCCAACCCTGAAAACAACCAAAATGTACTAGTAATGACCAACAAGCTGTGTTCGAGTAATTTCGGGTTAGTAATAATAGAAATGGGAGCTACAAGAACATTTGGTACTCAAACCCTCATCAGACACTCAGAGGTCACTGAGGATTCGTCCTTGCCCGAATACTTGACGTATGGTTGTCAGGTCCACATTCCTGCTCCTGCCCAGACGTGGGAACCTTGCTGTGTTGACACAATCCTACTCTTGTGTACATTTGTGCAATTTCTCCACAAAAAAACACCATCGGGATTCCTCTTGAGTACACGCGAGCCTTCGGGAATGCCTTGTACGGCATCTTGCGCCGAGCTCAGGTCGACGAATAATTAGGGATGTCGATAATATATCGATATTTTGAAAAATCGATATTTTGGATCCGATATTATCGATACTGAGGTTCCGATAATATCGAGAAAAAAATATCGTTATGGAATTTGCCTATCCACACTCAATGGATTAAATTTGCTTGTTTTGTAGGTTAAAATCATTTAATACCTACTGTAAGTACTGATTAGTTCCAATAAGAACAAAACACGTGTCTTAAGTTGCTTTGTATAGTTCGTATTGATTTTCTGAAATATTGTAATATTTATGATTTATAGGTAATTGCATTAATAAAATAATAATTAATATGATAGGTACAGGTACAGGTACCTATAGCCTACAACACAATGCACTTAAGACTAAGACACTGCCAGAGTTAATAGCGTGACACCTACACCTAAACTAAACTTATATCCCCATCTGTTCTAATGAAATTATGAAATAAATAAAAATATCAAAGTTCGATATATCGGAATATCGATATTTTCGTTTCGATTAATATCGGATATCGATACTTTGCTTCCGATAATATCGATATCAAAAATATCGATATTGTGATTCGATATTGGCATCCCTACGAATAATTCGAGTCTCTAATCTACACAGGTACCTTCGGCCTAGTGCGCATACCTTGGTACAGATATCTGTTTCTCTGTTGGAATGTTCAGATTTTGCTCTAAAACTCCGAGACTTAGGTAAACACTTATTTGCTCTTTGCTTCCGTTGGAATAGAGATTTGGAATTTTTGGTTTCCAAATTTTGAATGGTTGATCTAAAGAATTATAAAGGAAATGGCGTTTTGTGGCAGATTATAAAATGAGAAAAATGAGTATTTGATAACATCAATAATAAGTAGGTGAATACTCCAAATAAAGTTATGAAAGTTATTCAAGAGATACATCTCCGAATTTTTTTCTTCAATTTACTTACAGATTGAGATTACAACATTTAATTCGTAGTTTCACTATTTTTTGCAAACTCATTTGCAAGTTATTCTTTTCTTCGAGTTTGAAGTTTAATACTTTGTTCCTCTATGTAGAATATTTTTTGGCATTTTATCCTGGAACTACGAGTATAAGTAGGTACCTACAGTATTTATGTATTTTTCATGATTGATATGAACCTTTCTCTTTTGTTTCAGGTATGTATTAATTGAAAATTTAGAGTTACTTCTGACGGTATATTAACACTATGGTAAGTTTTAGAATTTTATCATACGTACGTAGGTATGAAGAATGTGTAATTTAACTATAGTAATATTGAATATATTACTGCAAAAAGCTTAAATTTACCAAGTAACTTGTATGAGAAGTATAATAGAGCGAATAAAAAACCCAAAAGCCTTAAGATACAAGCAATAAGAATATAATGGCATACAAACTAAAAAAAAATAAAATTGGACACACCAAACAAAAAAAATTTCTATTCTTTTTCTTCTTCTCCGTCTATATGAAATTTGTTGTCAACACTCCCCTTCCCGATTTTGCAAGTCCCCGTCAAAGGTCCCATCAGTTTCACCACCCTCCTCGCCATCCTTTACCCAAATCCACCCCCTCTCGTCCATCACCACCAAAAACAAAACCCATCCTGTCACCCCTGCAGGAGTCAAAATTATTCTAGGCGCCGTCTTGGCCCCTCCCCCCTCCTCCACCGTATTATTCATACGGGACGAAAAAAATTCCCATGAATCTTCGCAGCCTCTCTGCAAAGGCGGTAAAAACAACTTTGAGATAGATTAAAAACAGACATTTTCGGAAATTTACAGAGGATAGATAAAATACAGGGTAGCTTGGGAGTCTGAAAATTCCATTTTGCAATACCTGCAGATTTCACCTTGGATTTTCTATTGAAAGTAGAAGTCACAGCCACCGCGTTATGGAGTGATAGCACATTAGGACATAGGTGACCCTAATGTGAATTACACCAAGTTGGGAATTTTTCAAATCAATTAATTCTCTTCTTGTATCTTACATAGATACATTTTAAATCGATACTTTCGACCCACCCTGTAAGTTCTCGTCTTGTGCATGGACAAATTTAATGTATGCTGAAAATATTATGTACGTAGGTATACCTACCTAATATGTATGTTTATTTACTCATCGATAAGTCAGGTCTTAAGAGATTTCCTGAAATAAATAATATGCTATCACAAGAAATTTTCTTTTTTTTTCCTATACCCACATTATCATATTTCCTGTTTTTTGTGTACCAAATAGCGCATGAGGATCTGGCAGATCTTGTTTCCTCTTGGTTCTAATGTAATGCTTAGTTCTACCTCATATATCCATTTTCATTTAACGAAAATGCAAAATCCGATTTTCGAGGCTGATATTGACAAATACAAAATTTGTATATTTAATATCGTGGCTGATCGAGAAGGGACTTGAGGTTATCATATTTGTGTTCGTCACAAGAGTGACGTCACAGATACTTAAATTCTAGGTACATACTTGGGACTCGAACCTCCGACCTCCAGGTTACTAGTCCGCCGCTTCGGAAGAGCTAGTGAGGTGTGTGACAAGAGACCTAAGTTTCCTCATTACTAAAGAAATTGATTGGAATTACGGGTGATCCCCATTCTAATCATTTTCTTTACCAAAAAAATTGGTCTAGGCATTCAAAGAGGAAATGCTTCTTGCATCCTCGGTTCCTTCCAGAAGGACGATCCCTAGGAGAAGTTTTTTATATTTAAAAAATAAAACATTAACTATTTTTCAACTACAAAAAACATCATTATAGTATCTCAAATTGTATCTTTCTTTGCCCTTATGTTTATTGTATTTCCGCATTAGATTAATGTTTTCAATTAGGTTACAATGTACCTACACACAGAGCTAACCTGATAGGTACTCAAGCATTTACCTGATAATGGAAAAACCTTGAGGCATCAACCCGGCCATCTCATTTGTATTTAATACTCATGCTTGTCTTGTTCGTACTGACAGGTCATTCTAATACATCAATCGGTACCCATTGCAGTTTTCCTGATTTAAAAAAACGAACTGCATTCTGAAGTCTTATTGTTGATGGTATCAATACTGAAATGAAAACAGACCATATTTTTCTCTGGATTAAAACTTGAGCGTTGCCTGGTGACAACTGGTTGAATTTTAATGAAGGAAAATGCATCCTATAGAAAAAAAGACCAACTCGGGGATCTTATCTTGATGCATAGCTTCTAGCTCCTATATAATTTTATTATTTCGGTATTGATGCAAGATTTGTTTTGATCGCTATTTGACTAATTTTTTGCGTCAACTTTATATTACTGTGCACGGATACCTTTTGTGACTTGAAAATCCGTCACTGAGCTGGGTTAGTTTCGCCAACTCAAATTGATGTAAAAAGATGAGTAGAACCTAGCAACGAAATCCCTGTTGGACTGATGCTCACTCACCCTAGCTATCAAATCTACCCAATTTATTATTATATCTACACAATAGCGTAACTCTTTCATAAGATTATCAATTTCAGATTTCTACTAACCTAGAGTGCAGTCCAGCGTGTGATTTTTAGTATCACTACCGTTATTATCTTCACAAGTACCTACTAATATTAATTTCTACTCGGAAATTCACTCTGTTTTGTACTTTAGAAAGTACTTGAAACTTTTGTCCTGCAGAGCGTGAGAGCGCACGACACTATGGTAATGCCTTCAGCCAGAAAAGGACTAAGGACTAGCTTTCAGCAAAATATTAAAGTTTAGGAACTCCCTGAGGCAAAAACGTTACTATTTTCAAATGAAATATCAAGGTTTCATCGTGATAATTACTCCAGAAAAGAACCAAGGAGTAGAAGATGCGTAGTCCCAATTATACTAGTCTACGAGGATTAACCTCAGAAAAGCCTTATAAGGCTCCTTGACTCGTGACAAGATGTTCTGTCCGCACTCCGGGGATATTTATGTAGCTTGCGGAAACTTGGAGGAAGAGCTCTTTCCTAACTTTTGGTGTCCAATGAGGTAGAAATAAACTTACCAATACTGACATGCATTGATATTCGAGTATGTGAACTTGTGAAGCGCAAACCTCGTAAAGAAAATAAACTATTTTATATTTCGTTATGGCTGTTGAAGTGCCAAAAGGAAATAGTTCCCCATGGCTGATACGTAAACCAAACACCTCTTTATGAGTGACTTTAAGGTAAAAAAAAATGGAATTACGAGTTGATTGGTTATCTAATTCTTATGTAGATGTCAATTCTGTACTATGCACTGTCTGCCATGTAGACTACTACTGTCCTGGTGTCCTTACTTCATAACCCTAATCACAATAACAACTCTTGTATATCTACAAATTCTTGCATAGGATGTTTATTGTTTACTGTTCATTGTCCACAGGTTTCTCATTTCAATCTAACTGCAGGTTTATGTTGACTGCAGTTTTCACGTTGTAACGTAATATCATCAACCTTTTCATTATTTATTTTTATTTACGGACTTGATTTATGGCGAATAGGTAATACTGAAAAAATATAACGTTTTTAAACGTGATTTTTTTTACTGGGCGAAATTTATTTGACCTTCAAAAAACTCGTTAGACAAATGGATATTTTTGACCCCTCCCTCCCATGCAGGACTTTACCTATCAGCAATGTGGTGGAGGGAATTGGGCCTCAGACTTCCTGACCTATAGCTTGGAAAAATTAAGTAATGAAACTTTCCTTTTTCAATATTAGACTATTTGTCAGGTATGGGTAACTTTTCAGGTTTAATAAATAAAACATAGATGTTATTTCTCTATAATGGGGTAGTTATTATGATATTAATTTTATGTTTCAATCCTACATGGGAACTAATACTGTGTTTGCTGTTAACATTTTGTATCAAACCATTTTCAATTTAAACGATACTAAATAGATAAATTATTATGAATCAGCAGTGTCCCCGGCATTGTTTCGTCAAACCCTTATAGAACCACCCACCTCCTTACTGAATATTTGCCGTTCTCGGGGCACGAAGCAGAAATACCGACTACCAGGTTACTAGTCCACCGCCTTATCGATTGATCAAGTTTATTCATGTTACATATTTTTAATTTACTGGTATAATATTACATTTATTGGCCACAGTATTAATTTATGATCTAAATTTAACTTTTTTAAATACAATTTATACGATTAATGACTGTCTTCTAGTGACCCAAAATTAGGTGGCATGCCAAAAGTCATCATTCCAGTCACCCAGGCTTATCGCTGAAATTCCAAACAGGATAAAGCAGAGCTTTCCTGTCGTGAGGAAATAGGTCGGCCACGCCTTTCTAAAGGAACATAACATAAAACATTGCCTCCCATCCTCATTACCACCTCTCCCACCTTACCTACTCTACCACCTGAGTCCTCTATACCTTCCCTTACCTTAGAATCATCCTACCCCCCCACCCCAACTTTTTTTATTACCCTATAATTCCCTTCAATAGCTTTTAGTATGCTAAGAACCTTCAACTATAACCTAAATTGTCCTACCGTAACAATATATACCTGCCTACATCTATTACTACTATCAAAGTTCAATTCCTATCAAGTTGCCTTCTCCCGGGGCGTTCTTCCCATTCTCCTCTTCCAATAGCTTCTCTTACCTCCCTTAAATGTTTACCCTTTAAATATCACCTTTTGAAATGATTTACCATGACTATACTAAATACATATATTGTACACTTAAGTGTTTTAGTACCCTTTAAATATTACATTTTGAAATGATTTACCATTTCTACACTGAATACTTTACACATTTAAGTATTTTTGTTCTTAATAATAATATTTCGTCAGTACCTATGAAGCTTCCTTGCTTCCTACCTAATAATCCATTGAAAGCCGCTTGAAAGTTCCTCTTACAAAGTTTCTACTTCCTTTTGGCTATGCCATTACCTTTCAGACCTTCCATTCATCCCTCCCTGTGTTCATCAGGACAAAGGAGACAATACTCTTCTTCCCTACCGCCTAAAAGCCCCCTCCTCCTCCCCCCCCCCCCTTGATGTCATCTATTATGTTGTGATAACATTTGAACACCCCATTAATTTCGCGGGAAATGTCAGTGTGTCAAGACGTTCCATCATATTTCACTCCATGTCCGCTCTGCGCGCCTTTGTTGACAGCAGTCCCGTTGCGATGAGTAAAGTTCAGGAACCTCCACTTTACTGTTGTTTTCTTTTAGAAATTAGCACGTCACGGAATGTATATACATCAGAATGTATGTACAATTGTACATGGGTGGTCTTGTGGTTGAGGCGCTACTCTTGTATTTTCAGGTAGCGTATAGGGATCCGTTGGTTCATGTCCCACCCAATACCTGAATAATGTATCCAAATCAACTGCTAGAACAGTGAGACTTAAGTTCTAACTGAGCAGACTGAATAAGTGTTTTTTATCATTATCTGTTTAAGACTATGATAATTAAAAAGAAAAATTTACTTTTTAAAATAGGACTTAAAATATGTAAATTATCTTTACCCCAACACTTCATTGGAAACTTATGACAAACATCATACCTACATATTTTAGTATCAAAAATTAATAAATTATATTAATTAGAAGGAAATATCATGCGAGGAAGACTCCTGATATTCACGGGTCTGAATTTTTTACAAGATATTCACACAAATGTTACCCTACCACCTACCTACCATGCATTCACAACCAGAAAACATGGTCACTATCAGTACGTGTTAAAATAGACATCAAATATTCAGGGAGGTGATAGAAAACAAGAACAAAAGCGTCTTATCACGAGTGTCATTATTAATTTAGTGATAAGAAGACACCAGGCCTCATTACTGATAACATTTCGCAATAACAAGTGCCATTGTGTAATTGTGTCAACAGTCGCTGAAATTCACGCCCTTATTTTTTATGGCGATAAGTTTCACACATGGAGAACAGACTCGTATGTACTACTCGTACGTATACGACATACATAATATGTTCATAATTATTTACAAGTAAGTGGTATGCAACGATTCTAGTGTTTACAACATTCCACCAAAAGGCAACACTCCAACATAATACGGAAAAGAAGAAGAACCAGGGATTGTACAACAGTACAAACTGTAAGCGTAATGGGTCTCCTGTCTCGAGCCGACAGTTTAAATATTTTTATTTTTATTTATTATTTTTTTGGCATTGGTAGGCAAGTCCATTCCATACAGCTAAAGGACAGTCTAAATAAAGCACTGCTGTATAATATACCTACTTACTACATCATTGAATTGAATTGAATATTGAATGAACTTCATTTAACATTAATAAAGAACTAATTAGGTAAGTTAGGTATAAAAATGATGGATTATAATTCGAATGCTGCCTCTGCTGTGTGAACAGCACTCTTTTTCACAGAAGCTTAATATCAGCTAGCTAGATCGTCTAGTAGGTATCTCACTCTAAGTTTCCTTCTGATTTTATACATACAGGCATTTATTTATTGTTATGACAGTATGGTATTGTACTAGAGTCTAGACTGTCTAGAGCATTTATTGTTTATGTCCTTTAGGTCCACGTATCATTAGACCAGATCTTGTTACTCAAGGCAAATTTCAATATCACTGTCTCTCAGTGTTGCCACAAGTCTTGGCCAAGAAGGGCACTTTCAAGTTCTAGTTAATTATTATTAGCTTTTGTTCTATCAGTAATCACGAATTAAACCATTTAACCCTCTCAGTTGCCAACAATGTCCATTTAGTTTCTTTTTTTAACAGATATGCTTTTATTTCAGATATTATTGTTCTGCGGCTCTTTCTACCTCCCCTTCATCTCCTCTTTTTCATTATTTACATCTCTCTCTCTTCTTCAATCTTTTCCCTCTCTCTTTCTTCTCTCTCATTCATTTTCCTCCCTTGTCTCTCCTTTTCTCCTCCGATTGATTCTCTTCAGACTCATGGTGTCCTTTCCTAAAAGGCTATAGGTATTTTTATTTGATCAGATATCTACTTGCGCTTATTATTATGCGCTGTTAAAATAAAACAATTAATATAAATATGATTTGACTCGTCATTACTACTAATTCAATAATTTAAAATATTCGTTTCACTATAAATACAATCCTATTGTATTTATTGGCTGTTGGCTGCCAACAGTAAAAACTGTTGGCATAATGGGACTACCTGTCTTGCGCTGACAGTCTAAATGAAGCACTACTTATACTTATACTTATACTTATCCTACAAAGATTCTTTGAATAAACTCATCAGGAGTCAGGTTTATGCCCCAGTGAGCTTTCTCTGCCACCTAACCAGTTTTGTATATACATATGTATATTGTATAGCTATAACAAGGTGGTAGTGTAACATTATATACAGTTCTTATTTAACTCTAGGACTGTTAAACCTCAAAGGCTTAATCTGAACTTGACTTCTTATTCATTTCTGTAGTCACGACTCTAGGCAAAAGATATCTAGGTATTATTCTTGGTTTGTATTTATACTCAAACAATCTTTAAACGTTTCTTTTCACTGTAAAATTACACAGAAAACTCTGTTTCGATTGTTTGTAGATGAAAGTTATACTTTCTCAATTAAGATATGGGGGGCTTATGATTGGATAATAGTATATTATTTAAGAGCTATTATTTGGTGGGTGGTATTTTATTCTATTTTAAAAAGCAACTTGCTGTTTTTCCGAATTATTTTTCAGCAGTCTTGATACGTATAAGATTGCTGATAAGAAGTTCTTTGTACAGCTCTAAGGTGGTATTTCGAAACCAGGTTAAGATAACAAAGTTTCAGCTCATAATATATATTTTCCCCACACCTAACACTCCTAACAGTCTTATTTCCATCTTTGTGTTACAGGTACGTTTGACAACAAACCACGACTGCATGACTGAATACAGCTGAAAGTAAGATGGTTGAAATTGTAATTAATTAATAATGCAAAAATGAACCCCAGATGCTACCAATGAGCTGTGGAATGAGAAAATATATTTACATAAACATGTGAAATACGATTTTCTTGTCCCTTTCTATTTTTTGGAATCAGGAGAGCATAATTTGCGTAATTTTTTTTATTTATCAATTATTACTTCTCACCTAATTTAGAAAAAATGAACCGTTTGCAATACTTTCTATAACAAACAGTCCATTCAGGTAAGTAGATAATAGACAGTGAAAATTATGGATAATCTACTTCTACAATGTTGTTGTTTTTTTATCATCATCATAGGGTGGCGTCATCGTGAGCGATGGTAGCCAGACAGTGGAGGAATGACTCAGCTCTTCTACCAAAGTCTTTATAAGGAGGCTAATAATTGACAAGGGCCCCCAGAACCAAGCCAATGCTGGTCTACTCCCTGTTTATAGTCCCCCAGCCAGACTTGTGTTTTTTATACGGAAGTATTTATATAGGAGGAGTTTATATAGGAAGTATTATAGGTACAGGCAGAACTTTCAGAAGACCCAAACAATTTCTTGTCCCCAAAACACCTCCACTGGTGCCTGCGGAGCAGTGCGGGGGACAGTCTCAGTCTTGATCTTGATATCGCAACAATAATAGAAGATGAGAAATTCCTCCTGGTCAGTAGACGGAGTAGGGAATGTGTTTCTATCTCTGTTCCGTACAGGCTAAATGTACAGGGTGGTGTTCTTTTGTGGGCCTTGGGCAATGACATGTTTTCTTTCTCTTCTTCTCTTTGCATCATCTTGAATCTGTATAAATAGAAAAGTAGGTTCCATGGTGGTATACTTTCTTTGTCATTTGTTTTTACCAATACTGCAGCAATTAGCGAATACGAAAGAAATATTAGAACGGGCATTTTTTAAGAAATGCTTTAAATACTAGTACAAAAGATTATTTTCACTATTCCTTATTTCCTCAAATCTCTTATTCAGAAATTAAATGTATTTTTACATGTAGGTACAATATAATGTGGACCTGTTTTTATTGATTATCATGCACCCTGTTAAGACCGCGAATATTATCAATCAAGCTAAGTCATCCCATTGTTTTTAATGAAAATTCAGTAACTATATCGTTCACGCGCCATAAAAAATGTTAGTGTGATATGGTTCGACATCATCACAGCATTATTCTTTGGCTGCTTACTCTCGTTGGCTCATATATTTGCCTTCATTTCTTCACCTAGGCCGTAAAAAATAATGTCAAAAACTGATTAGCTGAAATGGTCCTCTGAATCTTGGCTCCACTGCCTGTCCTCCCCCGCGCAATAATCTTCCAACTCGTAATCTTTAATCTTTTTCTATACCTGCTTTCTTTGACGTACGTAAGGTGAATTTATAACGCTTCATTTTTCTAGAAATCTTCCGTCATTTGAATGTTTTCGCTTTTATGTCAGTCAAAAACTATTTGAAAATGATATTAATGAATATTTTTCATGTGGTTAAAAAGATTTTATTTATAACTTTGTGAAGATAGCTAACAAATTATTTTATAGAAGACGATAAAATTTAAGACACACATCATTACTTTCGATTCAATAACGTACTTAATACTAAACAAAGTTTACATATTCGATCTTGAAACAGTTGTTGTATCTTTGGTTCAAATGTTTCCTATCTTATAAAGTTCTCCTAAAATGTTGTTTTGATAACTCCAATGACGAAAGTTTGACGAACTATATCATCTTTTCATCTCTTCCGATGTCGTAGGCTTATCTCCCCCAAATCTTCTCCAGTCAATTGCTTTCCCAAAAGTTTTCCCGAAAGCCTCCCCAACGCCATTATGATTTATGATTGGAAAGTGGTGTAAATGCCGCATCACCCCCTCTTCTCATAGAAATTGCCAAACTTTTTCTTTTATTGTTTTTCGGTTCAATTCTGCAGTGAAGGCTTTTCTGAAACTTCCGACAGTTTTACGTTCTTACTCTTCTTCTCCATTTGCCTCTCTGTTTCTTCTTGCTCCTTTCATAATTGCGTCATAACGATCCGATTTCCTTGTTCATTATTGTATTTCCTTCCCGTCCCCCAACGTTATTGTCTTGTAGCTTTAAAATTATAACTAATGCATTGGATTTTGCTATTCCGTCTAATAATTTCAGATTTAAGGGTAAGGTGCATTTTGGAATGGGACATTTTATAATATGATAAAAGTCCAGTGGTTCTCAAATTTTCTACACACTTCCGTTAGAAAGTTCAAGTCTCTCAGCTTAAAATTGGTGAATAGGAAATCATTGTTCAGTCTTCATTACTAAAATAAGGTTGTGAGAATGCTTTGTCTCTGTGCTTGGTGACAGCCAAAGTACAAGTAAAAAAAATATGTAGCAATTCCAGAAGTAGGTAAGGCAACTTTCTAACTCAAACTTCTGTTTTTAGTTCAGATGTAACTTATAAAAATCGAAATGAAAAGTATCCTAGATCCGACAAACATAATTATAACTAGTCTAAAATTCTACAAATAAGCGAGGTTCTTTCGTTGTGGACACCCTAAATAAAAGAAATGTTTTCACTCGACGGCACTGTAGTTCCTGATGTACTAAATGGCTTTCTAATTCCTTGCACGAGGGAGGGTGCGTGCCGCGCTATTATATTGCGGACACTAAAATTAGATATGATTTCATTTGGCAATACAAAATAAATAATAGTTAAATCCGTCGTGTTCTCCTTTCACTTGTATGATTTTTCCTAATTTATACGAAAAATGAAAGAAATGTTGCAATATTAGAATTGCACAATGCTGACTAGCTAACAAACTAATGCCAAAAAAATCTGGTGTAAACATCACACGACTTTCCTTATCCCCAAAAAGGAGTCGAATTCCGCCACTGGTGACTCAACGATAAGAGATAACTAAAAACCAATAAAAAATTCGTAATCAGCACTTTAAAATCATTGAATTTGATATGTCACAACCCCCATCTAGGATGAATAATAAAAAAGTTAGTCTGAGCGGGTCCCCCCCAAAATACCGGTAAATTGGGGCCGAGGTCCAAAAAGTTCAAGATATCAAAAAAAAGATAAGAAGAGACCCCTATTATTTTTTTAATCTAAGAAAATGTTGTTCTGTAACTTTTTTTGTATCATTAACCAATTCATAGAAGCGGCGCTTGCGGCCAATATTTGCGGCCCTGCGGCCGCATTTTGCGGCCGATTTCAACCAAAAGTTTCGTGGTTCGTTTGGTGTATAAAATTGATTTGCATACCAAATTTCAACTCTCTAGCTCTTACCGTTCTCGAGATATCCTGTTCACAGACACACACACACACACACACACACACACAGACGCACGGACCAATGGCTGAAAACAACTTTTTTGGTATCCTGAGGCTATGATTCGTCCAGAAATGTGAAAAACTGGGTAGGTCAAATTTTCGACGAATACAATACTTTCCTTATTATAAGATAAGGAAAGTAAAAAATCCAGGCTTCTATTTATGAATGATTTAACCTCTTTTTTGGAAGAGAATGCCAAAGGCTATCACCACCCTTGATCAGGCTTTGTTTACTTTTATATAATTATACTCTTTCACTGTACCAGATGTACAATATGTACATATATAAAAATTGTAAATATATAGTTTGATCAAAATTATTTAATAATAATAACCTTAATGGTAAAGCTTTTATGAAACCTAATTTGAATTTTTGTGTAAAGTTTACTCTCACAAAATTCAAAAGTGCCTTTTCTCTCACAGTTTTCTTAAAATTTCATTTTTCAATTTTCCTCTTCATCACCGCCGGCCTTGTCTCCATAATGTCGCTCAGAGTTATTATTTTTCATATTAGTTTTTTGGCGGCCATCCAGCTGCTCTGATGTCTTCTAGATTTGTGTAGAATGTGTACAATTTACTTCATCTGCTCGTATCTTGCTAACAATAGACTCATTTTCATTCGGAATGGTTTTTTTTCACTCAAAATTTTGGATTTCTCGTAAAATATGGATTTGAACATTTTCTATTTTTGAATTTTGTGGATTTAGGTGTGCAAATTGATTTCAAAAACTTTCATTGGTATCTAAATCTTGAGATAAAAAGAACATGGGCGGTACATAAGATTTAGATTTTGCGAGATATCTAAAAATTATATTGACAGTAATAAAATACCTATATTTAGAGTATTCAATTTTAACTCTAGGTATTTAATTCTTTTTGTATTGGACTCTCTTTTGAGAAATCACCATTTTAAAAAGATTCTTTGTGCCATGGACCATAATTACCAAAGACTACACCGATTAAATTTTCTCGTATGTCCTTTTCCTACACTCTTCCTCCTACTCATTTCCAAAAATACTCACAATGACAACGAAGAATGGAAAGTGCAGTAGACAGACACATAGACAATTTTCTAACTTTAATTAAAATGTCACCCAATTGATTCTAAAACAAGATAGAAAGTGCATTTTCACAATTAAATATTTTATTTTCTTCTCTTCTTTGTCTATATGAAAAAGAACCTGATGTATCTACTTTATAAAGTTTGAGGAAGTAATCTAAGAGAAGAAACTCTCTCCACATGTCCGGAGATTTAATAAGGATTAAATTCAGAAACGGTTTCCAGATTTTTGAATTTCCTCCCTTTGTTTCGAACAATATAATTTCTTTGTCTACATTACGAGCAGAGCAATGTAATGTTCTCCGGGTCTCGAACCCCTGGTCATCGCACTTCGTTTGCGAACAGTCGTCTGCAAAAGTGGTCTATTATTTTGAAATCAATTCATTTGTGTTCCTGTGAGTTCATAGAAATGTTCTTTAAAAATCAACATGAAACAAGTTTAATTTTTTTTTTTTAATTTTGATCCTAGAATAAGTGTCTTTTCTGTAGAGAAACAATTTTCAATTAAATATTACCAAACACATTTTAACAATTGTCAATGTTCAACGCATTTTCATGAATTTTCTAGAGTGTTCATGTTTAGTGTGAAGTTAACAGCTTTTAAGCTATGGTCTTTTTCAAGGAAAAGGAAGTAAATGACTTGCATTAATATTATGTATGTGGGCTATGGACCTCATGTTAACTTAGTGTCTTGTCATTTTTTTGTTGGTATTTTCCAACTCAAATGGGATACTGAGGAGAACAGTGAGTCCTTATTAATTTTATGAAATTCTATCTTGTGACTGTGTTGTGTGCATGAGCTATCTCCACTAACTGATAGACTCTCATATCTATCTCGAGTTTTTCTCCTGGAATCGGGTCACCTAGAACAGCCAATGAGACTCGCTCCAAATGCCGCGTCATTTGTGTGTCCACCCATCCCCTCCTCCACCCAGAACATAATGACTGCAACTATTCCCATTTCCAAAACGCATCAAACAGAAATCTCGAAATGACGATGCATCTGTCTTCCTCTCTAGTTTATTGGGGTTTTAGGGGGGTGAAAAATTGGGGACGAACAAGTAGAGGGCGAAAAGTATGCTTGTTTCATGCATATGAATAGATTCAAAAATCCTAATTTGTTGGAGTAAATTTACAAATCCTCATTATCCATGTTCGAAACGATTTCAAATGTATAACATGTTCGACAATAAATTGGATGATGCATGTCCTCGATACAAAAGAAATGACACCCTGCTTCGTGACCTTGTCCTTTAGATAAGCGTTCGTGATTGCCTATTGAAATTTCTTTTTTCATACTTTGCCTACATTTGTGATGTTTACATATTATTTTATTTCAATGCATAACATTACAGATATAAACTTAGGTGTATTGAATTTGATATTGCAACTTTCCCTAAGTCGAGTACAAATGGAGAATTATAAAGTGAGTAACTCAGCCTGAACCACCTACAATGGAAAGCTTGTTAACATCACCAGCATTGCCCGCATAAGTGTGAGTAGCATTAAAATCTACTCTGCCATGTGTAGTTTGCTTGAATCAATTGCAATTTAGCATCGGTATGGTAATGTGTTAAGTTTTGATTGATTTATTGGTTTCTCAATGTATTTTATTTGCTTATATCTGCTCACTTTAATTGAAAACCATTAAACAAGCATGCGTATTCTATACGGGGTTAAGAAACTTCGGTAGTAATCATCAGAAGGTTTCCCTGCTAAACCCCTGCATTAGAATTTTCTTTTTTCCGTCGTGTCAGTATATGTGAGTGAGGAGTTTGCTCACCTTTTACCTCGATATTTGGATGAGCGAGTGAGTGAGGTTTACCTATCTTTTATGGAATTTATTTTTACTTACTATCTATTGTGGATTTACAGGATTTACTACAAATGAATGGTGTCCCTTTTTTACCAGCATCCCAGAATTCCAAGTGACATGCTTGGGCTGGTTTTGAAGGCACATCCCACGGGTCAGGAGACAGAGCGGGCTTCCACTGCACCATGCACTTTCATTTCAAGTGAAACCTGAACGGAAACGCATTACTGTCAAATCTTCTGACACTCCATGTGGGACATGTGTACATTGCTACGTGGTGTTCTCCATTGAGCGAATAAAGCTACGGAAGTTAGTGGGCAGATTAAAGAGCGAGTGTATGTAGGAGAGACTTGACTTGAGGTAGGTGTTTCGCCTGTGCGGGCGAGCCATGACCAAGTTAGAACTAGACCTGACGAGATGTGGAACAGTTAGTATTCACTGAGCAGGTAAACGAGGCTCGCGTTTGAATTTAAAAGAAATATCTTTTGGTCAAGAATGCCAAAGTAAAAAGAGAAGAAAAAATAAATACAATGAAAGCAGAAGGACATCCTGAAGAATTTGAATATGTAAATTTCAATGTAATAATGTTTTAAAATGGTCCATTTGCTGTATTTTTAGGGAAGTACCAAAACGTAGGTAGCTTTGTTTTAGTTTAAATTGAATTGTTTCTCTGACCTATACATAATTTATTATTCTTGAGGAGTGAGACAGTTCCAAGTAAAAGCATGAGGCAGCTTCTGTGTACAATGTGTCCTGCAAATATGTAGTTACCTGCCTTGAAGTCTTTGATTTATAGTGGAAGCGCTCTATTACAGATTGTTTTGATGTAGGAAATTGTATTTATTACCCATGTGTCTTTTCAATAGAAAAAAGTCTGTACGATTTAAACCTGTATTTTAGACTTAAAAAAAAATGAAAATAAAAACACCTACATAGGTTTGATGATATTTTTTATGAGAAGGTAAACCATACTTCAATGACTTCATAAGTTAGACAGGTTCCTACACAGGAGATGAAATTCGACCTTGAGGCATCGACAATATGCGGTATGATAACAGGAATTTTGACATGTCGCAGTTTGTTTTGTATATTTTGTCTTGTAGGATATGTAGATTTTACCTGATATTAATCTGCCTATCCAGCCATCTTCGTTACTCCAAGGAAATAATCACTCGATGTAACCGACAGTTTAAGGTGAAATGCTAATTTTGTCTGAGAATGATCTCATCGTAAAGTTTGCAAGGTTTGCGTTGCCTTCAAACTTTGGGTAATTCCATTTACTTACCAAGGAAGTTTTTATTCAAAATTCGTTTTTTGATAAGATGACACATAGAAACCCTCAACGATGTGTTACTTCATAGCTTTACCGCACGACTCACAGTTTCCCGTACTTGAAAAGCTGTTTTCTTATACTGAGTCAAATAGTGAGTCTCTAATAAAAGCAAAACTCTGTCTATAACTAGTGTGGTCATCAAGAGTTTCTCTATAGTTAGGATATGAAGAGTAGTGATCAAGGAAGAAGATGTGAATAAAAGAAAATGCAGAAAATCATGTAAAGCTGATCCTCGGTTCATTCGAGTCAAGGGATGGACTTCCTCCTGGAACGCCAGAACGTGTCTTATTGTGGATTTTACATACCTACAAGTATATGAACAAAGTATCCCACTGCTCTCCTTGATTGTGAATGAATCAACGCGATAAGCCAAGCTGTTGTGAGGTAGCCGCCAGCAAAACGTGCTTCGTAGGGACCTCTGATAAGATTCCATGTTTGCCTTATGCTGGGTGTGCTTTGTCCAACTCAACATCTGAATGTTGATGACGTCATCAATACTGGCTTGCGAATGGAGGAGTCATCAAAACTGCCCACATGAGAATGCATACATATACCGATATACCCACTCAGCATATAATTTCATTAAATTTCCATTGGTATTGGTAACAGAGTCTTCAGTGCCAGAGTTTCTGTGTAGTTACAATGAACCTGTTATGAGCCATTTAAAGTATATATTAGGCTAGGTCAGAAGACCGCTAAATGTTTTGAATTTTCTTAATGAGGTTGATACCTTTATTTTGGAAGACTTCTAACATACCAAATTTACCCTAAGATTTAGACGCCACTGAATGTGATCGATGAAACCTTGCAACACAGACACCTCCGAAATCATCCAATCTAAACGATCAAACCTGGCAAATATTCTTCACTTTTTGCAAACCATTCAATGTAACTGGTCAAGTACACTCATCAAAACCATTCAATGTAACTACTCCAACCTAGCAATTTTCTGCACCTTGCACACATGCACCCGCATGCACTATACAGATTCCTATAATGCTATACCAGGAATATGCACCTCTGCTCACCACGCAATGAATGAGTTCAGGCGATTTCCCGTGCTATTAGCTCTTTCTGCCCTCCAGTTGCATATTTTATGCACATCCCACGTTTTGCTCATGAGTTTATCAAGTTGCTATAAGTATTATATAATTGTGTATCGGCCCACTAATATTCTGCCACTGACGCCATTGAATGTGATCGATGAAACCTTGCAACACAGACACCTCCGAAATCATCCAATCTAAACGATCAAACCTGGCAAATATTCTTCACTTTTTGCAAACCATTCAATGTAACTGGTCAAGTACACTCATCAAAACCATTCAATGTAACTACTCCAACCTAGCAATTTTCTGCACCTTGCACCCGCATGCACTATACAGATTAATATAATGCTATACCAGGAATATGCACCTCTGCTCACCACGCAATGAATGAGTTCAGGCGATTTCCGTGCTATTAGCTCTTTCTGCCCTCCAGTTGCATATTTTATGCACATCCCACGTTTTGCTCATGAGTTTATCAAGTTGCTATAAGTATTATACAGTATGTTTCAGAAAAGGTGGCCACCCCCTCGTAACTTTTGAACGCGACGGAATTTTTCAATTCTGTAAAGTCCTAGGTATAGGAAGTGCCCTATGGCCCATCCTGTGGTCATATTTATTTTTAGCCCCGGTTGGCCCTTCCGGCTTTAAGGCCATATATTTTCATTTTTCTCGCGAATTTTAAATGGAATGCTGTATTTTTTATTCCTGTTAATTAAAGTCCAAGTTAGGTTGAGTATAATGAGCTTTTAAAATTTTCAAAAACCTTATCAGGGGCGGAGCTAGTAGGGTGCAAGTTTCAAAATTGTTACACCCTGTATTTCAGCGTTAGTTAGATTTTTTAGTACTTTTTTTATGTTCATAGGTTCAAAATATTGTTTTACACCATATGAAATCAAAAAAAAATCCTTGTTTACTTCTAATCAGGGTCATAGTAAGGTTTTTGTAAAAGTACTTTTTTTCTCACGTCAATTTTTTCGTAAATTAATGGTGTTCTCGAAATTGGCATTTTTAGAGGTGAAAGTCTGCAGTGACATATGTTTTTTATGCTTGAAATCGAAAGAAAACTTAACGGAGAAGCGATTAAAATCATAAAAAAAAGCCATTTAACCTGCTAGTTTTTTCACGACAGTGTCCGGTAAAGTGAGTGAATTTCGTATTGGATTTTTTTGTTGTTGAGGAAACACAATTGGCATAGAAAATAAATAATACCTAATAAGGGAATAATACTTCAATTAACATAACTAAATGCGAAATTAAATTAAGATTATTTCTTCTAAATCAGTGCCGGATAATTTTTTTTCTCTCTCTCTTACTCTCTCTCTCTCTCTTCGCCTCTTTAAAATAATTGAATTGGTTTAATTTTCACCCCCAAGAGTTTGGTACTTAACCTGGTATTTTTTTCTCTTAAATTTCGAGATAATTAGATTTTTATTTAGAGACCTGGTATTCATTACTAGCAACACCAGTATGATTTTTTTTTTTTTAAATTTGGGTTTAATATCGCGTTTCAACTGCATGGTCATATCATAACGGGGGTGTTACATTCCATTCGCAAGAAACTCACCAACCTCCTAAACACATTTATCTCACCCAGCCTGGGTTAGGCCGGAATGCCAACATCACGAAGTCTTCTCCTCGCTGGACGGTGCTTAACTTCGGTGATCCTACAAGAATCGTTGCATTCAAAGCGCCATCGGACTGACTCCAGAATTATTGACAATGTGTTTTCTACAGATTTTACCAACTTACCAACTAAAATTGTCTCAAGAGGGGACCCCTAGGCCGACTTTAGAAGCAGCATTATCCGATAATTATTTTTGATACAACTTGAACTTTGAAAAGTGAAAAAAAAGAGAGAGAAAAAAAAAAAAAAATATCCGGCACTGATTTAGAAGAAATACTTTTCATTTAATTTCGCATTTAGTTTTGTTTATTGAAGTAATATTCCCTTATTAGATATTATTTATTTTCTATGCCAATTGTGTTTCCTCAACAACAAAAAAATCCAATACGAAATTCACCCACTTTACCGGACACTGTCGTGAAAAAACTAGCAGGTTAAATGGCTTTTTTTATGATTTTACTCGCTTCTCCGTTAAGTTTTCTTTCGATTTCAAGCATAAAAAACATATGTCACTGCAGACTTTGACCTTTAAAAATGCCAATTTCGAGAACACCATTAATTTACTGAAAAATTGACGTGAGAAAAAAAGTACTTTTACAAAAACCTTACTATGACCCTGATTAGAAGTAAAAAAGAATATTTTTTTGATTTCATATGGTGTAAAACAATATTTTGAACCTATGAACATAAAAAAAGTACTAAAAAATCTAACTAACGGTGAAATACAGGGTGTAACAATTTTGAAACATGCACCCTATTAGCTCCGCCCTTGATAAGGTTTTTGAAAATTTTAAAAGCTCATTATACTCAGCCTAACTTAGGCTTTAATTTACAGGAATAAAAAAATATAGCATTCCATTTAAAATTCGCGAGAAAAATGAAAAAATATGGCCTAAAAGCCGGAAGGGCCGACCGGGGCCAAAATAAATATGACCACAGGATGGGCCATAGGGCACTTCCTATACCTAGGACTTTACAGAATTGAAAAATTCGGTCGCGTTCAAAAGTTACGAGGGGGTGGCCACCTTTTCTGAAACATACTGTATAATTGTGTATCGGCCCACTAATATTCTGCTCACACATACACTTGCTCTAGTTTCTTTCATACCTACTCATAAGCCATGTACCCCGTGTACCTCTATGTATGATATGAAAATTATTACATAGGTTGTAAATAATATATTATGGTTTCTATGCATACATTATAAATTTCTCTATCAGTATGTCGGCCCACTTAATTTCACTCCATTCAAAATCATACATACATATGCTCCAATTTCTTCTATTCCTACTTGTGCACCAGATTGCACCAGTTCTTGCATACTTATATTGCTTATGTATACGTTTGGCCTAAGTGTGATTACTTAGAATCATAATTATTTACATTAATAATTATTATGTATTGAAAATCTACTGTATGGGCGTGAAGGCGTCGGAGAATTTCCTTCTTAAAATATCTTGTTTTCAAGATTCCAAGCAATTTATATGAGGCAAAATATTTTGTATCCCATAAGATTTGCAAGCCTTCGTTCTTTCATATTGGCGAGTGTTGTTGTTTCTCATTGATCTTGCTGTCAATGTTGATCGTTTAGAAACAGGAAGCTGCATTCCCATTCAGCTATTTATTGATTATAGTGTGGGCGTTTCCCTCTTATATTGAGATCTATATTTGTATAGTAAGATTATGACACTATGTATGGATTATTATCAGTTGCATCACTGTTATCAAGAAACTAGTGGAGATGGAACATCAAAAGCAATATTATAGTACTTTAAAGTGACGTTTAAACTTTAATCACAACATAATAAAATTATGTTAACAATAATGGACCTGTACCGTAGAAAGTATAATTATTAGTAGCAAAATAGCAGGCATCTCTTGGATATTTCTAATACGAGTATGTTCAATGATGAACTGTTAAAAGTTTTGTATACATATTAAATAAATTGTAAAAAAAAACATGATTATGTACGCCACAAAATGAGAAACATGATCAAGAACATAAATGATAATAGAAAACGCCTGTATTTTATTTCTCAGCAAAATATTGAAATCAACAACATCGTTTTACACAAGCGCCAGCAGAGACAGAATTTACGAGAGCTCTGATTCTAAATGGACTTGCATGGTGGTCCGAATTTTGTGATCTGGTTCTTTGTTGGGTTCCAGAGAAATTTGTCCCATCACGTCACATATTGATCCACGAGCCCATAAAGTTCCAAGTAGATCGACAGCCTGGCGTCTGAATGAGATAAAGATTCTGATATGGAGGTACTTGTCGGTGATATTACACTTCTTATTAAAGATTACAGATATCGTGGATGTTATATGAGAGATTGTGTCGTTTTCTGGTGCGAGGCAATTAAATGGGATCTAATGTGTCTGCAGATTAGATTTAAAAGTTTTTAAGTTGTGGATTTGAATGTTGGTGATTCACCTGAAGTCGTCAGAGTCATGGGTGTTTCAATAAATGATTCTATGATGAGAAATAGATTTAATTAATATAGATGTGACTACACGTACAATTGTACATAGTGTGCACAGTCTGTGTCAGTAATCTCACTATTCTATACATATCAAGCTCGCCGGGAGGCGAGCGCTCGTCAAGTAGCGCCAGCCCACCGGCCTATATTAACACGAAACAGAGTTTATATGTATTTTGTTTTATTGTTTTCGCCCACTTCCCGCTAACTTTTATCACTTTTTATTTCAAATTCGTAATGAGACGCGAAAATAGATTGTGTTTCACGAAAGCGCGAGGTTCCTACGATCAGTTAAAGTCGTTTTCTGGCCACGCCGAAAATCTTGAGTTTCATTAAAATATTCATACAGGTTTTTTTTTTCTTCAGACCAATTTTCTGTCAAGGGTACAGCAATGTGTGCTTGTCGTGGAAAGACGTGAGCTACGTTTTTGGATAGGGAATTTTTATTTCTGCATACCTTTTATAGTTTCAAGTATTTATTTTTTATAGGATAGGAGATATAGCCTTCTAAAATAAAACCGGAAAGTTGCACAGAGCCGCCCCTGGTTATCTTGGAGCTGCGATTCTGGTATTTTTCGAAAGGCCTTACCATAGGAAAAAATATAAAAATATAACCAAAGTATTACACTGGACCAAACTTGAGTTAGGGCCTTTGAAAGGTATACTTATTTTGGAGCCCAGAGCCGTCTATTGTTATCCTAGAGATGTATTTCTTATGTTTTTAGAAAGGTCTAGTCAAAGGGAATAAGATCACTTCATTTCAGATGGTTGAAACAAGTGGAAAAGTCTTTAAAGCCCTCTACAGGAATATCTATAATGAACCCTGGAGCCACGCCTAGTTATCCCAAGTTGATGACTGAAGGTTCTTTCTACAGATCTAATTACACAGAATTATAATACGATGTAAATAAAATTTTAGAAAAATCAGCGACAGTGTGAGACATAAAAAGAAAAAAACTGAATTTACATTTTTGAGAGTAACAAAAAATCTTCGCCTCACATACAACTTAAAATATGGGTGGAAAATAATCGTCTTTACTTCATCCAAGCTGCCAGCAGACTGTTTCATCAGAATAGGAATAATAACGTCCTCTAAATTCGTTCAAAGATTTCTACATCACGATAATATTATCATAACAATCATAATTATATTTCAGAGGTAAAACATTTCTTCAAACTCATTACTGAGAGGAAGCGTGCCTCTGATATTATTAGAAAAGTATAAATATTGGCCAGTACCCAGTAAGAGGCAGAATATTGATTAATGTAGAATTGTAGATCAAAATAATGATAAATATAATAAAATATTAGTCGACGATCACAGAGTAGTCTCTGTGATCGTCGACTGGTGTAGGTAAAACACAAACTTTGCAAGGTGACCTGGGTTCGAATCCCGGCTAGGTAGAATTTTTACTCTGTACTTTGGATGGCCGGTTTTCTTTTATATCTCGTGAGAAAAAAAACAGTAGTTACTAGTTTAAGTCAACCTCCTATGACGGTTTAACTTCGAATGAAGTGAGTATGGTTTAACTCGATCAACATTGATATGTCACAATATAACTATCGGTCTACCTATACTATGTATGTAACGTGATATAAGTTGCATATTTTGTCCAATCGAGCTGAAATTTTCAGGGTATGTTTCATGGATACATGTTTGCCTATTAATTAATAATTATTAAATGTATATCTAGCCAGCCTCCGTGGCTTAATGATTGTGACTACTGCCCGAAGTCCAGAGTTCCCGAGTTCAACTCTCGGTTGGGGCAGACTTTTCGACGAAAATTCTGTTCCATCCAAACACGTGAGGCTCGCATTTCCGGCCCTACCCACTCTTAGTGAGGTTAATGTGGGTAGCTGGTACGATTCCCAGCGAATGGAGGGTAAAACCCCCGTCCTGACTATCTCAGTCAGGACGTTAAAACCAAATAGAATCAACTGGTCACAATAGATCTAATTTGGTCGCAGTGTTAATTGTAAGGGTTTCATTGGAAACCCCTAATTTATTGAAACACTAGCGGTTTACACCCGCCGCTTCGCCAGCCCATCACACACACACAACACACCACACCACACCACCACACACATCACACATCATACACTCACATCACACAAAAACACACACCACACACTCACACCACACACTCACACCACACACACACACACACACCACCACAGACAACATACACACATCATAGACTCACATCACACAAAAACACACACCACACATACCACACCACACCAAACCACACCACACACACACACAACACACACATACCACATTCACACCACACCGCACATAAAAGTAAAAATGTGAGAAAAAAATTGTGTCACAATCCACTTTTTGTCCTTACCCGGCAAAGCTCAAGAAGGGCTCATCAGAATTTGCGATCGATATGTCAAAGGAAAGCTCAGACCCTTGCCTAAAACTTTCTCACTTTGAGTTGATATGTCACTTCAAATTAAAAAAAAAATGTCATTTAGGTCGCAATATTTTACGTGTTACCCATCCATCTTTTTACCTTACCTGGCGTAGCTCAAGAACGGCTCATCAGAAGTTCGCGATCGATATGTCAATTGAAAGCTCAAATCCTTGCTTAAAACTTTCTGGCTTTGAATTGATAGGTCGTTGCGACAAATTTCGAGAAAAAATGTTATTTAGGTTTAAAAACGTAAAAAAATTGTGTCGCCCTTCCAAGTTTTAGGACTCGTAATTGCTCGAATCCACTATTCCATTTACATCCGCTCTCAGAATCTCAAAAACCAAGTACAAAAGAACCTGGGTAAATACTCGGTACTTTTATGTAATCGATTACTGAAGTACCGGTTCTATGAAATACTCGGTATTACCCATCTCTAATTATTGCCAACAATACTGAAACGGGGTAAAAATTCTGTTAGTGAATCTAGCAGTGGGTTTCAAAATTTGAAAAGATCAAGAAAATTGCTCAGCGCTATTTAGTGTCACTGAAAGGATCACACTTGTTATCTCAAGATTTCTCCTCTCTTCAGAAAGTATACTGTAAAGTTTTCTCTCAGCATCTTTCTAAAGTTTCTTTTTTGTTTGCGGGGCTTGGTGGAAAAAGGGCGCAAGTCGATTTACGCGCTTTTTGCATCACTGATTGAGGAAAATTAATTAAATCAAAAAGTAGTGATATCCCCCAAAAAACACTTCGTGTAAAAATAGTCGTCAAGTGTTGGAATAATTAAAAAGAACTGATATCAAAAACGTCAATTTTCTATGTTTCAAAGAATTATTTTTCACGTAATTAGTCACACAACAAAATAATACTCTTGAAAGAACCATGTTGTATAGTTACAGAACCACGTCCTTGACTACTGCACACTGTTTTGTTCTGAAATTTATGTGTAGTAATCTGCTAACAAAACAGTGTGCAGTAGTCAAGGACGTGGTTCTGTAACTATACAACATGGTTCTTTCAAGAGTATTATTTTGTTGTGTGACTAATTACGTGAAAAATAATTCTTTGAAACATAGAAAATTGACGTTTTTGATATCAGTTCTTTTTAATTATTCCAACACTTGACGACTATTTTTACACGAAGTGTTTTTTGGGGGATATATTATACATAAAAAATGTCTTCTTTCTTTCATATTTGTACTACATAAATTGAATATTTTATGTAGAATATTTTAGAAATTCTAGTGTAAACATTTTTCCCCCAACAGTTTCGAACTCACACGATGAATATTATTTGCCAGTATTGTTGAGTGCACAATATGAATTTGTATTTTATGTTGTTTACAATAGGTACTACTGCAGGAAAATCCCGTTATTACTTCAAGATTTAGAAATCATACATACCTATAAATCTATCTTAAAATGGGAAAGTTTCTATGCAATAGTTCTTTTTAATTAGGACAAATAGGCTCATTCTTAATTAGCATAAAGACATTTCTCAGACGTCTGAAATGGTTTTGTGTGTACTGAAAGTCTAATCCCTGGCTCCAGGTCTAATATCTAACCAAAATCTTTAGTATGACCGTCCTGGAAGTCTAAATATGGGCAACCCGATTCTTCGAATAGAATCACAACAAAGGATCTTAGATATCCCCGCTTGTTGGCATCAAAAAGCATTCGAGCATTTGAATATTAGGTCGGAACTCTTCCTAAGAGATGAGTATTGCGCTGCAATTCCTATCTACAAAAACAAAAGCGCACATTATCATACAAGATATTGCAGAGTGCATCTTCCAGTGCATAGATAATCCAATTGTTTCCGTAACACAATGGGTTCGGGTTGATTCATGTTTTGATATGATACTAAACCGTTGTTAAAGAACTTTGTCTCTTGCAACCAATTTTCATCGAATTCTCGAAGAGCTTTGGAAAGTTGGGACTCAATGTTACCTCTGTTTGTTAGACAAGTGTACTTTCAAGTCTGATTTTTCAAACTTTCGTATGGTTAAAATTTGACAATAACCATCAATATTATTCCTGACAAAAAGGATTTTTCAATCCATCTGTTGGCACAATGACAATTAACATGGACATGTGATGGTTAGTGAGACAAAAACTGAACAGAGCTTTCCCTATTCTCCGAGTAGATACAGTATTGGGGTAGGGTAGGGATGACAAGTCACACTCTGAATTGAGTTTGGGGATGATGCAGCTATTTCTCAACTAGGACGGCTGAAATAATAATTCTAATTGAGGGTGACTTGACATTACTGAACGGGAAAATTAAGGGAGAGACATTTGCTCCAGTATTGCAACTCCTTTCTCATACGACACATTGAAATAGATATTTTCAAAACAGCCTTCAGTCAACTTCGGTAGCCTCTGTGGTCGAATTGCTTCCATTTGTGCGAAATTAAAATTACACTTCAAATAAGTTACTGTATCAGAAAATTGTGCTTTTCAAAGTACCTGTGTATATTTTATTCCAAAATTTGGACCTAATAGGTTCAAAAAATTATGTTCTATTGTTCTATCCATTGACCATTAATAGAACATACTCGTCTGTGTATCTACAGCGATATTGGAGAAGACTAAGTTCAGTCAAGAAGGGTGAATTATCATTTATTTTGTTGTGGAAGTGGAGGGGATATGAAAGGGATGAGACGTAAGTTAACTTGGCCTTAATTAAGATGTGATGTGACGCTGACACCCTCAAATACGGACTGAACACTAGGGAATGAGGAATTGGGTTAAGAGGGATGTGTCACCAATGAAGTTCAGGAATTTCTTTGTTAATATTGTTTCCTCGAAATAAACTTTGGAACAGGGATGTACGGAGTAATACAAAAACTTATCATTTCTTGTAAACTTCTTGGTACAGTGTCCGGTTCAATGTTTCTCCTTCATTGTTACATTAAATTTCTGTATTTTCCAGTATCTAATTATCACTTTTTTTCCTCCTCCAACAGTTTTTTTTTTATTTCCAACAGTTCTGGCTATTGACCAACCTACACAATACTGAGTTTCAGTCAGCTAGAAAACACCTAGATACAGTTCAACGACATGGAACAAGTATTATTATTTAAAGTAACTTCGTAGTGGAATTTCAAAAATCACGAAGTTATTGTTATTGTTGTTAAGTTCCAGTCATAAACTAAAAAGTAAACAAGAACAAAGAAGGCAATAAAACAAAACAATAAAGCAAAAATAGTTTCTCTGTGTGAAGTAAAAAGTCCAATCCTAGAGGGAACGGAGGGAAATATTAAAGATTTATGGGATAATGCATAAACGTTTTGAATATTTAATGCTTACAATAACTTTGTTTATAGGAATTTTAACAAAAATTTACTATATATTATGGTTAAAATATTTTCGTAATTTTCAAGTCGAATTTGGAAAAGGGCAGTGAATAAAAGCGCAAGCAGTAATCGCGTATAATGTAGATCAATGTAGGCTAAAGTTAGTCTTCAGTTGTTTCAATTGTGATTCATATAGGACAGTCGAAGAAAATGATTATTTAAAATAATACCCAAATAAATGCATTTAGTTTTACTATCTTATTAGTCAACACCAGTAACATTAAGTTGTGCGTCTACGTACCTTTGCAACAGCAAAAATATCTGCAGTTAATTTAACGATTTGACATCTACTTTAAGATTTTTTTTTTTTTTTTTTTGCACGATCATTTGACCTTATACAAGGGGCCATCATCATCTATAAAAATTAGAATCATATAATATAATTTATTTGTTTCCAGAGAATTATGCATGATCATAACAATAGGTAAAACACGGTTCTCGCATTGGAAGGTTCTGCTGGGATTATTTCTAAGAATCAATCCTGAGATGAGTCCTAAAGGCGGCTGAAATATCAATAAATTCTGCGATTTATTTTCTTAAATTTATATTACCTCAGAGTTATTAGCTGAAATAAAAGTTCAAAAAGACTGGTAATGGAAGCATTTTGCATAATCTTGGATCACATTTTCCGTAAGGTAAAACTTTGAAAAGTAGGTAAGTACGGTCTTGTCAAATTCTATCAGTGTCATGGCAAATATAAAATTCTCTCAAAACCACATGCAATTTTCCCGGAAATATTGTGTCCATAAATTTAATGACATGACGAGCCGCAAAATGCATTCAAGTGGAACAAATCCGCCTGATTGGTTATGCAGTGTGACAATACCACACACCGGAGACTGATGGTTACACGGTTCAATTAGAGTGATTGACGTTCATCGTCTCGGGAACTTAATATTCTGAAGTTACATACATTATTTATAGCTATTGATAATTGATCCTGAAAGTTTATTCATCGAGCACATCAGACAGGGAAAAGTTCTCAGGAAACAAATTGACTGTTAACTGAGAAACTCATGATGAAATTCGACTTGACTCTAAAATTATTATAAGATCAGAAGTGCTTAGGGTTAGAACATACAAGTACCTACCACAAGAAGGGTTCATTTTCTTTGTTAAGCTTTTAAAATCTGTTTATATACCTTCCTGTACCAATGTTTGGAATATACGGTTTATTATAAATCCCTCTCAGAGGTTGTGGGTTACATGATGATCCTCTTCAAACATCTCTAGCCCCAGGGATGGAAATGCCAAGCAACAGGTACTTCGTAACAAGTGGATTCCCATCCCTTCTTCAAACCCTAGACCCGAGGCTTCTGAATCTCCTTACAAGGAAACCGGTAGGGGTCATTTCAAATAGATCACGTAGGGCTTCACTGTAAACAAATTCTCTTGTCTGTTTGGTTTCGGAGATCGTAGAATGTAGAATGTACGATCTGAGATATCGTGTAGCTGTAGATAATGTAGAATGTACGATCTGAGGTGCTTATAATTGTGGAGAATAATGAATTAATGACCATAGGTACATATAAAATACCTACTTAATACAAATCACATTACAATACATTATTCAAATATTACTGTTAAAACCGTTCACCCATCATGAAAATTTACCTATATATGTAGTTATCAAACATGTCGGCCGAGGTGTGAAGAACGCCCTATACATAAAAAAGAGACATATTAGTTATACAAGAGATAATAAATAATGACTGTAGCAACATTCCTCTGACATAACTTTACATAATAATTTACCACAGTGATTGTATAGAATAACACTTCAATTGCAGAAGAAAAAAACGAAGCAAAAATCCGCACAATGTTTTAGAACTAGTTGAAAATTCATATTATTCGCACATGTGTGAGAAGTCTTGAAGCATATCGAACAATCTCGTCTGGCTGAGTTGGTCCATTAGCATTTAACAACAAACAGAACCTTGCATTGGATACTGAAACTCCTCATAATTCGCACGTGTTGACGAAGGAAGCATGATTGATTTCGTTATGTGAGATTTACTAGCAATTCGCACATGTATGAAACATGCAATGCAAACATGAATAGCCAAAAACCAATGGTATCTCGCAAGTGACGTGTGAGAAGTCAGCTCTATTATTAGCATCATAATCCTGACCGGCCTTGACTTTGCCCGAACTTAATCAATTAATATTCACCTGCTCAATTTCGTGACGGAGTTGAGTGAGGAGTTACGACCTCTGGTTCCGGCGGCTCTGTGATGCAACCACGAGGATTTATTAATAGAACCGCGACCGTTTGGCTCTGGCCTGCTATTTCTTCCATTCCTGTTCAATCCTCTCAACTCCATGACGGAGACCGATCTGTCTGTAAATTCAGTAAGTTAACAGAAATACTAGGGGTGCAATTCATTTGGTAACATACGATTTCTGTATTCTAAGTATTTTTTAACTTTGGTTATTGCCTTGCTAAAATTATCATTAATTTTTTTGAAATCCTAATATATGTATAACGGCGGAAACTGAAGTTACGTTCATCAACATCCTCATAACCCTGGTATTGAAGAGACAGGACAAATTACTGGAAGTCCTTGAAGAAGTTGGCAGAAACAAACACTACCTTGGCGGTGCTATCTCATTCATCCTGAAGATTAAGATCATGCGTTGAGATAAATCTTTCTTAGTCCAAGTGGCGCTTTAGACAAATTCTGGTCCTTGAAGGTGATGCCAACCAATTGATATAGAAGAATTCCTAAGTTACTATCGTTTGAGCTGTTTGTTTTGATAGTGTGTGGCTCTGCACTCTTTTAATATGGTTGTTGTGACACTCTTGTCATATTCCTTATTTCTTTCCTCCTGGTTTTTTCTTCTAACCAAAAGAAATTTTGTTTGAATGTATACGTTGCTTGTTTGTTACTTGAAGCTTTAGGCCTGTAGCATGTAATAGAACATTTTTACATATTTTAATACGGTCGGTTCCTCCTTGCATACATTGAAAATAATTGATGAGCATGCCTTTGAGTTACCTCAGGGACCTGGCCTATAGGATTGAAGGATGCCCTACTTGTATGCAGCCGTGGTGGATTTCAATACTTGCACCTAGATCTCATCTCTTCTATTTTTGATTTACGACGCAGTAGTCAAGGGAAAGGAAGACCTCTACATGTGCACTGTGCACGTGGTACACTCACTATAAGTTCATTCATAATGAATACTCGTGTTGATCAAACACTGCACAAATCAATCAGCCAAGATGTAAATCAACCTTTAGACTTAGGAATGGCTGCTCTATTTCCAACTCGTTGTGCAGGGTGGTCCAAAATAAACTCTCCAGGTTACTTTCTAACATAAACAATCCAGCGTTCATATTCGGAGAAATTCTCAAGACCTCTTTTGCAAAGTGATGCAAGAGTCACGCTGTAGCATCCCTTATCACCGCTTGTATACAATTAGGAAATGTGTTAGTAACATGAACATCTAATACTTCTTGACTGTTGATCTATTGACTGTTGATAACACAACTATTTCATTCAGACTTAAATCAAGAAATCATTCTAAAAATAATCTTCTGTTGGGGCAAGGACTGTGAATGTGACAGACCTCTCCTTTAATAAATAATATTCATTAAAAAAAAATCTTCTGTAGTAGACGCAAAGGCTATCTCAGTTATTTAAGCCAACTGACGAAATCTGCTAGCTCAAGATGCTCGTGTTTCCCACTCTAACATGAAGCGGTCCGAAGCCTGGGTCAAAAAGAAGTGAAGATTTTCTGTTAACCATTCACCTTCATCCGTATTTTCGTTTTATTTATTATTTATCTCTTAAAAGTAAATTATTTAAATGTGTTTGAATGAGAAATATAGCCCATCAAACAATAGAACACTTAAGGAAAAAATATGAGTACCTATAAATTCCGTTAATGTTTTAATTCACTAGGAATAGTGTTCCCTCGTAGGTGGGATAACTTTCAATGAATAACCACCCAACTGATATTCAAATTATCTAAAGCCTTCCGTCACAGTGTTCTCTGTTTCTTTAGAGCAACTCATGAGTCTCTCATCAAACTCGAAAGTTCACTATCAGATTAGTTTTGTCCATTGAATCACCCTCAGCTTGACTTCTGAGCACTCCCAACAAGGATAACTTCAGCAGTAAATCTTAGACCGGTGCCCATTCAGAAGTCGACGCGTCGCTTCGTACTAAATCTTCCTGCCACATTACCGCTTTTATCAATCGCAATCACATACGTATAAATATAAGTAATGCATTTGGCTGAAAGTATTCATAGGGCAATAGTATAAGTATAAGTATAAGTAGTGCTTTATTTAGACTGTCAGCGCAAGACAGGTAGTCCCATTATGCCAACAGTTTAACAAAGCACCTCTTTATTTATTTGAGTATAAATATTTATAAATATTTGAGTATAAATATAATTTGAGTATAAATTGAGTATAAATAGTAACGTCACCATTGCGTAATTCCGCACTAATGGTTCTATTCAAATGTACAATCTTTCTGTAGGTATAATTATGCAATATCCACTGTCAATATTACTCTCACATGTTGCATTGTGCTACTGGAGGTAACCTCTGCCTTGTATGCACTTTGTGCATGTATAGTGTATACTCTTGTATATAGTCAGTATTCCAACTTTTAATACTTCTGACAACAATTGTGTGTGCACCTTGGATTTTAAATTTCCTCTACTAGGTCAAATATTATATTTAATTTACTATATCAACATAGTGAATGACATACATAATTATGTATCTGTTAAAGAGTTAGTATTTTTTTAAGCTAATGAATCTGTGAGCGGGGACTGCGGTTCTCCGGAATAAATTAAAAATTGAAGCTGACAGTGAATATAGGTAATATTTTTGTGCGCTTTGATGGGTTAAACTCCAATGATTGAATAATATGAATAAGTAGATAAGATTGTTTGAGTCTTGCATACTTTTTTGTCAAACAGCGTGCAAAGTTCGATTGCATCCTAACAAAAAGTCCATCATAACATAAGACAATCCAGAAGATTCTCTTTATTGTGTTCTCATCTCGTCCTGTCAATAAATACTGCAAGATAAATGATCTTTTGAAACACAATGTCATGATGAAAACAAGAATCCTAGAGAGATAGATAAAAGCCAATCTACATTTACTGGAAACCATAAAACACCGAGAGAAGATGAAAATGACAGAGAACATTTCAAATAAATCAAATGTGTCTGTTTTTTTACAAAAAGAAAAAGAAATTCTTCTGAAACCTTTTAAAAACAAAAGAAATTTATTAAATTGCTATTGGAGAAAAGACATGAAGGGTCTACCAGGGATGATAATTCACAGGCTTTTACACTACCACCGCATTCGAATTGAGGGTTTTATATTCTGCTGATCTACTCTCATCTTTCTTGGTTATTCTCTCAATAATTTAAGATCGATCTCGAACATTAACATAATAGATTGACTTTGAACTTTGTACTCAGAGCATATTAGCATGTTTATGTGCATTGAGATCAACTCACAAAAAATGACTACTAAATATTCAAAACAATAAAATTACTTATGGTACTTTCAAATTCCTCATATTTATGTGGAAAATATAAGAAATTATTTTTACTATTGTTTTAGTATAGGTATTACTTAAGCACCCTCACACAATTCTTTGTGAATCTAACCTATCCCGTTCAAGAACATCTTATGTCATTCAAGTGTCCCAGCTGTTTCAAGACTTTCAAGTAGTCATTACCCTAAATAAAGTGTCCTCCAAATGTATTAGACTTCCTTAAAAGTACACTGTACTTGAGCTTAATGCTTCCAACTTCGTATGCGACATTGTTGCTAAGTAAATACACTGTTTCGGAGTGAGTTGAGAGCCTCCTAGTGTGCTGATAGAGTTCGCATGTAGTGGATTGTAATAATGTACTTGCAACTCTGTGGGAATCGGACATGTAAATGTGCCATATGGCATATATGGAATCGTAATATTGGTTCAGTATTTCATTTAGCATAGCGTTGTAGTTTAGTTCATAGTGGAATGAATTTAACAAGGGGCCTGTTCACATAAAAATGAAGTTTTTTAGGTGGATAATTTTTACACTTACTGTTGTTTCTTTGCTGAAAATTTAACTATATTCTATTTATAATGAAGACATATACATAGGTATATTCTATTGAAAAATTATTTTAGTTATAATTATTTCTGTTCAGTGAAAAATATGGCATCCATTTTTTTTACTCTGACCCAGTTTCCCACTAAGCGCAACATTTAGCAACGTTTCATGCTCCACTCTTCCTTTAGAATCAAATGAGACTGAATCCCATGGACTAGAACATTGCTTTGCAACACTTCGCATTCAATGTTCGAGATAAAATGTCGCGAAATGTTTGGAAACAAAATGTTGCAGTCCGTGGGAAAATGGTTTTACCTGCGGTTTTATAGGCTGCTCTTACTTGGCAAGTGGTTTCACAGTTGGTAATCTAGCCGTCATTCCGCTTTTCTAATGAGTCTCGCGGTTTTATAGTCTTCTTATCTTACTATTAAACTTATAGTTAACTAGCGGGCTGCACCCGCTTCGCCAAGCCATCACACACACACACCACCCATATATCACACAACACATACACCACACCCACACCATACCATATACACAACACACACACCACACACACCCATCCACACACACACAAACATATCCACACACACACAAACACATCCACACAAACACATCCACACACACACACACACACACACACACACACACACACACACATCCACACACACACACATACACCACACTCACACGATACCAAATACACACAACACACACACCCATCCACACACACAAACAAATCCACACGTACACACACACACACACACACACACCATCCACACACACATCCACACACACATCCACACACACATCCACACACACATCCACACACACACACACACACACATCCACACACACATCCACACACACACACACAGTCACGCACACACACAGTCACACACTTATAACCTGAGCAGTTGGGACGTAAAAAAAGATTAGATTTTATTGGTAAAGAGGAATCACTAAATGAGAGCTTCACTGTAAACAACATTGCGTGTGGTTCCTGTGGGGGCTAACATGAATAGAGCGTCCCTACTACTCACTCTAGAACATGCAACATAAAACTGGCCATGTGAAAAGCAAGGCTCTCACCACCCATATATCACACACACACATACACCACACCCACACCATACCATATACACAACACACACACCACACACACCCATCCACACACACACAAACATATCCACACACACACAAACACATCCACACAAACACATCCACACACACACACACACACACACACACACATCCTCACGCAGCAATACTTAGCCGAACCATTTTTGCGTTGCGACTTAGCCGAACATAAGAAAAGTTTGTCCGATTTGAATAAGGTTTATATCAATTGCTAGCAATTTCAATTTAAGAGATACACACTTCTCGGTTTTTTTTACAATTCTCAACCATTTCAAAAATAATTGAAAAATTCTAACGTTCTGCTAATTCCCGAGCGCGAAGCGACCAGTGCCGGTCTCTAAAATTTCCACACTCAGCAATACTTAGACGAACCATTTTCGCGTTTGATACTTAGCAGAACACGCAAAAGAAAAAATAGTACTTAACCGAACATTAACGATATTTGAGCCAGCGTTGAAGGGACCGGTTCTTGTAGGATCACCGAAGTTGAGCAAGGTACAGCGAGGTGTAGACTTCGTGATGCTGGCATTCCGGCCCAACAAAGGCTGGGTGAGGTTTATGTGGATAGCCGGTTTTTTAGTTTCCTGCGAATAGAGGGTAACACCCCCGTCGTCATATGACCATGCAGTTAAAAGTGAGGTTTAACGTCGCTTTTAAAAAAATAAATAATTGAAAAGTATATTATTGTCTTAACATAGCTTTGCTCGGGCAGGGAAATGAAATGATTAAATCAAGGCATTATCTACTTAATGGAACGAAACTTTATGTGCGATAAGTTTGGTTAGATGAGTCAGGTCCTACTATTACTTCCGAAAATTTCGTGGTAGGTATCCCCTTTTATAAGAAGGCCAATACAAGAGATCTGCACTTTTAAACCTAAACCAAATTTGATCCTTTATTATGTGTTAACAACTATGACCTTCCCCACAGACCCTCCACAGAAGAAGGGAAAATACTGCTATGTACCTTGTACCTATTATTAGTCATTTGGTTGTGAGTTCGAGATTGTTGAATGCTATAATAATTCAGAAAGCAATAGGCAATGTTGGTATGATCAGATCGGTACAGAAAGAGAATAAAATACTCTGCCAATTATGGACACAATACTTCCTCGTGAATGACATTCAATTTTTTCTACTTTTATTATCGCTAGAATCAGAGATTTTTTTTTTACTGAATCACTTGTATTTACAAATGTTCTAAGGGTTGGGTGGAAGAGATTGCCACAGGCAATATATAACTCCGCCCTTTAGGTAGGACATTAACTTTTTTTTTTTTTTTTTTTTTTTTTTAAAGATGAGTTTTTCACAGCCTTTTTTATTTCGTAGCCATGAAACAGGAGCTACTGTAGACGCTTGTGGTCTGTGTTGTAGCCTGCCCATCCCGTAGTATGCCTCCCCTCTGATGGGCGAGAAGTGACACAATACTTCCCATTTAGGTGCTGGGTCAACACGAGCGCACCGGAAGGTATCCCTTACAAACAATTGTAACCAAATTAAGAATACAAATTTTTGTCGGCGCGGGGGTTCGAACCCGGGACCTTCCGCATGGCAAGCGAGTGCTTAACCACTGAGCTAATCGCGCGCTCTGTTTTTAAACTTCATTCTCTTTTTTTTTGTTCTTGTATCTTTGCTCAATCCTTTTGTTTTTCTTTATAATTTCATTGTATATTACTGTATATATTTTTGTTCTATCTAAGTAAACTTACTATAATACCATGTTCTCAACCGATTCTCTTCAAATTTATGTATACATATGGCAAGCGGCCACAACGGAGTCCCGAAAATAGTATACATATAGCAGTATTTTCGCTACTTCTGTGGAGGGTCTGTGGGAAGGTCATAGTTGTTAATACATAATAATGGATCAAATTTGGTTTCGGTTTAAAAGTGTAGATCTCTTGTATTTTATGGCTTCATTACCAAAGGGGCATACGACCTACCTACCACGCTCCACAGGCAAAGTACAGATGCAAGTCATATAAATAAAAAGGGTCTGTTTTAATAAATTCAGACCGTTAGAAATAAAAAAAAGGGAGAATGGAGGAAATTATATTGTACAGTTTGCCGACTTTATAACTTCTTATTACTTCCAAGCAATGTGTAACATTAGAAATCGGAAGTATTGTAAAATATATTTTTTGCTCCAATGTCATTTTTTCATATTTCTGGACCTCCTGAGCAACTTTAGTTTTATGTCTGTCTGTCGGTCTGTTAAATACATTCCCTATAAATCGCAAATCTCAGACACTATACTAAACAGATAATATTTATGAAATTTTGCACACACATAAAAGACGTACTGTAGGTGGTCCCATTTTAAATTCATGAACTTCGCAACTGCGGTTCTTGGTAATAGAGACCATGCGCTTGACCACTATTTTTTTTTTTTTTTTTTTTTTTCTTATACTCTTATATCTCGTGAACGGTACACCCGATTTTATGATGAAATTTTGTATGTATATGCGTATCAGCGTTTTAAATAATGCAATTTGATTTTATTTTTTAAAAAAAAATTATGATTAAGCTCTGTTATTAAAAAAAAAAAACCCGAAATTTTCACGGGAATGCCACAACCATTCACGAGGAAGTATTGTGTCCATAAATGGCAGTGTATTTTATTCTCTCTCTGTTAAACTGATTTGATGATACCAACATTGCCTATTGCTTTCTCAATTATTATAGCATTCAACAATCTAGAGCCCACAACCCAAGGACTAAGATGTAGGTATAGCAGTATTTTCCCTTCTTCTGTGGAGGGTCTGTGGGAAGGTCAAAGTTGTTAATAATGAAGGATCAATTTTGGTTTAGCTAATTAGCTTTTAAAGTGCAGATCTCTTGTGTTTTATGGCTTTATTATCAAAGGGGCATACGACATACCTACCTACCACACTCCAAAGGCAAAGTACAGATGCAACTCATATAAATGAAAAAAGGGTGTGTTTTATTCAGACCGTTAGAAATAAAAACAAAGGGAGAATGGAGGAAATTATCCTGTACGTTTGCCGACTTCAGATAGTCAGGATGGGGGTTTTACCCTCCATTCGTTAGGAATTGTACCAGCTACCCACTAGGGCCGGAATAGTCAGCCTCACGTGTTCGGAGGGAATAGAATTTTCTGTGCGAAAAGTCTGCTTCAACCGGGAATTGAACTTGGGACTACGGGCAATAGTCACAACCGTTACGCCATGGAGGCTGGCAAATTTTTGGGATTCCATTACTTTCCTTTTTATATATAGGATAAGGAAAGTAAAAAAGGTATGTTTTATTAAATTCAGACGGTTAGAATTAAAATTAAAGGGAGAATGGAGGAAATTATCCTGTTCCTCGACTTTACAACTTCTTATTTTATTATAGTTAGCTAATAAGTCCCCTCTATGATTAGTTTTAAATCTAGTCTTTAGTTCACTGACGATGCCATAACTGGCGAAACGGCCATCTGAAAATAAATAATTAAGTAAAACAAAAAAGCCAAATATTTTTTATCTTAAAATTATTTCGACATAATATGGACGCACGAATATCTCAGTGATTAAGAACTCGCTTGCCATGCGGAAGGTCCCGGGTTCGAACCCTCGCAGAAACAATAGAACTAGTATTCAAAATTTGTTTATACTTGTTTGAAGGGAATATTTTCCGGGGCGTTCTTTTTGACCCAACACCTAAAATCTCAGAAACTACCGAACGAATGTCAATGAAATTTTGCATACATACAAACATGTAGGGGACGTATTGTAGATTTTTTTTTTGAAGGATATTTATATTTATTTATTGACAAAAAAAAAAAAAAACGTATTGTAGATGGTCCAATTTTAAATTTATTAACTTTGTATGAGCTTCTTGGTAATAGAAACCGTGCGCCTGACCTCTAACCATATCTCGTGAACAGTTATATCTTGTACCACGAAACGAAGAGATACCCGATGAAATGCTTCTTGATTATTTGTGGAAATGTGTGTATATATGTCCTACCATTAACATGCGTCAAGATTTTTCTAGACCACCCTTTAAAATTAGATTAAGTTGAAGAATCAACCTTCAGTTTTGAGATTGTAAAATATCGGTTCGTTCCATTAGTACCATATTGTATTCGGTGTTTGCAAATAAATTCCTAGTTTACCGCAAAACCGAAATGTGAAGTTCACTATCCTTAATTTTATTTGGGGTGTGGATGATGAGATTGACCCCTGTCGTACCCTGTTTAATCATACTTTCAATATTCATCTTTTTGAGATTTTGGATGTTTTCAGAAATCGAATGAACTTATCTTTCGAACCGTACGTCCGATTTGAATGAACTAAAGTGCTATCGATAGATCTAGTAGATAGTAAGATAAGCTGTTCTCGTTCATTTTCTGTCATTTTAGATACAGGGTTACTTTTTAACGGAAAACAGTTTTGACACCCAACTGGGTTAAGAATGACCTGGGTTATCAAAAACTATGCCTGCGATTTCAAAAAAATTAACGCAATTAGGCAGATCTTGCGAAACGTTATCCCAAATTGGCATAAAAACATCAACATATTATTTCATTCTGTCCATTTCTTATCAAAAATGTCTATTTTGGCCTACCTCGAACTTTTAAAGGTCTGAAAACCTGGCAAAAATGCAAGCATCAAAAATCTGTGTTAGTCCATGCTTAATAGTTAGTTGAGAGCTATTGAAATCAACTTTTGTTTTAAAAAACCCCTTCATGTATCGAAGTTATGCAATCATTTTGAAGGAGCTTTTGTGGCTTTCCTGTTAGCGGTATGGAAATTTTTCGGGAATCAAAAACGTATATTTTGGACTACTTCTCTCTAAAATTTAGTTTAAAATACCTAAAATTGCATACTTGATGAGAATTGAAGGCAAAATGTCAAATATGATAAAATACCCCTTCAACTTTCGCTGAGTATGCAAACAAGTGGTTCCAAATGCTTGGTAAGGCTTTATTCACCATTGGCTATCTTCAGTTCAAATTTGAAAGAAATCCTTAAAGAAGAGGTTATATGTCGACATGTTTTGCTTAGGATTTGACTCGATCTGAGATTTTGGATGTTTTCAGAAATCAAATGAACTTATCTTTCGAACCGTACGTCCGATTTGAATAAACTAAAGTGCTATCGATAGATCTAGTGGATTGAAAGATAAGCTGTTCTCGTTCATTTTCTGTCATTTTAGATAAAGGGTTACTTTTTAACGGAAAACAGTTTTGACACCCTACTGGGTTAAGAATGTATTGGGTTATCAAATACTATGCATGCGATTTCAAAAAATAAACCCAATGAGGCAGATCTTGCGAAACGTTATCCCAAATTGGCATAAAAACATCAACATATTATTTCATTCCGTCCATTTCTTATCAAAAATGTCTATTTTGGGCTACCTCGAACTTTCAAAGGTCTGAAAACCTGACAAAAATGCAAGCATCAAAAATCTGTGTTAGTCCATGCTTAATAATTAATTGAGAGCTATTGAAATCAACTTTTGTTTTTCAAAAACCCCTTCATGTATCGAAGTTATGCAATCATTTTGAAGGAGCCTTTATGGCTTTCCTGTTGGCGGTACGAAAATTTTTCGGGAACCAAAAACGTATATTTTTGACTATTTCTCTCTAAAATTTAGTTTAAAATACCTAAAATTGCATACTTGATGAAAATTGAATGCAAAATGTCAAATATGATAAAATACCCCTTCAACTTTCGCTGAGTATGCAAACAAGTGGTTCCAAATGCTTGGTAAGGCTTTATTCACCACTGGCTATCTTCAGTTCAAATTTGAAAGAAATCCTTAAAGAAGAGGTTATATGTCGACATGTTTCGCTTAACATTCGACTCGATCTGAGATTTTGGATGTTTTCAGAAATCGAATGAACTTATCTTTCGAACCGTACGTCCGATTTGAATGAACTAAAGTGCTATCGATAGATCTAGTGGATTGTAAGATAAACTGTTCTCGTTCATTTTCTGTCATTTTAGATAAAGGGTTACTTTTTAACGGAAAACACTTTTGACGCACAACTGGGTTAAGAATGGCCTGGGTTATCAAAAACTATGCATCTGATTTCAAAAAAATAAACGCAATGAGGCAGATCTTGCGAAACGTTATCCCAAATTGGCATAAAAACATCAACATATTATTTCATTCTGTCCATTTCTTATCAAAAATGTCTATTTGGGCTTACCTCGAACTTTCAAAGGTCTGAAAACCTGGCAAAAATGCAAGCATCAAAAATCTGCGTTAGTCTATGCTTAATCGTTAGTTGAGAGCTATTAAAATCAACGTTTGTTTTTCAAAAACCCCTTCATATATCCAAGTTATGCAATCATTTTGAAGGAGCCTTTGTGGCTTTCCTGTTGGCGGTACGGAAATTTTTTGGGAACCAAAAACGTATATTTTGGACTATTTCTTTCTAAAATTTAGTTTGAAATACCTAAAATTGCATACTTGATGAGCATTGAAGGCAAAATGTCAAATATAATAAAATACCCCTTCAACTTTCGCTGAGTATGCAAACAAGTGGTTCCAAATGCTTGGTAAGGCTTTATTCACCACTGCCTATCTTCAGTTCAAATTTGAAAGAAATCCTTAAAAAAGAGGTTATTTGTCGACAAGTTTTGCTTAGGATTTGACTCGATCTGAGATTTTGGATGTTTTCAGAAATCGAATGAACTTATCTTTCGAACCGTACGTCCGATTTGAATAAACTAAGGTGCTATCGATAGATCTAGTGGATTGTAAGATAAGCTGTTCTCGTTCATTTTCTGTCATTTTACATAAAGGGTTACTTTTTAATGGAAAACACTTTTGACGCACAACTGGGTTAAGAATGGCCTGGGTTATCAAAAAGTATGCATGCGATTTTAAAAAATTAACGAAACTAGGCAGATCTTTCGAAACGGTATCCCAAATTGGCATAAAAACATCAACATTTATTTTTTTGAAATCGCATGCATAGTTTTTGATAACCCAGGTCATTCTTAACCCAGTTGGGTGTCAAAAGTGTTTTCCGTTAAAAAGTAAGCTTTTATGTAAAATGACAGAAAATGAACGAGAACAGCTTATCTTAAAATCTACTAGATCTATCGATAGCACTTTAGTTCATTCAAATCGGACGTACGGTTCGAAAGATAAGTTCATTCGATTTCTGAAAACATCCAAAATCTCAGATAGAGTCGAATGTTAAGCGAAACATGTCGACATATAACCTCTTCTTTAAGGATTTCTTTCAAATTTGAACTGAAGATAGCCAGTGGTGAATAAAGCCTTACCAAGCATTTGGAACCACTTGTTTGCATACTCAGCGAAAGTTGAAGGGGTATTTTATCATATTTGACATTTTGCATTCAATTTTCATCAAGTATGCAATTTTAGGTATTTTAAACTAAATTTTAGAAAGAAATAGTCAAAAATATACGTTTTTGGTTCCCGAAAAATTTCCGTACCGCCAACAGGAAAGCCATAAAGGCTCCTTCAAAATGATTGCATAACTTCGATACATGAAGGGGTTTTTGAAAAACAAAATTTGATTTCAATAGCTCTCAACTAACGATTAAGCATGGACTAACACAGATTTTTGATGCTTGCATTTTTGCCAGGTTTTCAGACCTTTGAAAGTTCGAGGTAGCCCAAAATAGACATTTTTGATAAGAAATGGACGGAATGAAATAATATGTTGATGTTTTTATGCCAATTTGGGATAACGTTTCGAAAGATCTGCCTCATTGGGTTTATTTTTTTGAAATCGCATGCATAGTATTTGATAACCCAGGCCATTCTTAACCCAGTTGTGCGTCAAAATGTGTTTTCCGTTAAAAAGTAACCCTTTATGTAAAATGACAGAAAATGAACGAGAACAGCTTATCTTACAATCCACTAGATCTATCGATAGCACTTTAGTTTATTCAAATCGGACGTACGGTTCGAAAGATAAGTTCATTTGATTTCTGAAAACATCCAAAATCTCAGATCGAGTCAAATCCTAAGCAAAACATGTCGACATATAACCTCTTCTTTAAGGATTTCTTTCAAATTTGAACTGAAGATAGCCAGTGGTGAATAAAGCCTTACCAAGCATTTGGAACCACTTGTTTGCATACTCAGCGAAAGTTGAAGGGGTATTTTATCATATTTGACATTTTGCATTCAATTTTCATCAAGTATGCAATTTTAGGTATTTTAAACTAAATTTTAGAGAGAAATAGTCAAAAATATACGTTTTTGGTTCCCGAAAAATTTCCGTACCGCCAACAGGAAAGCCACAAAGGCTCCTTCAAAATGATTGCATAACATGATAATATGAAGGCGTTTTGAAAAACAAACGTTGATTTCAATAGCTCTCAACTAACGATTAAGCATGGACTAACACAGATTTTTGATGCTTGCATTTTTGCCAGGTTTTCAGACCTTTGAAAGTTCGAGGTAGCCCAAAATAGACATTTTTGATAAGAAATGGACGGAATGAAATAATATGTTGATGTTTTTATGCCAATTTGGGATAACGTTTCGAAAGATCTGCCTCATTGGGTTTATTTTTTTGAAATCGCATGCATAGTATTTGATAACCCAGGCCATTCTTAACCCAGTTGTGCGTCAAAAGTGTTTTCCGTTAAAAAGTAACCCTTTATGTAAAATGACAGAAAATGAACGAGAACAGCTTATCTTACAATCCACTAGATCTATCGATAGCACTTTAGTTTATTCAAATCGGACGTACGGTTCGAAAGATAAGTTCATTTGATTTCTGAAAACATCCAAAATCTCAGATCGAGTCAAATCCTAAGCAAAACATGTCGACATATAACCTCTTCTTTAAGGATTTCTTTCAAATTTGAACTGAAGATAGCCAGTGGTGAATAAAGCCTTACCAAGCATTTGGAACCACTTGTTTGCATACTCAGCGAAAGTTGAAGGGGTATTTTATCATATTTGACATTTTGCATTCAATTTTCATCAAGTATGCAATTTTAGGTATTTTAAACTAAATTTTAGAGAGAAATAGTCAAAAATATACGTTTTTGGTTCCCGAAAAATTTCCGTACCGCCAACAGGAAAGCCACAAAGGCTCCTTCAAAATGATTGCATAACATGATAATATGAAGGCGTTTTGAAAAACAAACGTTGATTTCAATAGCTCTCAACTAACGATTAAGCATGGACTAACACAGATTTTTGATGCTTGCATTTTTGCCAGGTTTTCAGACCTTTGAAAGTTCGAGGTAGCCCAAAATAGACATTTTTGATAAGAAATGGACGGAATGAAATAATATGTTGATGTTTTTATGCCAATTTGGGATAACGTTTCGAAAGATCTGCCTCATTGGGTTTATTTTTTTGAAATCGCATGCATAGTATTTGATAACCCAGGCCATTCTTAACCCAGTTGTGCGTCAAAAGTGTTTTCCGTTAAAAAGTAACCCTTTATGTAAAATGACAGAAAATGAACGAGAACAGCTTATCTTACAATCCACTAGATCTATCGATAGCACTTTAGTTTATTCAAATCGGACGTACGGTTCGAAAGATAAGTTCATTTGATTTCTGAAAACATCCAAAATCTCAGATCGAGTCAAATCCTAAGCAAAACATGTCGACATATAACCTCTTCTTTAAGGATTTCTTTCAAATTTGAACTGAAGATAGCCAGTGGTGAATAAAGCCTTACCAAGCATTTGGAACCACTTGTTTGCATACTCAGCGAAAGTTGAAGGGGTATTTTATCATATTTGACATTTTGCATTCAATTTTCATCAAGTATGCAATTTTAGGTATTTTAAACTAAATTTTAGAGAGAAATAGTCAAAAATATACGTTTTTGGTTCCCGAAAAATTTCCGTACCGCCAACAGGAAAGCCACAAAGGCTCCTTCAAAATGATTGCATAACATGATAATATGAAGGCGTTTTGAAAAACAAACGTTGATTTCAATAGCTCTCAACTAACGATTAAGCATGGACTAACACAGATTTTTGATGCTTGCATTTTTGCCAGGTTTTCAGACCTTTGAAAGTTCGAGGTAGCCCAAAATAGACATTTTTGATAAGAAATGGACGGAATGAAATAATATGTTGATGTTTTTATGCCAATTTGGGATAACGTTTCGAAAGATCTGCCTCATTGGGTTTATTTTTTTGAAATCGCATGCATAGTATTTGATAACCCAGGCCATTCTTAACCCAGTTGTGCGTCATAAGTGTTTTCCGTTAAAAAGTAACCCTTTATGTAAAATGACAGAAAATGAACGAGAACAGCTTATCTTACAATCCACTAGATCTATCGATAGCACTTTAGTTTATTCAAATCGGACGTACGGTTCGAAAGATAAGTTCATTTGATTTCTGAAAACATCCAAAATCTCAGATCGAGTCAAATCCTAAGCAAAACATGTCGACATATAACCTCTTTTTTAAGGATTTCTTTCAAATTTGAACTGAAGATAGGCAGAGGTGAATAAAGCCTTACCAAACATTTGGAACCACTTGTTTGCATACTCAGCGAAAGTTGAAGGGGTATTTTATTATATTTGACATTTTGCCTTCAATGCTCATCAAGTATGCAATTTTAGGTATTTTAAACTAAATTTTTTCTACGTTCATTTTTAAATTTCATTTTTCTCAGTGTAAAAATAGTATTTAGCTGTACAATACACCCGTCAAAAGTAAAAATAGTATATAGTAGTACAATACACCCGTCAAAAGTAAAAATAGTATTTAGCTGTACAATACACCCGTCAAAAGTAAAATTAGTATTTAGTAGTACAATACACCCGTCAAAAGTAAAAATAGTATTTAGCTGTACAATACACCCGTCAAAAGTAAAAATAGTATTTAGTAGTACAATACACCCGTCAAAAGTAAAAATAGTATTTAGTAGTACAATACACCCGTCAAAAGTAAAAATAGTATTTAGTAGTACAATACACCCGTCAAAAGTAAAAATAGTATTTAGTAGTACAATACACCCGTCAAAAGTAAAAATAGTATTTAGTAGTACAATACACCCGTCAAAAGTAAAAGTAGTATTTAGTAGAACAATACACCCGTCAAAATCAAAAATAGTATTTAACTGTACAATACACCCGTCAAAAATAAAAATAGTATTCAGTAGTATAATACACCCGTTAAAAGTAAAAATAGTAACTATGTACGAGTACTTGGTACCGCTCTTGGGCATAATATTATAATATGGTAGTCACTTTTAACTTGCAGCAAAAGAATCATACACGTGAAAAAAGATTTATCATTCGTCTGGCAGGTTTCAAATTATTCAAACTAAATAAATGTGGATATGTGGAATCGCTCCTGTATTCTACACATCCAGTCTACATATCCAGGTATTCCGCTTAGGCTGTGTTTCATCTAAACAAATTTCTCTTCCATTCATTTCACTTTTCAGGTGAAAGAGGTAGCTAAATTATATTAAGAACAATCAATGCAAAAATTCAAGCTCACGATTAGCTCGGTAGCTAAGCACTCGTACAAAAGGTCCGCGGGTTCGATCGCTGGAGCCGAAAAAAAATTGTATTCTAAATTTGGTTATAGTTGTTTGTAAGGGATACCATCCGGTGCTCTCGTGATGACCCAGCACCTAAATGGGTAGTAATGAGTCACTTCTCGCCCATTAACACAAACCACAAAGGTCTCTATAGTAGCTCCTGTTTCATGGCTAAGAAATAAAAAAAGTCCTTGAAACAATCACCTTTTTTTTTTTTAATAAAAAGAAACAAAATCAAAATTTATGATCACGGATCGTTCCACTTGTAGATTTAGTGAGCACTCGCTGAGTGTATAATTATGTTCAACTTGTAGAGGTTATGGTAAAGCCTTATTATTCCTCAAATCCTCATACTTATACGAGAATTCTATTTGAATTACTTTCCAGCTGCAGAGGTAAAGAAAGTGATTTACTGGAAATTTCCAATACACATAATAATTGTAAATTATAAATTATATTACAGGATTTAAACAGATACAAAATTACACTTAAAGAGTAAACTCGGACTTCCAAGTCCCGACCTCTGAAACAAAAAAAAAAAATTACGAAGTTTCAACAAAAAAAAACCGTATAACTTCGATACTGATTTTTGGTTCGTCTAATTATTGCTCGCGTAAGAATATACGTAAAAGAAAACAATATTAGACGAAATCAATTTTATTGGGAATTTTTGTAAAATGAGAAAGACTAATCCAATATTTATTTTTCAAATTATTAATACAATTTCTTCACTCATTCTCTATGCGCCAATACCATCAGAACTTAAAAAGTTATATTTTCAATGAAAATGGAAAAAGGAATTAGCCGAACCTCTCAGTTCGGCTAGTATTGGATATTTTGTAAAGTTCGGCTAAGTATTAATTTTTCTTTTACGCGTTCGGCTAATTATTAATCCGTAAAACATCAACATCCACACACACACATTACAACCACACTCACTACGATACCAAATCACACAAACACAACACCCACCACACACACAAACAATCCACACGTACACACACACACACACACACACGACACACACCAATCCACACCACACACACACATCATCAAACGCCATCCACACACCACATCCACACACACACACAAAACCACACACACACAAAACACACACACACACATCCACACACACATCCCCCCACACACACACACACAGTCCACGCACACACACAGTCACAACACTTATAACCTGAGCATTGGGACGTAAAAAAAGATTAGATTTTATTGGTAAAGAGGAATCACTAAATGAGAGCTTCACTGTAAACAACATTGCGTGTGGTTCCTGTGGGGGCTAACATGAATAGAGCGTCCCTACTACTCACTCTAGAACATGCAACATAAAACTGGCCATGTGAAAAGCAAGGCTCTCTTAGATCAATTCCTACCATTTTAAATGTTTGTCCCTGTGCTTTGTTGATGGTGATGGCGAAACATGGCTTTATGGGGAACTGTAGCCGCTTAAACTCAAACGGGTAATCACTTGGGACTATTGGAATTCGAGGAATCAATACAATTTCTCCCTTAGCACATCCTGTTAGTATTGAAGCTTCAATTACATTTGCGCGCAAAGTTTTTACTTGTAATCTAGTGCCATTACACAATTTAGGAGCGTTCAAATTCCTCAGTAACATAATAGGGGCACCTACTTTAAGAGTGAGTTTGTGTGGGGGCATTCCTGGGGGATTAAGAGTGTTTAAAAATTCCAAGGGATAGTTTACCGCATCGTCATCTTTCAACACACTGTCCACGGAAAGGTAAACTTTCTCCTCACCAGCCATTCTTTTAATCAGCATATCATTTATGGCTGTGGCTGTGTCATTTTTTGGTGAAAGTATTGCCCTCTCACAAAGCCACTCTTGAGCAAGATTATTTCTTTCTATGTTCGGAAACACTGTAGTAATCAATTGTTCTAAACAAACAACAATAATCCCCATGCTACTCGTTAGTTCGATGTAGTTACTACGGTTCGCTATTTTTCCATCTCCTATTTGCAGAAGCTGTTTCGCAAAATCACCACTTGATTTGTCCCCCCCTAGTTGAACACGCATATTAATCTTCAAAGCTAGTTTTTCAACGTATTTCCAAATAAAAGAACTCTTGATTGACGCATGTATTTCATCTGCCCTGGTGCCTCTAGGAATGACAGGCAAAGTCTGGCGAAAGTCTCCAGAGAGAACCACAGTTATACCACCCAGTAGCTGACGACTACTTTTCAGATCTCTAAGAGATCTATCCAAAGCTTCAATGCCAGCCTTATGGGACATTGTACACTCGTCCCAAATGATAATGGATGTGTTTCGAAGTGTATGGGCAAGAGCTGAGTTCTTTTTAATAGAACAGACAGGAGCCTCCGTCATTCCTAAATTTAAAGGTGGCATGGGCAGTTCGACCTCCATTCAGTAAAGTGGCTGCTATGCCAGAGGAAGCTACGGCAATGGCTATTTTACCAGCAGATCTAAACTTTGCTAGCAATAAATTGATGAGGAAAGACTTCCCCATGCCACCTGCCGCGTCCAAGAAGAAAAGTTTGCCCAGATTTTTTTCTACACTGTCAATTATGCTATTGTAGGCATACTGTTGGTCACTATTAAGTTTACCCTCATTGTTCTGGACAAAATAAATTTGTTCTTCTGTATTATATGCTGTTTCTCTTAAGTATTCAGCGTCTAAAAGAGAAACATTAGTTCGGTCAGGCGAGGGAATGCCGTAATCAGATAGTTTTTTGTTGGTTAAAGAAAACAGTTTGTCTTCAATCAAAATTAAACCCTCATTATAAATTTCATCACTGAAATCAAATTGAAGATCAGGACAAAGCTGTTTACGACGATGGAGAACATCTTCCGTCATACTTTGCTTGTGGTTATTCCACAGTAGCAAGGGGTCGGAAACATGGCAGAAACTCAACATGACGACAAACAGCTCACGGATGAGTGCAGGGGACTCTGACACAGATGCATCCCTGAGTGTATTATCCCAGTGTGCATCATCCTCTAGAAGACCTAAGGCTTTACAGGCGGCCTGAAAAGTTTCATGGACAGTGCCATCCACTGTTTTTAAGTTGAGGAATGAAGTGGGCCCTGGGATCTTATGAAGCAACATTCGTAGATGATAACACTCGGTGTTATTGGGATGCACTGTGTAGACGCGTCCTAGCGCGTCACTCTTGTACACTGAAGGATAATCAGGCACAGGTGCTCCTTGCTTTCGCCTGTTGAACTTCTTGCCACTCCAAGTGAAGTATGACGGTACGTCACAATACAGTAATGTCTGGGCAAAACTATCAATTTTACACAGATCAAAAAATGCCGTCAGCGTTGTAGACGGAGGGTTCTGGAGTCTATCAGCAACATTATTTTCAGAGAAGTACACTCTTTGGCCATTTTCTAGGTAAACTGATAAGTGAACAACTGTTGGATGACGTTTATGAATATCAAATGAACAAATACGCCATACAGCTTCTGAAGTGCTGATATATCTACCTGTTTGGTAAATCTCTACCTCGTCGTTATTATTATTAACGGTGAAGACAGCCTGATCTGAGCCTTTGTTGACGTATTTACAAATGTACTTAATTGATTTCACTGAATTACAAAACTCAACGTTTATATGAGCATTGAAAGATCTGCTCAGTAAGGGACAATAAGGCACAATCCACCTGTTGTCTATGGTAACATTTTCCTGCCTCATCCTGCGGTCCACAGAAAAACCACCATCCTGGGTAGTGCGCCGCTTGTATGTCGGATATCCGTCATCTCCCGTGATGGTTTCTCTCGTGAAGGGTCGAGGGTAGCGCTTACTACATTTTCCATCCTTCATACAGGGTGAGCCAGGGTTCATATTACCACATGGACCATGGATCATGTTTTTAACAATGACATCATGCAGCACAGGGTCGATATGAGGGTCAGGTATCTCGGCACTAATAAATAAATCAATATCATTGGGAGAAATTTTTTTTTCAAGCCAAAGAAGAATATGGGCGTGAGGTAAACCTCGTTTTTGCCACTCAACAGAGTACATATAACATTTGACTTGACCAAAAATTTTCCCTTTGTTAAAAGTATTCATTAAGCTGGTGAGTTTCAAATGAAATACTCGGCTCACAATATCATGTCTGTCATGTGCCTTTTGTCCTACTTTTAATAAGTCATGTATTTCTAGCCACTTCGGATTACAGGTGAATGTAATGAATAAGTCTGGCCTGCCATACTTTTTAACATAAGTCATGGCGTCTTGAGTACGCTCATGCATATATCGCGGCCCACCTGTAAACGAAGAGGGCAGTATAACAATTTGACCTATATCTCGAGGGTTTGAGTCCCTTTCGATAGCGTCTTTCAAATGAATGTAATTTTCAACTCTTAATTTCTTTTGGTTATTTCTGATAAAAGAGAGGCGCTCTGTTTCTATCTTGGCATACATATCTACTAAATATTGGTTGAATAGCTGTCTGAATAAATGAATGAAACTCTCAGAGGCCCTAATCATCAAGCGATAAGCATAGAAATTCATTGCAGATACAGTTTTAGAAGCGTTGTATTCCTTGGTGACAGTATCATATTGAGGAACGTCAACACTATAGCCATCCTCGCCATAAGGAAACATAAGCGGATATTGTAAAGCATCGTATGATCGATGAAGTTCAGAAATGCGGTGTAAGCGATCATCTCTAGCCTGCAATACAATATCGCGCTTCTCAAACTCCTGGCCTACAATCAAGACAGCTACCTCATTCTGAGAGGGGACATTATACCGACCTGAATGTTCATGGACCGGCTTTCTGTCAGCATGAATCAAAACTTTGAAATCCTCCCCAGCTCCTGACCCTCTCTCAATAGTAGATTTGAGACTTTTAACTAAAGTGTTATGAATATGTAGCATAGTTTGAAGGTCAGTAACGATGTTTTTACACAGCTTGGGGAAAACCTGACACCTCTGATTAGTTTCTGACTCGTCACTTCCCATGAAATATATTTGAAGAAAATGTGGCTGTTTGTCAGGAAGCGGCAATAGCGATCCAGCCAGATGGTAGCACTGTCCTTGTATTTTAAATGTTGGCATGTAAGTATCTTCAATAATAGTCTTTGCGCCAAAAGATGTCATTTGGAATGCGCTATTATATGTTCTAAGGGATTGAAGAAACTCAGAACTTCTAGGATTGTTTCCTGTCAAAAGTCCTAGTAAAGGCTGAGGAGGTACAGCTAACGGCTCGAGTAAAACTTTCCCACTATTGCAACACAATCCCTTCGTTTCTCCTTTCCACTTTAATGCGTGACAGTACTCACACTCCTCTGACATAGATCCTATCACAATAGTGGAGTCATGTTCGTAATCAATATTTGGATCATAACAGAAAGCACCATTTTCTTTATTTTTCCAAGTTATTAGAGCTCTTTGCCTCATTTGGGTCAGCCTGTTTTGCCTCATTTCATTTGTTTCATTCATTCTTCTTTTTGTTTTTGACTGTAATCTGTCCCTTTTCTCTTCCTTAGTTTCCATAGATCTAAAAATCTCTGCTCTTTTTCTTTTATTCTCTAGTCTTTTCGTTCGTTGTTCCTCTGTTTCTAAATCCCTTGCTATTTCATTTCTCTCTCTCTCACCTTCAAGCCTAGTCCTTTTTTCTTCCTCTGTTTCTAAGCTCCTTGCTATTTCATTTCTTTTTCTTAACATATCAATTCTACACCTTTTTTGTTCCTCTGTTTCTAAATTCCTTGCTATTTCATTTCTCTCTCTCTCACCTTCAAGCCTAGACCTTTTTTCTTCCTCTGTTTCTAAGCTCCTTGCTATTTCATTTCTTTTTCTTAACATATCAATTCTACACCTTTTTTGTTCTTCTGTTTCTAAATTCCTTGCTATTTCATTTCTCTCTCTCTCACCTTCAAGCCTAGACCTTTTTTCTTCCTCTGTTTCTAAGCTCCTTGCTATTTCATTTCTTTTTCTTAACATATCAATTCTACACCTTTTTTGTTCCTCTGTTTCTAAATTCCTTGCTATTTCATTTCTCTCTCTCTCACCTTCAAGCCTAGACCTTTTTTCTTCCTCTGTTTCTAAGCTCCTTGCTATTTCATTTCTTTTTCTTAACATTTCAATTCTACACCTTTTTTGTTCCTCTGTTTCTAAATTCCTTGCTATTTCATTTCTCTCTCTCTCACCTTCAAGTCTAGACCTTTTTTCTTCCTCTGTTTCTAAACTTCTAGCTATTTGCATTCTCTTCCTATTATTTTCGTTCCATTTTTTCTTTCTTTCTTCAGCTTCATTCCTTACAGGCGTCAATGATCTCTTTCCCCTTTTGTTTTTCTTTGGTCTACCACCTTTACTTCTGCGTGCTGTGTCTAAGTTAGTAGTAGCAATAGTTGGTAGAAGAGGAAAATCACTCATTTCACGAAAAAACTGATTACTGTTCGAAAGGGGGGAAAGTGAACTTTCGACAGGCCTTAACAATTCAAAATGACCTCCTGATCGTACCCCTGAAAACACAGTGAATATCATTGGCCAGTTAGGACTACCAGTGACCTCAGAATGGAATTCTAAAACAATTTCTAACCCTACCCTTCTCTTCTCAAAAACAAAGAAATTCCTCTGAAATAACATGCAGGCAACATTCAGCTCAACAAAAGTCCCATAGCTGTAAGGCATAATCATGAAATCCCTGTACTCTTGAGAACTCAAAAGACAATTATCGACTACTGCCAGATTGTCTTCTTCACTGACAGCAACCATGTAATGTCCACGGATCATAAAATGGCAGTACTCCTCATAATTTTCAAGTACATGATGTACGATTGTTTCTCTTACCTGCAGGCTCTTACTCTCGCAACCGTACATTGCCATACTTATCATATTGAATAAGCATGCGCCATCTCCTTTGATTGGAATTATGTCAACCTTGATATTTTGACCACAAACCTCGATTTCCATTTTGAGATTGTATATGAAAAAATAGTATGAGAGTGAGCGGATTTTCCTCAAAATGTTAATGAAAAGTGACGTGATTTTTTTATGAAAAAGTATTTTTTAAAATTAACTGTCAATGAAGAACGCACGCTCCCAACGATTCACTCAGAAAAAAAAACTGGGCCGGAAATTTTTTTGAGGATTTTACTCAAAATGGAAAACCAACTTTTCAAACAATTAAAAAATAGAGAGCACTCGAACACTGAGATTTCTTTTACAATTTTTACTGCTTACAAAGATGAATAATATAGAGAAAAAAAACAAATTTTCAATGGAGAAAACTCACTCTCCAAACTCGACTTTGGGTTTTCCTCAAAAAAGAGGAAATCTTTCTAATTAAGCTTAAGAGAAAAAATGAGGAAAGAGTAATTTCAAGGGAGAACCCACTCTCCAAACAAATTAAAAATGAAAAGCACTCGATTGGCGGGCTTTCTGTAACTATTATATAAAAAAGAAAGCTTTAGGGAAAAGTAATATCCACTATCTATCTATCAACTAAATAATGGAAAGCACTCGACAGGCGGTCTCTCTATAACTATTTATATAAAAAAGAAAGCTTTTAGGGAAAAGTAATATCCACTATCTACTAAATAATGGAAAGTGCTCGACTGGCGGGCTTTCTCTACTGTTGAACTATTAAAAAAAAAAAAAAAAAAAATTGAGGGAAAAAAGTTATATCCAGGGAGAACCTACTCCTTGAAAAAATTAAAAATGGGAAACAAACACAGGAAATTTTGAGGTAAAAAACAATACCAAAGAAGAGCTTACTGGGCCGGAAAAATATTTGAGGACTTTTTCAAAATGGAAAACCCACTTTTCAAAGAATTAAAAAATAGAGAGCACTCGAACACTGAGATTTCTTTTACTATTTTTAATGCTTACAAAGATGAATAATATAAAGAAAAAATGTCAATATTCAATGGAGAACTAACTCTCCAAACTCGATTTTGGGTTTTCCTCAAGAAAGACGAAATTCTTATTAAGATATCCACTATCTATCTATCTACTAAATAATGGAAAGTACTCGACTGGCGGGCCTTCTGTAACTATTTATATAAAAAAAAAGCTTTTAGGGAGAAGTAATATCCACTATCTATCTATTTACTAAATAATGGAAAGTAATCGACTGGCGGGCTCTCTGTAACTATTTATATAAAAAAGAAAGCTTTTAGGGAAAAGTAATATCCACTATCTACTAAATAATGGAAAGTGCTCGACTGGCGGGCTTTCTCTACTGTTGAACTATATAATGAAAAAAATTGAGGGAAAAAAGTAATATCAAGGGAGAACCCACTCTCCAAACAAATTAAAAATGAAAAGCACTCAATTGGCGGGCTTTCTGTAACTATTATATAAAAAAGAAAGCTTTTAGGGGAAAAAAATATCCACTATCTATCTATCTATCAAGGAAATTCTAATTAAGATTTCTTTTACGGTTTAGAAGAAAAAAAAATCAGGAAAAAGTAATATCAAGGGAGAACCCACTCTCCAAACAAATTAAAAATGAAAACCACTCAATGGGCGGGCTTTCTGTAACTATTATATAAAAAAGAAAGCTTTTAGGGGAAAAAAATATCCACTATCTATCTATCTATCAAGGAAATTCTAATTAAGATTTCTTTTACGGTTTAGAAGAAAAAAAAATCAGGAAAAAGTAATATCAAGGGAGAACCCACTCTCCAAACAAATTAAAAATGAAAACCACTCAATTGGCGGGCTTTCTGTAACTATTATGTAAAAAAGAAAGCTTTTAGGGAAAAAAATATCCACTATCTATCTATCAAGGAAATTCTAATTAAGATTTCTCTTACGGTTTAGAAGAGAAAAAAATCAGGAAAAAGTAATATCATGGGAGAACCCACTCTCCACAAAAATTAAAAATGAAAACCACTCAATGGGCGGGCTTTCTGTAACTATTATATAAAAAAGAAAGCTTTTAGGGGAAAAAAAAATATGCACTATCTATCTATCTATCAAGGAAATTCTAATTAAGATTTCTCTTACGGTTTAGAAGAGAAAAAAATCAGGAAAAAGTAATATCAAGGGAGAACCCACTCTCCACACAAATTAAAAATGAAAACCACTCAATGGGCGGGCTTTCTGTAACTATTATATAAAAAAGAAAGCTTTTAGGGGAAAAAAAAATATCCACTATCTATCTATCTATCAAGAAAATTCTAATTAAGATTTCTTTTACGGTTTAGAAGAGAAAAAATCAGGAAAAAGTAATATCAAGGGAGAACCCACTCTCCAAACAAATTAAAAATGAAAAGCACTCAATTGGGGGGCTTTCTGTAACTATTATATAAAAAAGAACCTTTTAGGGATAAGTAATATCCACTATCTATCTATCTATCTACTAAATAATGGAAAGTACTCGACTGGCGGGTCTCCTGTAACTATTTATATAAAAAAGAAAGCTTTTAGGGAAAAGTAATATGCAATATCTATCTATATTCTAAATAATGGTAAGCACTCGACTGGCGGGCTCCCTGTAACTATTTATATATAAAAAAGAAAGCTTTTAGGGAAAAGTAATATCCACTATCTATCTATCTACTAAATAATGGAAAGCACTCGACTGGCGGGCTCCCTGTAACTATTTATATAAAAAAGAAAGCTTTTAGGGAAAAGTAATATCCACTATCTACTAAATAATGGAAAATACTCGACTGGCGGGCTTTCTGTCACTATTTATATAAAAAAAGAAAGCTTTTAGGGAAAAATAATATTCACTATCTATCTATCTACTAAATAATGGAAAGTACTCGACTGTCGGGTTTTCTCTACTGTTTAACTATAAAAAAAAAAAATCGAGGGAAAAAAGTAATATCAAGGGAGAACCTACTCCTTGAAAAAATTAAAAATGGGAAACAAAATAGGAAAATTTGAGGTAAAAAAATCATACCAAACTCTCAAAAAAAAAAAAAAAAAAAAAATGGAAAGCACTCGACTTGACTAATGGCTACACCAAATGGGGCCTTTATCATCCAGTCTAATCACTCAACTATATAGAAGTAATTATTATTAAATAAATGATAAAGAATAAACCAAACTTCAAATGAAGTAGGTACTTACACTACAGTAGATTCTGAAAAAATCAAATCTTACGGAAAGAAAAATATGAGGGTAAAATAAGTGATTCAATTAAAAAAAAAAAAAAAAAAAAAAAAACGGAAGTAATAACTCAAAATGAAGACTGGGCACCTACATACCAGTCTATTAGGAAACTTACTCGGGTTTTCAAGTTTATTTTTATTATTATAACTCAAAAGGAAAGTAAAATGTTTATATTGTTGAATTAATAAAACTCACACGTCACAGTAAACTATATTATTAAAATGATATAATAACACCAGCAAGCTATTATTTAGGTCACACCAGAAGTAAATCTGCAGAAGGAATGACGGGATGGACAGGAAGACAAAGGAACCTGTCACCACTGTCGGAAAATTTGTCAATCGTGTTTATTCTTGATTATCCTCTTTAGTGTTCAGGTTTAAACAGACAAATTCAGTCAAGTTTTTTTTTACAAATGAGTATATACATTTACGAATACAAAAGGAATTCAAGACAAAACTTGTTCAAGTGACAAAACTTGATCTCTTTAAATACCAATAAATAAATAAAATTAATTATTGGCATTTCATTTTAAGATAATTCGTACCTCAAGAAATACATGACCTCTCGATGGAACTACACACTGAAGAGGACAAAGAGCTTCTCCGTACCACGGTTCAAGGTCATGCGTCATGTCAGCAAATTTTGCTTTACTCGTAAAATCTTGCAGCTCTTACAATTTGAAAGGAATAATAATTATTTGATTTTATTATTATTAATGAGGAGACAACATTTTAAATTATTTTGTGTGTGGGTGGGTGTGGGTGTGGGTGTGGGTGTGTGTGTGTGTGTGTGTGTGTGTGTGTGTGTGTGTGTGTGGTGTTTGTGTGAGAGAGAGAGAGAGAGAGTTCCGATGACATTTAAACGAAAAACGTGTAAAATCCATTGTTTGTCCTTACTCGGCGTAGCTCAAGAACGGCTCATCAGAATTTCGCGATCGATATGTCAAATGAAAGCTCAAACACATGGCTAAAACTTTCTCGCTTTGAGTTGATAGGTCATCGCTTCAAATTTCGAGAAAAAATGTCCTTTAGATCGAAAAACGTGAAGACTTTTTGTGTCACTCATCCAATTTTTGTCCTTACTCGATGTAGCTCAAGAACGGCTCATCAGAATTTCGCGATAGATATGTCAAATGGAAGTTCAAACACATGGCTAAAACTTTCTCGCTCTGACTTGATAGGTCGTCACTACAAATTTCGAGAAAAAATGTCATTTAGGTCGGAAAACAAACCTTTCCTCAAGGCAATACTTGAGGAAGATCATAACTCAAGGACGGTTTGGAATTTTGGACTTTTGACAGTTTTCCTGTACATTATACGTCAATTTACTTGGGGTCATCTCTCATCAATTTTTTGCTATCTCTTACCGTTTCGCTCAAACAATTCGGACACACAAAGATACAAAGATACAAAGATACAAAGATACAAAGCCCGTCCATATTTCTCATTTATATATAGAGATATTCAACTTGTACTACATATTCGTAACTACAAAATTGTATACCTTGTTGCGAGAATACGAGTTCTTAACGTTATTCAAATCCAGAACTCAGGATCGAAAGTGTCTCGGAAGAATTATTGCCCGTGCCGTTACGTGCAGAGTATCATATGAGCAATGAGCATATTGGCAAGGATAGATGAGAACAGTGTGTTGCAGATAAGTGGGATATGACAACTATTGAGTAGTCATGGAAATGATGTATTCACTGTTAAGGAGTCGTGTATCACATGGACATGAAGTATTGGCTGCTGAGAGCTAGGGTTGCTGGGACTTGACCCACATTTCAACTCCTGATGTTTATCAACGTCTACCAGGAGATATAATTAGGATTATAATATACGTTATTTATACTGCCCGAAAAGGACTAGAGTCCCTTTGGAGCTTTTTTTTGGGGGGGGGGGGGGGGGGGGGGCATTATGTGATAAAGTTCTCAAATAAACGAGGAAAAATGTTTTCCCACGCTAACTGGATATTTCAGACGAGCGCCCAGTAACACAATAAATCAGTAACAGACGTAACATTGCAAAGTTCCAGTGTCACCTCCGTGGCCACTAACAATAGTATGTGTTATATTCTGTTGATCTTGTAGGTTGAAATAATAATAGATCCAGACCAAATTTTCTATTTCTTGGCGCAATATTTGACTTCAAAATAATCACATTGCACGGTTTGGATAGGATTTGAGGCCACACTACACCTTGTAGAAAGTGTTACCACAAAGTCACCAGCCCATTCCGTTTGTTTTTGATGTTCAAAATCAAGACTCAAGCATAAATCATCAGCGTTCTGTCATTTTCATTTGTGAACTGTCAGGCAAGGGACGCTTTTCATCATGATTCGTTCCGCAGGTGGAGTGATTTCCATTTCAGAGAGTGCATCAGTCTGTGGGGTGGCGGTGCCAAAATTCAAATTGGGATGAGATTAGTGGGGCGGGGTGGAGACAATCTTATTTACGATATGACGTGGAGCGAGCGCCAGAAATAAGACGACAGTTTTTGGCAACGTTCGGTGATAGTGTAACCTTTCTCTTGTGTGTAGTGTGGTGGTTTCTTTAGTCTGATGAAACTGTGATGTGGCTTTAACCCTTGCGAAAATTTCTTGAGATGAACTCGCTCCCTGTTTTTTCTCCCGGGAATATTATCTGCTATTTTTCACATATATTTTCAGCGAATGGTCCCCTATGAATCAAAGGCAGTCTACCTCAAAACTTAAATAGAAGTATCAATCTATAATTTCAAGTTTTACATAACCAAAAGGGCTGTAGTAAATGAATTTACAATTCCTCAAGTTACTTAGTTTGGATATCAATGTACGATTATTCTAGTTTGAATCCAGGTAGTGGCAATCAATATGCACCAATATTTTAACTGCAAAACTCTAGAAGGATTAAAGAGAAACAGCAAATGGGACAAGCACACTGATACAGTAAATGAATGAATAACCAGTGTGAGAGAGAATACGAGAGTCCAAGCTCTGAGAATGAGAAGGGGTTAACTCTGATAAAGGTCAGGAGATGTGGCGCTGGTGGAAATGTTAATGAATGAAATATGTGTCAGCCAGTGACTCACAACTCAGGGACCTCCATGCCAGACCCCTCTGTGGTCAGAGAACACATTTACGATACACATAACATTGTGTTAATGTATTTAGTAGTTTTAGCACTTCCACTAATTTTATTTTTTTCCTTGTTATTTTGTAGTTTTTGCATATCCTCCAATTTCAGACGAAATTGGCATTGTTACACATCCACCAAAAATATTGAAGTTTTTTTTATTTAGGTATCAAGCGATGACTGTCAAATCTGAACATACTATGGATTTATTAATTTCTAATCGCAATTTTGTGGTAACCACACATTGGGTTTCTATACATTAAGCACATCCTCTCTTTCTGAGTTAATATCGATGTTGTAAGATTTTCAATATTATACAGTCTTGATTTTATATAATTAATGGTTGATTAATTTCAATTTTTGCAAATCTCATTTTTCATATGAAGTTTTTACTATATTTGCCCCCTTATAGCTTGCAGGTACCCGATTTCCAATGGTTTTCTAATTTAACACAACCACTTTGCACTTTTTTGTACCTTCAAAGGACATTGAATTGGAATGTAAATAAGAGCATCAATTTGATGGATTTTTTTACTACCAATAAATCATAATAACTGTTAGCTCTTTATCATAATTATATAATTGCACATTCCTCATTAATTAAATGGAGTTGCATCTTTCAGTAATAAATCTTGTTCAAGGTCATAGAGAAGAGATTCCAGTAGTGCATTTTTCTGCAACCATATGCATCTTATCAAAGCAATGCATTATGCATGTGCCTCTCTTGTTACATTGGCACACATGGGATATGGGGCTCCATTCATGCCGAGATTGGACCTGTGGGTTTTATTGCACAGTGCAGAATGCGGGGTGTTGTTAGGTACCGTAGTGAGATAATATCTTATTTCTTATTACAAGTCTCATCAGTCAAGTTTGGAGTATTTCTCATGTATCTCAATTATTTATTTAATTTGAATGTTGATAAATTGAATGTATTTCTCATGGTGGAAAAAAATGTTGCCACAATGCATTTTAATTTTACGCTATGCTCAACTACTCATGTATTTCTAAGCTCCACATTGAAATTGGTTACTTACCATTAGTTTTATCTACGTATTTTCGCCACTGATTCTTAGTATAATGTTATCAGTCCCGTATATATTATATATACCAATCATTTTTTCACTCGTTTTTTGAATCAAACATGCAGTTTTACGTTATGAAACAATTCCTTTCTTCTCCAAGATGTTATTTTCTATTTTCCAGAATTCCATTTCTCATCTAAGAGCGTCATTCATGCCAATTCTCATTAGATTTTTATGTTATTCAATTTAATGCTGATAAATTGCATTTATTATATAGTTTTTATCGTGAACCCATTAATTAGAAACATAGAACATCATTACTGATAACCTAATGTTTATTAGGAATCCCTCCATTAAATTTTATTCCTTTTCAATCGTAAATTAAATCAGTGGAGAGGGTGGATTTTTTCAAGGTTTGTAAATTTAGAAAAATCATATATTCATCAAAATAATAACTTGCTAGAAAATTCCTATGCCATAAGAAGTCAATTAGATAGAATACCTTTAGTTATAATTAGAAAATAAACAATTAGAAAATAGTCCCCTCTCTGATCCTTTCCAGTGTTGGCAATGTTTTCTCAGGACAATGGAGTACCTACCCCACTTTACTCAATAAATAATTCACCTGTTCTTCGCGCGTACCGCTTTGCAAATTTAAGTGACAATAATGACAATGTCTAGGCATAATATGTACCAATGTACTTACATGTTGATAACATGATAATTCACAATCTACTGTAGCACATTTAATTTTGTAATTTATGTATTTGTAAAGCCATCATACTTTAACATAATTACCTTTGCTTCTTTGTTACAGGTAAGGAGAATGTCATTAGTAACAATTATCTGATTTACATGATTTAACGTGTCTCAAAGATACTTAAGACTTACTCATTAATGGTAACTGGTAAGTAATCTTTTTAATGACACATTATAAATGTACGGATTCCTTTAACGTTAGTGTTCAGCAAAAATGAACTAATTTTTTTTTCTTCTTGTAGTGGTTTCATTTTTCACTTATATTCAAAAGTATTGAGAACATTTACAAAATTCAAATGAGAATGCCTATGGTCGTACCTCAAAACCAATTTTTTAGAGGTTCTTTTATTCTTCTCATTTCCTTTGACAAAAGTACTCTGTCTCCCCCGACAGAATATTAAGGAGCGCGGTAGCGCTCCGACCCGCCAAGTCAATCGAAATAGTTCGCGCGCTACCAAGAGTATACTATACGCGACAGCATAAGTAGCACATTTCGTGTAGTTGTAGGAGAAAAAGTACAAGTGATGGAGAAAATTGAACTACATATACAGATTGGGGCACGATAATAGACAAGCTTTTAAAAAAGAAACATCGAAATCCTTTGAGTTAAGTTGGTCAAAAACACACTGTAAAAACGTCATTTTTTTCAAAAAATTCTGCTTCTTCTTTGACGTTGACCGCTCTACAGCCAAAACTACTGGACCGATTTTCATGAACGATGGCTCATTTTTTTTCTTCTGGGTGGTAGGTGTGCCTTTTTATGGTTTCATTATCCCAAAAGCTACCATTTGGCCGTTAATTAGGAAAAGGATCATTTTCAGAGCTCAGAATAACATTGGAGTATAGATATTTACTCTAGTTTATTATGTATATACCTATTCATTCACAAACCTTTCAATCCACATGTCCCGATGTGAAATTGTATAAAGGTATACTAACCCATAAATAGTCGCCGGTGCTGAGTGAGTTAGCGCGCTAAGCTTACCACGCATGGTGGCCTGTATTCGATGCCCAGCTGGGCAGGAATTTTTCTGCACTTTACTTGGGTGTTTGGGGTCCACTCATACCTCGTGAGGAAAAATGAGTAGTTACTGAATAAGTAACGACCAGTGACGGCATTACCAGAGTTAAAATAAATTAATGTAATAGAATTTGAAAAGTAAAAGAGGCTCTTAGTAATGCTGCACTACCCACAAAATTTGTGAAGAGGCCTTGTGGTTGACCACAAATAATTTCATACATACATAGCTATAATAAACCTGTAATGCCCAAGGAGTGAAAAATACAAGATTTTTTTTCTTCTAAAATGTTGGTTAGGTATATTAGGTTCAAAAATGTAAAAAAAATCTCTAGTACCCAATGTTACATAATGTATGTGTAACATGAATGTCATAAATATTTGGGGACCTTTTTAAGTGGGAAATGTAGAAGTTTCATAGAAAACTTTGTAAAAGCCCCTACACTACCTAATACCTATTCCTAATTAGGAATGTTAGGTACATAGGAAGTGAAAGGCTTTTTCCTCCCTATCCAATTCTCTCTAGTAAATATTTCTTTCACTGGCCGCTAAAAATATTATTATACAAAGTAAAATAAATTGAAGCTTTTATATGTTGCAAACACCACGTCAGTATGTCATCAGGTCAGTTAGCTCAGTGGTTAAGGCGGCACTGTGTAATGATGGAGATGCTAGAGGTCCGCGGGTTCGAGCTGACACATGTGAATTTTTTTTAAAAACAAAATACTCTTTACTTGTTTTAGTTTTACATAATTTACATTAAATTTAGTGAGTTTATGAGGTACTATTAACCTTTTTGTTGTGGGTTGTGTTGTACCTCATTTATAATATAAAATAAAAAATTAACAGTTAAAACAAATATATTTATACATTTATTACTCAACACAATAAGCTTCGTTCTCAGTATTCTTTCACAGAAATGAATTGTAAAAATACATAGTTATCCTCCCATTTGGGATTTTTACCTCATAATAATACATCTTGGGCATACTGCTGGAATAATGGGACTTAAAAGTCCTTATTATTATATCTGACATAAATTAAGGAAATATGTTCAGGGTGTACCCACTATTTGAACCAGTTGAGGGGCCCATCTGGATAAAATGAATGGCACCACACAGCATCCTTGTAAAAATCTGTGACACAGTGCCAATTTATGAAACGGGATTAATTTTAGAATAATAACCCGGACTATCTCTCTAATCGTTCTTCGACTTGAGGGAGGGTCTCGCTTGTTATCTTACCTTCTTTTAAACATAATTAACCGAACACAGTGAGAACGAACTCACTAAGTGAGGTTATACGCTAGAGCAAAATTAGCACAATTCTTGTAGTTGTAGGAAAAAAAGTACAAGTGATGAAGGAACTCGGACTATAAATAAATATAGATTGGGGCACGATAAAGACAAGCTTTGAAAAAAGAACCATCAAAATCGTTTGAGTGAAGTTGGAGAAAACCAAACTTTAAAAACGTCATTTTTTTTTTCATCATTTTCTGATTCTTCTTTCACGTTGACCGCTCTACAGCCAAAACTACTTGACCGATTTTCACAAACGATGGCAAAAATTTTTCTCGTGAGTGGTAGGTGTGCTTTTTTATTGTTCTATTACCCTAAAAGGGACATTTGGCCCTTAATTGGGAAAAGGATCATTTTCAGAGCTCAGAAAAAAGTTGGTGTATAGGTGTATTATCACTCTCCCAGATGAGTCAAAAGTCGCATATCTACTTTTTAGGTGAAAGAATAATTTGGAGAAGGATACTGTGCTTAGGTATGAATATCAAACTAAAATCTTTATCTTCACATTCAAACTGTTTCATTTATCAACTTTTGTTCCTTTAAAGTCATTATTTAATATGTTAAATAGTTTTATATTGAAACAACATGTATCATTCACCCCACATCTATACGAGTACAGGGCCACTACAAAAAGTTATAAGATCCCCCAAAAAATATCACTTCGTGACATAAAAAAGTCCCGCCAAGTCGTTCCCCAAAATATTTCAGTTCCCAAATTCATCCCTCCCTCCCTTCCCAAAAAATATATTAGTTATTTGTGACCTCCCCCAAAAAAAATATTGAAATCAATTTATGGCCCCGCCTTTTATTCATTCACCTGAGTGCAACAGTATACTTATTAATAGCCTCCCCTCTCTCTTTCTTCTAATGTCCTCTTTCTTTTGTTCCTTATTGCATGTTGGAATGTTTCCTTTACAAACTCAGAACTTAAGTCTTATTTCCTTGCTCCTTTCACCGACTTGGGCTCTTGGCGGAGTACCACCAAGCAGGTCCGTTCTTAGCCAAAGGAACTGATGTCTTGGTTTTTTTCTAAGATTATATATAAATGTAGACATATGTAAACATGTGTTCCTTGGAAATGAGCCGGAATTGTGACTTGTTCTGATGGTCCAATTCTCGTTGGTGGCAGATATTTTGCGACTTAGATACAGATAATGCATCCTTGGGTCGCGGTCGGCTAGACTTCTCATTTCCTGTTCTCCATAAGAACCATTATGTTAAATTATCTCTTTTTAATTCTTTCAAAATAGCACTGTCTATTAGATTAAAAAAAATTATTCCCAGTTAGTGGTACTCCGCCAAGAGCCCAAGTCGGTGAAAGGAGCAAGGAAATAAGACTTAAGTTCTGAGTTTGTAAAGGAAACATTCCAACATGCAATAAGGAACAAAAGAAAGAGGACATTAGAAGAAAGAGAGAGGGGAGGCTATTAATAAGTATACTGTTGCACTCAGGTGAATGAATAAAAGGCGGGGCCATAAATTGATTTCAATATTTTTTTTGGGGGAGGTCACAAATAACTAATATATTTTTTGGGAAGGGAGGGAGGGATGAATTTGGGAACTGAAATATTTTTGGGGAACGACTTGGCGGGACTTTTTTATGTCACGAAGTGATATTTTTTGGGGGATAATGTATAGTGATACATTTGTTCTAAAATATCTGTCCCGGACATTAGAACTCAGAGAAGTCTAAAACTGAACCGCCATCATCATAACTCTTTTACGAGAGTCGTGAAAAATAATAAAATATCTGCTCTCTTCTATGAATAACAATAAAACGCACCAAGCACAGCATTTTTTATTGTTCAGTTTCGAAATGCATCCCATTTTTTGCCCATGACTTTTTATTGCTCCCCGAACACATTAGCTGTTTGGGCGCTCGTCAAGTTTTAATTAGTCAAATGCTCGACCTGTCCCCCGCCTGGGTGGTTGAGATGTACTTCACTCCGTTATCAACAATAACAAAATAAATGTACAATTCTCACTGAGATCATATAACATAGAGGGAACCCGATGTATCAACATTTGCGTCCAAGAGGGACCATCAGCTGATTTCAAAATCAGTGCTGGAGTTGTAGTAATTTTTCTCTCGCGAAAAAGTAAGTACCTAAACTACCTAATTTTTCTAAAATAATATTTTTACTTTCTATACTTACCTATCAGTTAATTTTTTCTTTGCTTCCACTTTTACTTTCCTTATTTTCTACTTATTATGTAGTAATATAAGATTTGGTATCTGACGTGAAAATTAAGGATGTTTAGATGTCCGCCACTGCGTGAGGTGAACAAAAATTCAAATAAATTGAACCAATCAGAAGCCGGGATTTGTTGAAAGAGGGACTATCAGCTGTTCAAAGTTGGACATAAATTTGTTCAACTTGAGATAGGTAAGGTTCCCTCTATGTTATATGATCTCAGTGACAATTCTACATAAATTTGTTATTGTTGATAACATGCATGGCGTGGAGGACTGTGGATAACATGCATGGCGTGGATAGTCTTTTTAAATCCTGATTTTATTTTCTAAAGGTGCTAAATGGCCCCTTAAATGTCAAATCAAATGGTCTTTTACTTACGACACGTATTTTATACAGGAAAATTGCCATAGATAATCATGTTCCAATTTCCAATATCGGCTGTGGTCTCTATGCCCCCTATTGCTTAAAAGTAAGTTCATATCTGACTTGAAATTTTCTAAAACATCATAACTAATCAGTATCAGTCAGTCAGTATAAACAGAAAACTTATCAGTACATTCCATTCGTGCAAATGATACTGCGCCCAAAATCCTCCTTGTTATGGACCACACTTATTGTTCTTCTCTGAAGGTAATATTCCTAGCACGATCATCGAACCTCGGTCTCTTGAACCATACAGTCTATGAATGGCTATTGGTTCAGTCACCATATTGACACATTTCTATTTACTTTTCCCAAATTTGTGTTTGCTGAACAAGAAAACAGCACATTATTAGGTATAGCAGGATATATATTATGTATCCCGGTTCATTTAGTACCTAGTTTACCATGGTTTACCTCCGGAAACGGAAACTAAATATTTGCGACCATTACCATTATAGGTAGGTACCTAGCTAAATATTCATTTCTAAATTTACTTTACATAGAAATGAGTACCTGTCTTATTAGCATAATGCTAACTGTTCATAGAATTGTAAAAGTATAGGTGCAACTTACTTTTGAATAGAAACTGTTTTCAATAGAGTTTAAACCGCCTGAGTGTAAATTTCTAAAGAGTGCAAAGACGGGATCCCACTGAGAACAACATTTTTTTTCGAAAAGTTTTGCAATGTTTTGTGTCGAATTTTGAATGGGAAATGTTGCAGTTAGTGGTATTCGATCTTATTCGATTCTATGCAAAGAAAGAGAGAAGCATGATGCAATGCGAGACAATATGTTGCGGTCAGTGGGATCCCAGGCTAAATGTTTAAAAAAGAAGTATTGGGCACTGAAATCATTTTCGAGCCATATCTGTATGTTTGTTTGTGTTAAGTCAAAGTAATCATCCAAAGTATTCACGAGCTTGTGAAGGCTCTTACACTTAGAATAGAAAAAGAAAATCGTATCAAAACTATAGAAGTTCTTCTACCACCATCGCCATGTCTCTCGTTCCATGCCCGAACAACCTCGGGTACTCTGCTAGTAGTTATTATTCATGGTCCTCGTACCTCAAAAATCTACGTATGTTGGATATTATTTTTAGCCCTTACATGATTCTGTCTTATTAGTTACGCTCAGTGTTTGATAACTCTTATTCCAAGTTCCCTAGTCAGTAACGACTGATTATTCCACAGTTATTCATGTTTGTTTCTGGAAATCATCTATGGCTCAATAATCAATATCCTGGCGCAAGAGTCAAAGCTTGACCAAGGTTAGATTTAATCCTTACGATGCTCCCCTTTATCCCAAGGATTCAGTAGCTAATGTACTTGGCATTGAAAACTGAAGCATCTACTGAGGAGCGACTCTTATCAAAAACATTATCCAGACTCAACAAAGCTCCTGTCAGATAGGTAGAGAACATCAAGATTACTGATAACGCTTGGGACTATAAACTGTACAGAAACCAGAAATCCCCTACATGAATGATGTATGTATTAGAGTGAATGTTTGCCTTGTTAGGATTTAATTTAATACCTGAAGAAAACTCTATTTTTTGGAAGTAAAATGCTGTGAAAAATAGAAAATGATTTTTTTTTTCTTAGTCTGATATTTTCTACCAGTTGTCTTCAGGCTGCCTGGTCAAGAGCCTCATCGCGCGTTATTCCTTTTTCAAGAAGGTCTTAATTTGTTCTACATTATTCTTTGGTTTTTCTCTTTGTCTCTCAACTGCAATTCTCTCAACTTCCTACTAATGATGTTTTCATCCCTTCTCTTAACACACCCATACTTTTGTAGTCTCTTTTCTTGAATCTTTTTCAAGTTCCCAATAATTTTCACTGTCTCTATTCTATAGCAATATAATTTACTCTTCTATTCAGACGTAACTCACATATCCATGCAAGCATTTTCATTTCTGTGTCTCCAAGTTTCCTCTCTTTTGATTTTTTTGTTGAAGTTCAATTTCAGTTTAAAGCCATCCTGTATACGAGTACCCCTCTCCGACAGTATTTTATCATATTTTCCCAATTTTTACTTTTTAATAAAAGTAACATCTGGACGAGTAATTAATGGGTTTCTTTCACGTGTCCTATACGCGCATAATATACATAGCTACTATACCTATCTATAATTGTACGTTTGTTTCTTACTACTGGTTTCCACTATTATAAGAAATTCACATTGATGCTGACGGTGTAATTATGCTTCTTCAACTAAATAGTCATACTGTGTGGTGTGTTCAACCGTTCATTATGAGGATGACGTCACAAAATTCAATCAAATAAAAGCACTTCCTATCAACTGTCTATAATCTATTCCATAGAGTAATAAAGATATAGATCACCATTAACGTTTTCATTTAAAAGGATTTTTATCCTGTTTCAAAATCTTTTCATCTCGTGATACTTAACACTAAGGTTTAGAACGAACACACCAATGTCATCCCATAGGAGATTTTACCCTATAGTACTTTACATTATTATCTTTATGTATGTAACTTCGTCGCGTTGAGGAAATAAAAAAGTCTGTGGAAATTGTCCATTTGTTAGTCTAATTCATCGCTCTGGATTTCCTTCACTAAAATCTTAGATTTATTTGTAATCCTTATAGTTTGCAATAGTAATAATAATAATATGCACGGAATTTAGAAATGAGGACAACGTATAATATCTCTGGAAAATTCTTATATAATCTATGTACAAGCAGGCACACCCACAAACAGTGCCGGATTACCCATATGGCGGATTTGGCAGATGCCAAGGGCCCCGCGCTTTAGGGGGCCCCGCGCTTGAGCAGCTTACACTAGGTATTATGGGTTTTTTAAAAGGTTACACTAGATACTGTTGAATAATACGTAAGAAGAAGAAGAAATAAAAGTGAAAAAAACACACACTCACAGCAAAGTACATAAGTTGAAAGAAAAGCGCGGGGCTCCCTATTATTATCTATTTCTTGAATAAACAATGATCAACCACATAGACATTAGCGGATTACCTACCAATATGTCGGATTTGGTAGATGCCAAGTGCCAAGTTCCCCGCATTTCGGGCAGCTTATATAAATTATAAGTGTTTTTGAATGACCTTTAACTCGGTGTTTCTGGATTTTAATATTAAATAAAATCACAGCCATTTGAGCAAAATATTAAAAGAAAAGCCACGGGGCCCCCCTTAAAATAGACCACATATATGAAAATAGGTAGATCTCTATACCTATTGCCTGCAGCTCTTTATATAATATAATTACTCGTATTTGAAAAGAATAATATTGACAAAGGACGTGATTATCGCCTTAGGTAATCTCTGCCATCAAACCAAGTGCCATCTGTGTGCTCAGTGATCGGCTTTATCGACATCTTAACCAATGATCTTCAGTATAGTCGCCTGCGGCGCTTTTAATGAATTTTTCAAGATATCTTTTTGTATCTATTTTTCGAGTACTTTACCCAATAACTTTGCAAAAATTTCGCCTGCGGCGCCGTTAAATTTACTTATCTTGATGATTTGGATTATTTTTCAAGACATGCAATTCTAGTACCATTAAAAGAAAAAATTCTTTGGGCATTTTCGAAGAGCCTTTGATTGTTTGGAATTAATTTGGAAAGTTACCTTTAAAACTTTAAAAAAGTAGCATTCAATACTAACGATAAAATCTTCATAGTAATCGATGATCTACTTTCTATACACATCTTACCTAATGATATCTTTCTACACATGTTCTTTTCATAATACATATTTAGATATTTCTACTATTATTTGGAAAAAATGTTGCCTTCAGAGTTAAACGTCGTTTTGGATACTATTATTGATTGGTGCTGAGGACACTTGGCTTCGATTTCAAGGTTCTAAAAATAGTATTTTATCATAAACTCAGTACAATTTTGGGGCCCCGCGCCTTGAAATTGCCAAGGGCCCCGCGCAGCCTTAATCCGGCACTGCCCACAAATACCTTTAAAGTACTAAAACCTATCTATGTATATTAACCAAATCAGTGCTGCAATCAATAGCTGGGGTGGTTCAAAGAAAATTGATTTCTCAGTAAAAGTTGAGTTTGAAAAAATTAATCAAACATTGTTCCACTGGTTAGGACTCATCCCGTAATTGAAAACGAACCTCGAAATCAATTATCAAACTGTTCATTAATTAAAAATAATGAAATGTCCATCCCGCATTGTAAAGGAGGGATGGATACTTAACTTTATCTCAAGCAGATCCTTCCTGCTAGAGGTGAAACAAAGATTTTGATTAATGAAATAATGACTATCCCATGAGACATTGCTGGTACTCATTAAATGGGTTTGAACGGGATTTTTACCATCCAAAGTTATTCGGAGACCGCTGTTGGATACAATGAAAATATCTTCCAGTACAACATGTATCCTAAAACATGGATGTATCCTTAAAAACTACTCTCTCCACCAACACCAAGATACCAAAACCAAGTTGGTAACATAATACTTTTATTTATATTTCAAAATCATTTGAACATTTTAATATTTCTGCACTTTCTTCTACCCAAAGTAGAGAGAGACAAGGACTTTTTGATTTTTAATTAATATTTTGTGTGTATAATTTTTCATGATAAGGTCTCAGCATGAATCACCGAATATAACATAGGGTCCTTATGAAAGTCCCATGATTTGAAAGACAAATATTTATTATAAACATTATTCGCCCTTTAATTAATCTACATGTTATGTAGGTTGATAATTATTAATTTTAGATAACTTGAAAACAAAAATCAATAATTACATAAGACCCCGCATTTTACTATTAAAAGAATTAGATGCATAAACATGGTTTAATTACAAGAATGTTGCACAAACCTAAGTAAATTACATTGAGTTCTTAACTGAGCAACCCTAGGTATCAGTACCAGAGGGTACTCTCTCATACCGCCTCCTTACCGCCCACTATGACACCAATGTTCGAGTAATGAAAACCGATACCGTAATTACAGCGGTTACATCTCACTTAAGATCCAATCTATCGTAGGTACACTCACACCCTTGAGCGGTTAAAACTGTTAATCGATTTCTACATCGGAGTTGTATAAGGGAGAGAACTGTGAGAAGGTGTAGTGCCCACTTTGAAATCCACCCATTTGATTGATTGTGTGTAAGTCCAAAAGTATTTTTGGTTTATCTTGTGTTAAATGAACTGATCATATTCATCTTTTGATGCTCAAGTAGTGCTCCATTAGTTGTATTTACAGTAATTTTTTTATTCCTTTGACCAAATTGAAAATTCAACTGTTAACGTTGTACTTTGAAACACTACAAAAATATTTATATTCAATGTTACTTTTACACAGATCCCACAGTCCAGACTGTCGGAATCCGTCTTCTGATGTGTTTTTATGACATTGCGTATTAGTAACACCTCACAATTTTTCAGATGCAAGGTCCAATCGTTTAGCATCCGAACACTGTCCAATTATAAGGTCCAGGACAACCTACTTATTTATGGTTTTTTGATGGTTTAAATTTCAAGTTTTATGGTTGTTTCATTCCAGGATATTTTGTCATTATGTTTTATTCCATTTTTGTCAATCAGTTTTATGTTTTTAGTGATGTCCTCTATTCATATAGTATTCGTTTTCATTTTTTTTTTTTTTTTTTTTGATGCTGTTTTGTCATTTAATTACCTTCATAATTATAGGTATTTGAAAATTTCCAAGTTGAAATTAGGTAATGAATGCTTCATTAGACTGTCAGTTTTAAATGCTCTGTATCTGAAATTAAAAAGTACAAAATATTGAAATCCATACAGCATTTAGTTGTGGCCCAATGATGAAAGTGAGACAGAACTGTATTGAGTTTTATTAATAAAACATATGCCACATGGCGTGCCTGGTGTCTGATGGAACATGATGTTTGCATTGTGTAGTGCTCTCTAGCCATCTCGCTGTGGCTTTTCATTATGTACTGGGTCAGACCAACAACAATATAGGTATCCTCAGGTCATAAAATTATATTTCAGCTTTTTGTAGTACTTAAAGTACATTAAAAAAATATTACATTAATCAATCTCCAAAAATCTTGTTAATTCCCAAGATCTTATCAATTTTAACTTGCTAAAAGGCAGTATTAACTGGACATACAAATGAACTTTTATTGTATTCTACAATCAGATGCACCATGTACTAATATTGAGTACATTACTGACGTATCAGCCCTATAAGTTTATTTTGACAACAGTTATTCTGAAAAAGCTGAATATCTAAATAGAGTGTTTTAGCACTTTAGTTCAAAATTATTATAGGGAGTTGATCTAACTAATGTGTAGTAGAAAAGAAACTGCGAAAGTTGTTCCATGTTGACCCTGTCTGGATATATTTTGAAGAGTTGCGTGTCATTACTAGTTGGATGACGCATCTTGAGTGCATTCCCTTGCATCTCTTTTGCTGAATGCACATTACACCGTGACGTTGCAATTTCACGGGTTGCATTTACTTTTGAGTTATAATACTTTGATATTTCTAATAACCCTCTCTTCGTAATTTGCGGTGATCTTAATTTTGAACTTTGTGCAGAATTGGTTAGGGTTTTTAATTCTACTTTGTATAAATATGTAGTTTACATTGCTAAAACAATTTAAACCAACAAATAAAAATGTAACTATAGATATTGTATATATTGGAAAATTATCCAGAAGCTGCATATTTTTATAGATGGGTGGATTAGTTAAGTTGGCTGTACCACCATCTTATAAAAAAACTCCTTTTTCATTTTCGGCACTACAGCCTTACATGTTGCGTACATGCTCACTGCTCACGCCATTCGTTACCCATGTGTTGTGAAAATTAGTATAGTTTATGATATACGAATGTTACAGTTTTTTGGCTTTAACGTAGCTTCCACATCACCAGAGGGGTTGTACGCACCATTTTCTGATGTGCAAACAACCCAGCTACTCAAATTAACATCACCCAGCCTTAGTAGGCCGGGAATAGTCAGCAGAACGTGCCAAATGTAATTTTCAGATTTTAGGGATAAATTTGAAAGGTTGTTGCCCGGGAAACAATATTGTAAACAATTTGGTCCTGATTGACTCGGTACTATGCCACGTGGATTGGCATGCTATCAATACGCTCTATATCTTTTCTATCTGATCCCAATGTTGAACAAGATTAATGCCTTGTGTGTACTTTTATCTCATCAAGTAGCGGTTCTCAAGTCTAAATATCTGATACAGCTGCAGAAAGAAAATAATTCGGCAGATTTGTGTAACGCTTGATGGTAAATTGTATACACGGCTGTCAAAATAAACTGAAATAATTTGGAGGCTGTGTAAAAAGTAAACGGCGGCGCATCAGCGGGTGATGATGAAAAGAATCCAGCCTCCAAATTATGCCATCCATACATTCAAGCCCTCGTAACTTTGAACATGGGTATAATATCCGAGATATTTATTATCTCATATACATAGAATAGGTATTTCTAGAAATTAAGGGCGGAACTAATAGACGTTTTTGTAATACCTCTGTGGCGCTAAGTCACCGATTGCGTACTGTGTTTAAGATAGGGAAAACCGACACTTACCAACGACTTAAGTTATTGATGTTGTCTATTAATTCCGCCCTAAATATACAAATTCCCCAAAACGTATACTATAGAAGTAGGGGACACTTCCCCCATTTCACATTGTGATATTCTGATAACATTTACGTAATGGGAAACTCCTAACATTTCTGAATATTTCAACATCCCAGACAAAAAAATATGCGTAGTTTTCACTAACTTGACCTTTGGAATTTCTTTTGTTTGGAAATACTTTCAAAAGTGCAGCTCTACATATATCTTCTATAGTTCATAATTTTCATTTCTCTCGTACTTTTAGGAATGAAGGATTTTTCATTTTTTCTTCTCCTTTAGATAATCATTTTGTGGAACATATTCAAATGAATATTTGTTTAGTATTGGGCTTCATGGAGGTGCTTCACACAGATATTTTGACCCGCTGCTTCTGAGGACAAGATAATATAAATATAATCTCTTTTGTCAAACATCAATCGAGTGAAGCTGTTGTCCCCTTTTGATAATATAAACAGTTTTTGTGGCTTCTTATTTAATCATATTATATTCTTGGGTCTCAACTTTGATACGAGTATCTGTTCAAAAAACATCAAAGTCTCAGCAGGACATTTGCCACGGATTTAATGTAAAGGGAAATCAAAATAAAGAGACAAAATCGTGTAAACATCGCACAACTTTCTATTACAAAAACCGACTTTTATCCCATGATCTTAGGAGTATTTTTCAAAAATCTCAGAATACCCACAAAAATTGTGATATGATAACACAAAGAAACACACTTATTTACAAACCCAAAGCAAGGCCCTTTCTGTAGTTTTTCTAACCCCACTAAAGACCCTGTGTAATATTCATAACCCTACTATACCCCCTAGTCATCCCTACATGTAATTTTCCTAACCCTACTCCACACCAAAGGCATGGCTGTATAACTACTCGTATTTCCCTAACCCTATCTATTCACCCAAGGCAATGTCCTGCTTCAATAAAATATTAAGCTGCACCTGGAGGAAGTAAGTGATAAGGACTTCTGATTCTACAGCTCTCACGTGACACACACCTCTACTCTTTGTCTCCTTGTCTTGAGGATCCCCTTGGATCTTGTGGAGGGTCCAGACCATTCACGTGTGGGTTCCAGGCTTATCTCAGAAATGTGGGGGAGTATTGATTGATACCCGCGTATTGTCTTCATTGAATTATTGGATTAACATTAACTCCTATTCAATCAACCTACTGTTTATGTGATATGTGTGTTATATCATACAGGGTGGACTCGAGAATCTTGAAACAAAGTCTAGTTTTCAGTCCGCCTATAATAAACACGGGATTTCTAATAGGTAACATTTAACCTCATAATATGAAAACCTCAAAATATAGGTACTGGTACAAGTAACATCAAGATTTTAATTTTTGTCACTTCGTATTTGTCACTTCCACAGTTGTAGCCAAATATAACTGTAGAAAAAACTACCCTTTTGCTATCTTGCCATGCAGTGTAAAAGTAGCAATAGATATACCTACACCTTCATTATTCAGGACTGTGGTGAATAGAGAATATAAGTTGAGTTGTTGAGTAAATAGCTATTTTGTTCATATAGTAAGGTTGTTCTTAACATTCCCGCGTTATTCAAATGCATATTACATTATTCTTTACTCCTGAGCATGCTTTTATCTAACGGACTTCATAGCAGTAGAGCATTATACTTATAGGTATGCACTATGCAGGACTAACTCTTGTACCTTCACTACAGCCGCATACCTAACCCATCCAAGTTACCTATATTCCACATGGTTTAAGATCAAGGTCAGTAAATAAGATTAAGGAATATAACTACATATTTATGTAAAATAAAGAGATAGGTAGCTCTGTATATTCTTACTACTAAACTACTATGAGATGAGGCATGAGGCTATTAATGAGGTATTACAGAAAAGATAGTAGATAATATGCTAGTAAATAGATACAGATAATATACAGGTGTCGAAGATACCGGTATTTTTTATTAAAAGTCCGGGAGGCTAGTCGTATCTCCGAAATCTTGACGGTCTGTTATGAATGTTCAATCATTAATTGTTTTTATACCCATCAGATAAGGGTGTTAGGTTAAGTTTGAAAGAATAACGAATACCCAGTACCCTTTCTGAGTAACTATATGTAGTTTTATTTCATTTACATACCCACTGAGATTACTCAATAGAACTGCATTTCTTTAGTAACTCATCACCAAATAGTCCTAGGCACCTCTTGTGTTTTAATATCTACCAATCGCCCGAAGGCTTGGCTATTTCTTGGCTAATCCTGGGGTTTCCGAAAGAATTGTCTATTTATTTAGATCTATCCTCAAGCATAATTAATTTTTTTACAGTCTCAGAACATTTAGAAATTGTTATATTCTTTAAACAAGATTGAAATGACTTCCATTTATACCTATAGGTACATATGAATATAGTGTATAAGATTGGAGATTAACCACTAGGTTAAATTTGCAGCATTTTTTTTTTTTTTTTTCTCTCGGCAAGCAGTCTAGGGAATTTTCTCTAAATAATTACAATAATAACGAGTATGTTTGGTCAATGTTAATACGCTGACAAGAACTATATTACTATACAAAGTTAATATACCCGTAACCCGACAGATAAGTTGAAATGTAATATGTTGGTACATTATCTACAATTTACGTGCTCAATTTTCTGAAGCTCAAGAAATTTTCACAAAAACGAACTACTTTACTTCTTTGAGACTGGTACAGTTATATACTTCTAGTGAAATTCTGGTCTGAGTTCCCATAGTGCTGCCTGGTAGAGTAACTTTAAGGTGTGCGGTCTACTGCTTTACACATGACAGCAGTATATCAGATGCATCCTATCAGCATTAACTACCAGGTATTTATCTTTAATTAAATTCCTCTAACATCTCATTGATAGGGGAATAATTCTAGGGCCTGGATCTCCTCAGTCGAGATAGACTGCATTTGTATCTGTCTGGGGAGCTAGCATCTGGACATTAATTATAGGAAGGACCTCTATTGCTGGGCGCTAGATAGAACTCTATGAGACTTAAGAGTTAGATTTATGGATGAAGAACACTGTAATAAAGTTTGATGCTATATAAAATTCTCTCTGGACTTAAACCTGAAGAACCAAATTAGTCCATAACATAGAATTTTAGAACAATGATGTTCTGGTATTAATGTACGATATGTAGATCAAAAAACAAATACCCACAACTCGAAAGTCCATTTTGTAATACTTAAGAGTTTCATTTAATTCTTTTGACATGGAAATAGAGTTTTAATAAACTAATAAGTAGTTATTGATTAAGATATGAATTAATTCCATGTAGGATTTTTCAGATACCTAAGGTTGCAAACATGTGTGTTAGTAATACAAAATTACCTATATTATAATAATAACATGCACCTAATTATATACCTACATTCATAAAAAAGACAAACATAATATTATTTTCAAGTTATTATTTAAATTGTTCTATTGAGTTATTTCGCTGACGTTCTAATTCCGTGGCGATAAAAGTCTGAAATCCTAGCATTCTCTTCTAAATTACCCCAAGTACCTTCCACTTGTGAGGTCTACCTACCTACCTCTACTTACATTTAAATATCTATATGGTATGTATAATTGTATATATCTCATTTAAGAATAAAAATTGCAAATTACATATGAGGCACATCGTTTCTTGGGTATCTTTGTCTCTTAATTTGACTGGTATTTGCAGAGTTGCTTGTATGTAATTTACATAATAAATGATTATATTTAATGTAGGTTTGTATATACCTATATGTATAGGTATAAGTATGTACTTTAAATTGTATCATTATGTATATTAGACTCAGACGTGTCATTAGACCTAAAATATGGTTCATTTAAATTATGATGGCTATAAGTAGGTAAAGTATATTACCTTGTGAATTAGTGACTTGGAAAATTGTCGTGTATTACAACTATTACATGGTGGGTTTAGTGAATTAGCCAATTTTTGAATTATTATTCGTAATTTTTATGTATGAACTGGGATAATATTATGATGGTTTATCTCCGAGCTGAGATTCGTTAACTCAATACTAAATACTTGTATTAGAATCTGCCTCAAATGAAACTTAGACCTTCATATGTTTTAAGTTATCAATAACTTTTGTGATATCACAACTACTCAATCTAACTTTACTAAATCCACGGTGAAATCGGGACTTGAACCACCGACCTCCAGATTACAACTCCGCCGCCTTATCGATCAAGCTACAATTTGAGGTCGGTTGGATCTTCATATGAGTACCATTCTGCAAACTTCAGGAGCCATTTCATTATTGCTTTGTTCGCAATAATGTCTCCATCGGAAGATTGAAACCATTGTGTCCATTGTGTAATGACACAAATGGAATTGTTAGTGTTATCTGATGGTTTAATAAGAGCTTCCTGTGAAGGATACGCTAAACTGTTAAGGCGCCGCGAGTTCATTAGAAACATTGTCCATTGTTATGCTCGACTAGAATTGTGATATTTAATCCCATTATTAATATACTTACTTGAACTTTTATACTGTAGTTCCTCTACATATCATGGTAAAGTACAGAAACAAGCCTAATACAAGGTCTACTCGTAATTTACATACGTTTTCTGTACTGAAACGTTACTGTCCATAATATTAAGTCACTATTAATGCATATTAAGTCACTTTTAATGAAAGTGAATACTCGTATAAGTATACCGCAAGTAGGTAAATAGATAATACGTGTCATACGAATTTTCAATGGAGGCTGAGTGTATCATGAATATCATGATAGAAATTTAATAATACTTGGAAATAATTTTCAAAGTTAAATGGACCATCATGTATGATTTCTTCGTTAAGTTTGTATTAACCTTTAATCCAAGTACCTACTTTAAGACCTTCTTTAGTTTTAGGTTTATTTTCAAAACCATGAGTTTGTAAGATCGAGTATTTTCTTTCTCATGTCCTGAAAGAATATCAGGAAATACGGTAGAATTTTCTCCCTGAATACCATCCTAATGAACCTTAACGACCTGACGTGTGAAGGAACGGTCCTACCTCAATGGAATTTGAATTGCTCAAGAAAAATACCACGAAATGAGGGGACACGCAATCTCATACAAAGAACAAAGTGAAAATTGTTCAAGTCAATAAAACTAGAACAATAAAATAATATTTGAAGTGTTCTCTGGGGTAATATCATCAAGAAGCTAATCCTTAGAAATCCTAATTTTAAGGTGTTTAAAGAAATCCAGTGCTATTGTAAAAATATTTCCAGCTGCTTCAAAAAGTCATCTAGGTTTGTTTTCATTTCAACTGAAGCCCAGAGAATAGATGAGAAAATTGAAAGGAAAAGTGATAAATTAGAAAGCGCCGTTGACATCTCAATGGAAAGCAAATAATAACATAACCACACGTTAGGTTTTATACGGGGTGCATTGAAATGTCTATAGGTACAGTAGGATAATAGTGCTTTCCTTTCGAAAAAAATACAGTTAGAACGAACTTTCTGAATTCATTACAATTAATTGCACAGGTAAGGTCAAACAAGTGAGAGATAGCCCTTGAAATATTGGTTTCCCAATCACATCAATAACATCCTATCTTTTGCAGCCATGAAGAATAATGAACATTACAACACCTATTGTTGACCCACTACTATGTATTAACAGTTTTTCCCTATTCGTAGTACCTACAATATGACTTCCTGTAATGGCCAAGAGCTGAGAAGTGCAGGCAGCTACCAGAATAATATGTAGTATTCAGGTGCTATACCAAACACCACTAGAAAAAAATCTCCATGATATTATGTAGGTACTAACTTAAATTTTTTTATTAAATATGAAGACATAGGTCCGTTCGAGTAACCCTGAACTTCAAGTATCCCTGAAGGAGTGTTATTTTTCTGGGGTGATGTGGGGATATCTGTAGTCAATTACCTCTGTATGTTCGTCCTTTTTTGAAATGTACTTGAGAAAAATAGTTTTTTATTATGTTTTCTTAATCAAATGTTTGTTTTCAATATACTCGTTGCTTACTCTATTGATTTTGATACACATAAAATAATGATAAAGTGATATACTCGTCAGTATACAAGTACATGATAATATTTTTAATTTTTGAAACCGCGCGCTCTCTTTGTAGGCCGCATCGGGTACCACATAGTATATCTTTAGATATCATGGGCATTTCACATGCCATCGAAGGCAGATACCAGTCATCAATAATGGTACTGATATTACGACACTCGATTTTAATTTTAATCTCAATTCCAAAATATTTTTAACATGTAGGTACCGACTCCTAATTAACTTTGTTTAAGTTTATTAGAATACTTACACACTTTCCTCATGAAGAAAAGTTTATACCTATTTATTGTAAAACAATTTTCTTGGTGTATTGTAGATAAACATACGTTTATCGACAGAGTTTTGTCGCTAAACGTGTGCTGGGTGCAGGTTCAAGCAGATATTGGCACTCTCCTAATCTATGTGAGATGGAATGCAGAAACATTGCACTTGCGCTTATCAGTGCACTGAGCTACCTACCTGCTTACCATTGTGCGCACTGGGATGCAGATAATAACACCATATACATAATAATTATACCCATAGGAAGTAGGAATATTTGCACTGTACAGATTGTATATGTATAATGAGATATAATTATACATCTTGACTAGGTGCAAACATACATAAAATACCTGGGAGCTGATATCAGAATCAGAAAATATAATGGAGGTGAAATATCATGTGGCCTTCAACCACAAGAGTGGGACAAATGGACTTCACGGCACTGCTAACACATTTCCATATCTTTATTACCATTGCGAGTTTATCACACACTTCATGCTTTTGTACCCTGTCGTTCTTAATCAGACCTTATTAGAAACTGCGACTGTTATACTTATACACGGGAACATGGGGGTACATTTAAAAATTTCTAAGTCAGCCAACTGAGCTAACACCTCCCCATCTGTTCAAATGGGAAATAGAACAGATAAACGCTGTGTTCTAAAGAAATCGATATTTTTTAAAAAATAATATAAACAAGAAACCATTGCAAAACAAAATTCAAAATTGAACACCTCAGGTGGCATGAATTTGCAACGCAGAATTTTCAACACAATAATTCATAATATATGAAAGTTGCAGAACACGCTTTGTTCTGTCCTATATTGGTCTCATTAGGACCAATAAGTACAAACAAAGCCATTAGCAATGCTATCCTTGTATAGCAATAACATAGTCAATAGAATCACTTCAAGTAGACATCTACCCATACTAATCATGTATGTTAACGAGTTGAACAAAACAATGAGCAAAGAATATTTTAAATGAACGCAATAGGAATGAAGTCAAGGGTCTTGCAGGGGCAGTATTTTGGTGTGACTAAAAGCCCATGATGAGCACCTACACCATGAGCCACAAGAACAACCAAGATAGGTTAGTTTTATTTTTTCAAAGAAAACGTTTGCTCAGCCTGGTAATTAGTAAAGGCATCCGGATGGAAGAGAAGTCCAAATGGTAATACCGATACAAACTGATACACACGTAAGAAAACGAGGACTTTTACCACGTGTTTTAGGTAACATCTAATATAACTAAAGTGATTCATTCATTTGAAACAAGTTGTCATTGCAATGATTTTACTTAAATTCTAGTATTATCCACCGCAATTTAGCAAAGATCATGGTATTCTTGGCTTTGTAACCTAAGCAGTAATCATCATGGGTATAAAAATAAACAATTTTTTGGACCGAAAAATTGTTCTATGAATTAAGCATTAATCAAAACATAACAGTAACCTATGACAAAAACAGTCGGCCAGCATCCTACTGACAGCCCTGTGAGGATGAACCACAGTGAATGAGAAATATGGCGACCACAGTTGATGACGAAATCGGACCAAAGCACTTGATATTTAATTCGTATTAATTGAAACAAATTGCTCGCCCTGGCTCTTGAAGTCAATCAGCGAGGTACTTGGGATTCATCAGGACTAATGGGAGTATGATTGTCACGACTCCTGACCTCAGCTCTGGTGGTGACCCTTGAGTCGAGTCTTATAAGCTCTTCAGATTGAATCGAGTTGTGTCTTTAGTCTTGAGATCAATTTGAGTCAAGTCTCAAGATCTTTAGATGAAATCGAGTATCGGTCACTATAATTCAGATCAATTTGAGTCGAGTCTTAAGCTCTTCAGATTAAATCGAGTTGGGTCTGCATTTTTGAGATCAATTTAAGTTGGTTCTTTATACTTGAGATCAATTAGAGTCAGGTCTTCAAAATTGATATTAATTTAGATTGATTGTCAATTTTTAAGATAAATAAAAATTCTAAGATAAATAAGAAATTGAAAATTTTACGAAAAAAGATTTTTCATTTAACAGATGAGTTGTAGGTACATAATAATATATATTTAGGTAGGTAATAATATTATTGAACTTTTTAAGTTCATTTTGTATGGTCTAATTTTATTTATCCTTTCTAAAGCACTATTTATCCCTATAGTCCCCACAAAATTATGTGTTCTCAGAAAGGGATTTCTAATGTGCTCTATCTTGGCATATTTATGATAAAAATACACTTTGGCTTTCTGTATACACCTGACAGTGGACAGCTTAATCAATGTTTATTGCCCCATTTGTCACGATGAATGTTCACTATTAGATTACCTATGTATGTTGCAATTTGTTATTTTCTCAGCCCACGACGCTCTCAGAATTGCCAATGTCAACCTTTCTGAATGGAAAACAAATTTGGAAATCATTCTTATTTCCCCATAGTATACCTATACTCCGAGCCTCATAAACGTGGATCTTGCTTCTAAAAAAATGGGCCGTCATAGGTACATAAACATACATAGGTACGAATGATGTGAATATAACCCACACAAAATAGTGCTAATTAGCCCATTCGAAATGACAAATGTCTCTCCAACCCAAAAATGCATTGCATTGTAGTTGAGGATCACATGTTGTTTTTTGTTTTTTTTTTTTTTTTTAATGCTGATTGATAAAAAAAACTTTTCAAGCTATTTAAAATTTGAATTTTTTTTTGGCATTTTTTTTCACTATAAAATGGGATCACGGGATTCGTCAGAATATGTGTATAAATGTCTCTTCATCAATGATGGGTTAAAATAGATAATTTTGGCGTCCGTATATTGGACATAGTGTTCGACTCTGAGAGAGATTTGTGGTTTTCGTCATCTCATTTGACACTCACCTCCCCTCCTCTGGAGACACACTCTTCTTTCCACTAATTGAATTCTTGTCGGATTTTGGATTGTTTAACACTGATCTGGTTGTGTCACAAAAGTGGCGGCGATTGATTCTCCCACACAAGGCTGGATATGGTCAAGTCTGAAGTGCCTCAGTGATGGCATTGGCGCCGTTGTGTTCTTCAAAGTTGATTTTCTCTTTTTATTTTTTTTGCTTTGGGCTACTCGAATTACCTCCCTATCAAATTGGAAACGCCAACATCGATGTTGGACATAATAATAATATCTACATACTTCCACAGTTATCAAATCATTAGTGCAGTGTGGGTGTTTAAAATATTTTGGGCCATATCTAATGCATCATTACATTCTTTTGGCAGAATTATGTTGTGTCGGAATTGTGTTTTTGTTGTATGGATACACAAAATTATGAAAATAATTAAATAAAATTGAGATTTTATTCCGACAACATAATATATTTTTAAATTTCAAAATAAATGATTGACTTGACAATTTGTTGTGTTGCCAAAATCCTTTTCTCAGATGGAGTGTTTAAGGTCGACTGTTCTCTCGGATATGTCCAAATTATTTTTCTTGGAAACTTCGTCACCCGGTAAATCTAACTCGTGGCAGATGGTCCTAGCAGTATCCTTGTCTCTATTGACTATTGACTGGTCCCGAAGTGACGATGTACTCATGCTTGTGTCACTTGTGTCACTATCGGCATTAGGTGTCTTTATACGATTCACAGCTTTCGCATGCCATTGTCTGAAGTGTTCCTCCATGACATTGGCATTGGACAGCATGCTAGCCTTTTCCTTATTCATTATTCCGATCGCGTTGATTACATTATTCAGCATGTTAGCCACCTCCTTCTGTGTCATTCTGACCACCATCGTCCTCGGCATCTTGAAAAGTTGCCCCTCCTCATAGAAATACTCATAGTCCGAGTCATCCAATCTATGGCAGCCTCCTTCCCCATCCTCGATCTCAATGACATTTGTTTTCACTTTATTTCCAGAGGAAAACATCTGTCGTATCATCTGTCGGAATTTCCCGAACATTTTTTTTCGGTTCAATGGAACGTTTTTATGAATGTAGCCATTATTTGTTGAAATTGAGTGTCTATTTGGTAGAGCTTGAGTATCTGTCTTATGAGTGAGAGGGGACCTTTTATTGAGATGATTATGTTTTAACTGTGTGAATTGATTTTATATTATTTTTGAATATGTGCAAGATTTTTTGTATTGGTGTACGTAGGAATTTTAGGAGATTGAACTATGTGTTTTTATGTGTTTATTCACTGACCAAAATTTTATATGCATGGAAACTACTAGGTATCGTTAATTTAGAGAAAAACAGCACTCCTAGCCTCACAGGTTATTTTAAATCCAAAATTTACCATCTATTAACATATACAATACATGTTAATAGATGGTAATTTTTGGTACTGATTTAAAAAACCACAGCAATAGATAGATACTGTTACCAATAGCGACAAATGAAAAACATGTAGTGTAAGTTTGCCACAGGCAGAACTTCATTATGAATGGTTACTCTCTATTCAAACTACCGACACTGGACAAATTGACAATAGAAAATTGACCTCACAAGAATACTTCCTGAGTGGTGCGACCGTACGACGTAGTATATCCTCTGAAGTGACACCCTATGCCTACACCTCACTGGCAGTGCAAATACTAGCAACTAGCAACTATTAGCGAGGTAGCCACAAACCCAAGTGTCGAATTTCCTGTGGCCAGAGAATCTTGGCCAGTGTCATGGCTACTGAGTGTGACGTCACGCTGTACTGAGATGAAGACACTCCCCGCAACAAATTTCCTATGCACTCCGCTCAGATGAGTGACATTGATGATAATGTTGAAACAGTAGAAGAGAAGCTACGAGTAGTGTTCCCTTTCACAACTGAACAATATACAAATAGTTGTACAACTAATAATGATATTTCTGAAAGCGGCTTTGTTTTTTAGTCTACTCAGTCTAGATGTGAAGTTGGTCAAGGGCTGAACTTTCAGGTGTTTGGATAAAAGGTTTACGTAGAACTGCAGTTTCTTAATGGGACTTCTTCGGACAAGACCCATTTGTTATTATGTACAATTGTACATGCAATATGATGTCTATAAGTCACGCCCTATATTTGAAAATTTTATGGGCTATCTACAAAGGTTGAATACAAAACAACACAAAATTCAAATCTTGGATAACAGCCAGCGTCGATGGCATGTTGAATACACCGGTTCCCTTCAGAACACCGAAGTTAAGCGACATCCAGCGAGGTTAAGACTTGGATGGGTGACCATTCAAATTCTAATTCTCGTGACGCTGGCTTTTCCCGGCCCCACTCAGGCTGGGTGAGGTCAATGTGAGTAGCAGGTTTTTGAGTTTCCTGCGAATGGAGGGTAAAACCCCCGTCGTGATATGACCATGGCAGTTGAAAGCGACGTTAAAACCCCACTTAAAAAAAAAAAAAAAAAAAAATCTTGGATAAAATCCCAAGAAGAGATAGGTGCCATAGTTTATTTTCGACGCGAGATGAAAGTATCCCAATAAATATTAGTACACTACCTAGGAAAAAAAACACAATATGATGTACTAACATCATAATACAACTACTTGAAAACATTATCGTATTACCTATCGTAGAACTTTCTAACGTTCTAATTTAAGATTTTAGCAACAGTAAAACACATCTTCCATAGTAGCACAAACTGGAAGTGTGCCCTGCACACTAGCCGCATTCCCGCGCTGTATTAGGTACAAGCAGGATGTGAAAGGGTTACATGATATTGAAATCGAATGAACAAAACTCGGTTGCTTCTGATGAAAAGCGACATTACATTGAATTCAGATTCTGACTAGCCAGCGTCGATGGCACGTTGAATGCACCGGTTCTCGTAAGATCACCGAAGTTAAGCTACGTCCAGCAAGGTGATGATAGCACTCCGGCCCAATCCAGGCTGGGTGAGGTGAATGTGAGTAGCAGGTTTGTGAATTTTCTGCGAATGGAGGGTAACACCCCTGTCTCGAGATGACGATAATAGTTGAATGGGAGGTAAAACCTAAGTTAAAAAAAATCTGACTTGAGCAATCTTTTGAAGAGCATGAGTAATTTGTTATTTTATTTTACTTGTGAATTAATTAGTGCAAGGAGTAGATAGCAGTGAAGCACTATGAGTGCTGAGTAGTGACTAAGTACGGGTGCGTCATGGGTAGGACACAGACTAAAAGTATTTTGGTATGCGGATATGGGTGCACTGTTGGGTATAAGAGTGAATGAAGATTGAATAGGTGTAAAGCGGTACTTACCTAATGTATGTGATAGGCTAGTATTGTGTTCTTGCTCTAGCGTGCTCAGAGGACTAATAATTGTGCTTACTCTAGTATAATGTAAGTAGATCTGGGATTTCAATGTAGACTACTGGGTGTGCTAGAGATGTGCAAGATTATTATAAAAATTGTTAAACCCCTAGATGGTAGCTAATTAGAAAAGATTCTCTAGTGACTGAATAATGGTGTTTATATACTATAATCTAGCTAAAGTGTATTTTTTCAATTATTATCATTTATTTTTTTAATTTTCACAAAATTTGAACAATTTGAACGTTCGATTATGAACAAAGATCTGTGAAAACGGTGGTTTATTGAGGCCAAGTTGGACTGTTGAAATTTTGTTGCTCGAGACGATGTGGTAGAATGGCCGATGCAGAAAATTAAGAGCAAAAAGACTCTTTGAGAATCTATAAGGTCTTTGTATTTGTATTTCTTTATAACTAGCACTTTTTACTTCTGTGTTATCAACATCAATATGTCTAGCACTTTACGTTTGCATTATGAACATCAATAGGTCTAGCACTTTACTTCTGCATTATCAACATCAGTAGGTCTAGCACTTTACTTCTGTGTTATCAACATCAATAGGTCTAGCACTTTACTTCTGTGTTATCAACATCAATAGGTCTAGCACTTTACTTCTGTGTTATCAACATCAATAGGTCTAGCACTTTACTTCTGTGTTATCAACATCAATAGGTCTAGCACTTTACTTCTGTGTTATCAACATCAATAGGTCTAGCACTTTACTTCTGTGTTATCAACATCAATAGGTCTAGCACTTTACTTCTGTGTTATCAACATCAATAGGTCTAGCACTTTACTTCTGTGTTATCAACATCAATAGTTCTAGCAGTTTACTTTTGTGTTATCAACATCAATAGGTCTAGCACTTTATACTTCAGTAGGAAATACACTCGGACATGTCACTCTGTATAAATAGTCATCGTAATGAGCAGCAATGATGTTGATGTATCTATAAATAAGTATAATAAGCTCTGCTAGCCTGAACAGTATCAGTAGCTATATGCACTCCTAAAACCCATTGCTATTCATCAGCTACTGCACCTAGCACCTATAAGGTCCGTATATTAGAGGATCTACCGGTAGTCTCACATGACTACACATTCACAAGGAAGTGGCGTCAATCATTGGTTTTTGTTATTCATGTCCTAATGGTAACACATCATCTATGAGTTTATTTATTTACGTACTAAGTTTATAGTATTATCCTTAGAGGTATAACTTGAGAAGCTCTTTCACGCATGTCCTTTAAAATCTTCAAGTTGTTCACTACAGAGAGGTAGGTATAAAGTCGAAGGATTTTTCCGTAATAGAGCAACAGTAAAATTATTAATACAGGTATCCCCACGTTATTAGTTTAATTTGGTAAATGTGTTTCTTTGTAGTCTAATCTTATTATTTTTCCTCTGTTTCAGGTAAATAAATGTTCATTGTCTGGGAATGTTGGGAATCACACGTTCGTCAGATGTCTCCAATTATTTTGTGAGTAAATAATGGATTTTCGGTCAATATACTGAAACGGAAGTGATAGAGACATTTTCTTTTATAATCCGAAGAAATTGTGTTCAATTGAAAGGGACAACTTGTCCCATACATTTACATTATAAAATCATAAGTACAAATTCATGCTAAAAGGTACCACCTAGCACCTAAATCTTAATTATTTCAATCTTGTGTAGAAAAAAGATCGGACTTGAAAACGTGTTAAAGTTACCAACGAAGGTTTTTCAATTCATGTGGAGAGAAATAAAGATCTAATGAATATTAAATTACATAATGTAAACTCGTGCCTTTAAAGGGGCACTCATGTTTCTATGGAAGATTCATATCTTTCCTCGCAACACTTGTAATATTATTTCCTAATGAATATTCTTTGAAATCATCTTACTCCCCCTACGGATGAAAGCCAGGACACTTGAAACAACACACCCTGTTTTGATTGCTACCAAACAGAAGTCCCTTTTTGTCGGATGAATATGAGGGCTTGATGAGCTCTTGATATGCCTATACGAGATGGGAACTTCAATTCGCACTCTGGGACTGTTTTTCTTACAACCCTAAGGGGTGGGGGTTCTTTACTCGACAACTAAAGAGTAGTTGTGAGTTATGAGATCCAAATTGTGAGAGTTGAAGCTCCTGTGTTGCAGATGAAATCTCTTCAAAAGGGTCTCTGAAAGGATCATTTTAATGAAGTTTCAAGATGCATCGTAACAATCTAAATAACAAACGGAAATAACGAGGAAATATACCAGAGTATTCACATTCATTATGACTTTATGGAATGAACTAATGATTGTGTTGAGGAATGATTAAGTCACCGAAATTATACTTTTATAAAATTATGTCAAAAAGAGACGAATTTTGAACGATATTAATTTCTTTGTTTGTTTACATCATTTAAACTTTAAAGCAATGCTGCTGCAATTAATCACCAATACGAATAATCTAGCAATCACACAAGTCAACATGGAACAAGGTCGTAAAGAACGTAAAGTTCCACTTCGACCAAATTTAAGTCAAAATGCAAGGAGCTACAGATATTTCACCTCTAGAGTAATGTCGTACGTGATAAGTCCGATCAGTGTGATCACACCAAAAACAAAGCTATCAATCGCCGTACCTTATTTACCCACTGTGTAGTCCATAGTCATGTCTCAAGAGTAATGACAATTTACTGAAACTGAACCATTTAGCCATACTTATAGTAGTACTTCTTTACTCAACCATATTGATTTAGCCATAACAGTGACCATGTGTTCCAAATGTTGTTAGAGAACCGATCGACTCCCACGGTTCACATAGTTCCAGTGCTCTATTCAGACATAATGGATAGCGAGACAATTATGAGCCGACACGGTGCGGCCAAATCCGAAAGCTCAAACCCGAATCAGTTGCGTCAAATCTCACAACCTGTTCAATAAGGGCATGTCCTTTTACGGAGACCCAACTAGGCAACCATCGCACCACGGACAACAACCTATCCGCTAGCCACCTCGTACACTACACAAGGATGATGGTATTAGCCATAATAACCTCGTCATCGGAGTAAGGCGCCTGCCTTTCTCTTGGCCACTGAGATTGCGCCAATGACACGCGGTAATGATCCCAGGTGAACAAAGTGGCTGAGAACTTTTAGCGTGAAAAGCGTCTTTGCTAAGTTTACCTGGTCAATGCTCAGTTAAACGTCAATGCTAAATTTACTAGGTACAAAGAACTGTTTGCGCTGGATAGTTTTACAGTTAGTGTGAAGTGAGCCGACACGAAGGTGCAAAGTTGTCATAAAAACGTTAACACATGCATGAGGAGTGTTTCTGGTAAGTGTGAAGTACCATACTGTATGGACTTTGTGCCGCTTGTAGCAAGGTGATAAGTACCTTAATGAATGCACTTAGCACCGTATGCAGTAAGGTGCTGAAACCATTTATAACTCGTAGCACCTAAATTACTTCACCGGCGGCCTTCCACTTCAAAATACTTACTGTTCTTTCGTTAGCTATTCCTTTTAGCTATTCAGTGTGATATTCTTTAGTTGTATGTCTTTTAGCATGAAATTTTGTTGAGAGACTTCCGTCAGAAAGATTCTAAATCGGATATAGCTTTATTGTTTGTTCAGTATGTTCAGTCTAAAATCTTGTTATGTGGATCTTGTATACAACCCTATTGCTGTATTCTGATAAGTAGTAAGTGATAAAATATTAAGAGTCTACAGATGAAAGGAAGACCCATCCAGGTTATCAAGACTAGATGATGTACGAGGACAGCAAAGTTCCGCAAAATGCAAATGAGGACCTCAGGCGTGCGTCGCGTCGTGCCAATCAGAACATACATCACCCAGACAACATTACTCTGGTCGAGGACAATATTTCAAAACTCTACGAGTAATACAAGACGTAAGAGAAAGTGCAACACGACTTCACTATTAGAGATGCCTAGATTAGAGCTATGAGTTTTTTGCCTTTTAAGGGAAAATTTTGATAGTCTGCCCAGTGGTACGATTCTCTGACGAAGGTGAAGGAGTCCTTTAGCTACCACTAGGATATTTAAATGAAAGTTTATTTCTTTTGTGAGATTAGATGATTTCTAATTTAGATGATTATCAGTTATAGTAATATGGTTTGACGCTACTCGTTTTTTATGTCTTACTTTCACATTACCATATTGGGTTTGCTCTTTTTACCCTTTTTTACTATGATGATTTGAATAATAATAATTATAATAAGAAATAAATAATAAAATTCCTAGCCTTTACTATAAATAATAGGACTAACGACTAACAAGTCCCTGGGTACTCCAGAAGTTCTAAGTGTTGCTGTTTTGTCAAATATAGTGAAAAAAAAATACACACTCTTCGAGCATCTTGTGATTTTTCTGCTAAACTCATTTTTCCTCCTAGATGAAAAATAAGATTACATCTTGCAACTCCAATCTAACAGTAGTAGAGGGTATCTATAAGGTCAATCCATAAATTAATCCTTTTTTATGGCTCTCACTCAATTTTAAATTGAGGCCAAAAAACTGATAGTTACTATGTAATGGCAGATTTAATGTTACTATGAACTATAAAACACTCCTATTTTAAATGGAAAACCCCATTTTTAAACATTAATTTAATTCATAAATTGTTTCTAGTCTTATGCAGCTTAGGCTGTGATGGAGCCTTTAAAAGTCGAGTTAATGTAAAAATTTCACAGCTAATATATTTTAATACATACGCTTTTATGCTTTTAATAGTGACTGATGAACATGTATATTCCTAGGAATAATTTTTTGGTTACAGATCTTTACAATCAATAAATCATTGTATTATTGCTCAGATTATAACGAATCCCCAAGAAATAGAGTAGTCTTAAATTCAAGGGAGAACTCAGCAAGATACTCTCACCTATGACTTTAGTTTCGGAGTGCATTTAGGATCAAGCAAAACGCTAGTTTTGCAACGCCAAGAAAAACAAAACGAGCGTGCTATACTTACGCTAAACCGAGTTCGTATGTATTTTCTTTTGTAATTTTGACCTGCTTAGACAAAACTTTTTATATTTTTTTCTTCATATTCGTGTTTTCCTCGTCGAATAGAAGAATACTACTTTTTATTTTACCTTTTTCTGATACTCCTAACCGCTTTTACGAACACCCCTAATATTAGTAAAAGATTCATACTTTGGTCTCATTTTTTTTTTTTTTTTTTTTTTTTTTTTTTTTTCCGCATTCGTCTTACCATAGGCTTATGGTTAAAGTTTAGTTCATGCCATTTTGGTTATGAGTTCATAATGCTTGCAGCTCGAGGTTTATAACAAAAAAAAACTTCCGCGGTCACTCGGCGGCGCTTTGGCGGTATCGCCTATATCTCAGATGTGGCAAATGATAGAAAGCTGAAACTTTGTATATTAATTATTTGATTAATTTACAGCTTTTTTAATTCTATGTAATTTTTATATAATTATAACCATTTATGAGTTATAACATTTTTGTTGATTTTTGACGTTCACCGACCTCTCTTTACGTAATCACATGAATCGCTATTAAGGCTATATTGTATCGAGCTGAAACTTTCAGGACATATTCCTGAGTTTTGGCAGATGATTCCTCGTCAGAATAGCTATCTTCGAAAATGTTACGGTTTTTGAGTTATAAGCTCCTAAGGTCATTGGTAGCGCACAACATATTTTGGATTAGAGTGTCTTCTCCGAGTTTCGGAGCTCACAGTATCGGGATACCACACTCGTATATGAAATAAAATTAAGGTATTGATTCATTGCTGAACTGTGGGTGTGTTATCTTCGTTTCATCGACCTTCATTAGGTTCTTAGATATTATAGATGTACCTACTATTTTTCGACTAGTTAGTTTTTTTTTAATTTTCAAGATGTGAGTGAGTGAATTATTCAATGAAATACCTTCAAGATATTATAAGGCTTTTTATAAGGATTGATCGATCAGTTAACAATTCAGTAAACTTTCTTTCAATACAATTAACTATTATACTGTAAGAAATTTTACTGAAACTAAGTAAACAATAATTTAATGTTTACAAAACTAAAATAATTATAGGTAGGTAGTAGGTAGGTACCTAGTTAGGTAGGTCCTTCATTAAGATAATTTTAATATGGGTTTAACTTCGCTTTCAACTGCATATCACGACGGGGGTACTACCCTGCATTAGCAGGAAACTGACAAACCTGTTACTCATATTAACCTCACCCAGCATGGGTTGGGCCAGATAGCCAGCATCATAAAGTCTTCACTTCCCTAGACTTTGCTTAACATTGGTGATCCTACGAGAATTGATGTATTCAACGCGCCGTCGATGGCACCTAATTAGGTTTGGCAAAAGTCATCTTTAGTTTTAGTATGAAGGTGATGTTGCACAGTCTTGCAAGCCGTGACTCATCAATTTGAGTTCAGTAACAATTTGGCCACCTTACGGAAAATTCATGTTATACTATTAGCTGGTGAGATCTTTGCTACCCAGTCAGGAAGGCTTCAAACCCCAGATTCGACAAAAAATGTATAGTTAATTTGGTTACAATATTATTGTGTGCACATAAGCGATCGGTTCTCTTGATCTCTTGTGTTGACCTAGAACCTGAATGGGAATTTGATAATGACACAAAGAATACATAATACACATACATACCTAAATGGGTATAGTTGTAAAAACAATTCCAAGAAAATCACCTGTTACGAGTTCGAAAAAATAGGTTTGACTTTACATGCAGGTACCTAGACACTAACGAAAGGGTACCTACGTAATACATTGAACCTTTCTTGCAAAAAAGACAAATAAAACTCTTTTCTTTTGTTTGTACCAGTCAAACCAGTCCAGCACGTGTTGTATCAAACAATAGATGTAAAATATTCCGTTAACTGGGTAGAATTTTTATTTGAAATGCTCTGTACTAGGGTGTTCGGGGTGCGAATCACTGGTGCCGAGTAAGGATATCAAATAGGGGAAATGTGCGGTGGCTCTAGATTTACAATTCTACCTTGAGAATGTATTTATCTCTTTTTCGAACTCGGACAAGGGTGCGAATAAAGGTCATGTTGTTATCAGCATGATCCTCTTAAGTGTTTCAAAGAAGCATGTTAGTAAACATTAACCTCGGAAATCGTTATTTTGGGTATAAACAAATTTTTTGTTTTTGCGGATGACTTTAAATTATACAGGCACATTGATAAAAGTGGTGATTGCCAGTTGTTGCAGGAGGACCTGGATTCAGTTAGTACTTGGTTAGCCAGTATCAAATTACAATTTCACCCAAATATATGTGAGGTCATGTCCATAACAAGAAAAAGAACAATTTCACATCATGAATACACAATAATAATATCCATCTAAATAGAGTTACAATGAAAAACGACCTAGGCGTTACCTTTCAACAAAATCTTAAATTTGATCAGCATACAAATATTACCACTGCTGCTATTAATACCCTAGGTCTTGTACTTCGTCATTCTAAATTCTTTAACGATTTTGACACAATTTTGACACTCTACACGGCCCTTGTTAGAAGTAAACTAGAGTATGCCGCCATTATATGGGCTCCAAAACACCAATCTCTATATATAAAACAGAAAAAAAGACTACCTATGTTTGTTTGTCCGGAGTTGTTTAGCCAAAACGGTAAGACATAGCGAAAAATGTCTCAGAATTGACCCCCCAAAACCATTATTGCTTTGTCCAGAAAAATTATAAAAAGTTCAAAAAGGCATTGCTGTCCAGCAGTACGGCGATGCCTTAGTAAATTTGAAATTTAGTCCCGTTGCAAAGCACGGACAAATGGCTAGTGCCACATAAAAAAACTCGAGCAAATTCAAGCGAGGTTCGTGAGAGTGTTGTTTTCGAAATATATTATAATGGTTTCCATCCTGCCTATCCAAATCCTATCTCATATTCAGATTTACTGGAACAAAGTTGTTGTATAGGCCGTTGTACAAAGTTGTATAGGCCGGTTAGAAAGTAGACGACTGTATTACCAACGAATTTTCATACATGGCCTCAGTAATGACACCATTATATGTCCAGGGCTAATTGAGAAAATACTGATTAAAGTACCCAATTTACAACTGTCACTGAGAGAACTACCACTAACTCAGTACTTTCATATACCAAGAAACTATTTTCCTGTGTACCTGAAATCACCACTCATCTCCTCTTTAATAATATTTAATAATTATTGTAACAGTGCAAATTTGGATCTCGATCTCACTTTGGAACAATTTAAACAAAGATGTAGGGAGTGCCTGGATATAGGTCTTTAAACTGTATGCAGTGTCCCTCAAACCTGTTTACGTAATTGCAGCATTATTGTTGCGTGTAAACAGAGATGAAAAAAAAAGGTATGCAGGTAGTTGGGATATTTTGATCGCTCCAATCAAAACCCTTTGAAAATAATTGCAAGTTTAATGAAAATTAATAATAATAATAATCCGCAGATCGGACGTATAATTACGGGTCAAGCCCTTTATACGTTACAATTAATAGACAAGTACCTATAAACAGTAAATTAAAACAAGTTGTATGTCCGAAATTTGATAAAATGAAGCAGATTGAAGCGTTTGAGAGTTATTCATAAAAAATTATCTAATCTCAAAAAATCAAAAGTTGAAATACCTTAATAGGTGGCCACATTGTAGACTCTGGACCTTAGACCCTAGCCTCCCACACAAGATAGGAAATATATAGAAGATTTTGTTTGTGTTTGTTCCATCAATATTGAGCACACCACTCTTATTATATTCTCAATCCGTATGTTCATGAAATCGTACACTGCGCATCCATGATTCATATGACATGCTAAATCTCGTCTACTATAGCTGCTTTAATGTTAGCAGCGACCATTGGCGGAATTATAGGGAAAAAAAAGATATTGGGATATTAAAGATATAGAAAAGTCCTATAATTCTGCGCTACCCACTAAAATTGTGATATAATTAAACAAAGAAACACATTTATTTATTTATTTATTAGTAAGTCTAGCCTACTTCACTTTTCGAATTCTATTACATTAATTTATTTTTACTCTTGTAATTATCAGGTCGTTACTCATACAATAACTACTCATCATACAACGAAACATTCTGTAATCTGTATGCACCTAGGTATTGATAATAAATCACATACCTTGAAAAAATTCAAGGTATTTTAGAAATATTGGGCCGTAGCAAAGAGATGGTGAGATAGAAAAAAAAGCCATGAATATTTTCATTAAAATAAATTATACTCTATTTTATGTGTTGAATTAAGCAAATGGGAAACAATGTAACCAACCAAAAATACCTGATACCCCCCAAAAATACACTTCGTGTGCAAAAGACGCCAAGAAAATAACAATCCTTCTTAAATAGAATTACCTTGAAAATGATTGCCTAAAAAGGAACTGATATCAAATGAAGGCCAAGTTCTTGTAAACTGGATATTATCTACCCACAAAAGAGTCTCAAGTACAGGAATCAAGCTGACAATTGGATATGATATTTCCCATTTTTCTGCTTTTTAACAACACTAAAATTTAACATTAAAAATCTTGGCAAGTTCAAAGCAATTTTTGATGTGTCAAACTTGCCAAGATTTTTAATGTTAAATTTTAGTGTTGTTAAAAAGCAGAAAAATGGGAAATATCATATCCAATTGTCAGCTTGATTCCTGTACTTGAGACTCTTTTGTGGGTAGATAATATCCAGTTTACAAGAACTTGGCCTTCATTTGATATCAGTTCCTTTTTAGGCAATCATTTTCAAGGTAATTCTATTTAAGAAGGATTGTTATTTTCTTGGCGTCTTTTGCACACGAAGTGTATTTTTGGGGGATAAATTATCACCGCGCTCTCTAGTCATTGTGCGCCTTTGGCTTTCAATAATGTGAATATACGAGTATAATACATATATTTCTCCAAGCTAGGCTAGGAGAAAGAAGCACGCCATAGGTGTTTTAGATATTTATTATACCAGGGCAATTAACTCATTTGGAAACATCATAAATAATGTAGGGACTGAGAAGATTTTTATTATATTTAAAAATAAATATAATAATAAGCTAGAGATTTGAGGTAAATATAGCTTTGAATAATTAATAGGGAGGAATGTATACGTATTCCTAGATAGTAATAGACAATTTATTTGATTAGGTCTGGAATCCATATAATAGCAATCTTGAATTAATAATGCTCATGGACTCGTAAGATACATTGCCACCCAAAAACTTAATAAGTTGAACTACCATTGACTGTTGGAATTCACAATTCTTTTTTGAAATTTGAATTGGTGTTCACTTCTTGATTTTCAATATAATAATAATAATAATAATAATAAGAATAAGAATAATAATAATAATATCGCCTTATTTATACTGCCCGATAAGGACTATTAAAGTCCCATTATTCCAGCAGTAGGCCCAAGACATATTATTATGTGGTAAAAATCCCAAATGGGAGGATAACTTGTCATGTCCCAGCTGGGTTTCGAACCCACAACCTCTGGAACCTGTGGATTCACAGAGTCCCGCCTTTACCACTGAGCTACCGGGACAAATAAGACACACAGCATCCTATTAGAAGTACCCAGGTCGCGCCAGAAACTATTGGATACCTCAGGATTCTTCCAGAGCTTTAGGAAACTAATAAATAACCACTTCAGCAGCCTACCATGAATTTAAACTTTTATGCACATTATGCAAGGGAGATCCTGAATTTCTTATATTCTTGTGAGTCTTGATCTTGATTGAAGTACCTTTATTTTACAGAATAAGGATGAAGAAATCCGTTCATGATCATTTAGCAATGCTTCAACATGATCTGTATTATTTTATCTCCTTTAATTTGATCAGCGCTATCATATTTCTTTTCGAAAACAATGTTTTTACCATTGCATTCCACAGCATTAATTTTTTAATTATTGTTTATTGCTCTGGATTCAGTTCGGAATGCCAATTGCGTGGGATTGGAAATGATTGATTCATCAGAAATATCTTCACTCATTCCAACAAGCATTACTTGGAGGAATGTATATTGAATTACGACATGTTCTCAATTCCCGCGCGTTTGCTTTGTATTGATGAATTGAGTTGTTGAGTTTTGGTTACTCAATTCTTATTGTTCAGAGTTCAAGGACCGACATTGATGGTGTCAAAGAAGGACATTGATCAATTAAAATTATTGAAATCAGTGAAATAAATATTGATCGATTTGTGCGATCAATCGAGCTAAATTCGATATTCATTCGATGAATAATTTTCTTGAAAATTCAGTATAAAAGATTACTGTCAAAACTGTGAGCTGCAAAAGTAGCAGAGTTATACTCATTGAACATAGAAAAACCTGAACTAATAACAGAGTAGGTACACATTTTAGCTAATACAAAGGGTGAACTGAAACACAACAAACTTGAATCATTGACAAGCACTATCAATCCAAGTTAAGAAATTTTTATTCCATTTTCCAATGAATTCTGATGTTATTTTGGATGAATTTCAAAGTTATAGAACTTTCTCATGAATTGAAATTTGAAATGAAAGCATCAACAACATCAAAAACAATGCTAATATATACTTTTGAAGTCGAACGTCAACCTCCCCATATCTATGCAGTACCTATACTTTGAAGTTCTAATAGCCCTGTAAACTGTTGGCATAATGGGACTAACTGTCTTGCACTGACAGTCTAAATAAAGCACTACTTATACTTGTAATACAAATTCTCAGTCTTCTCACATTTCTGTTTTGACTGATCGACTCAAGTTTTTTCAGCTGTTCTTTCTTGTATTGGTCATTGGAAACATTTCACCATTATCCACTAGAGCTTTTGTTCGCTTCTCTATTATTCTATTGATGGATTTCCTGGTCAAGTCAGAACACCTAGAAGCACATTCATCTGCTGGCAAGGACATGGCTGAACAATAGAAATATCTGAACATAAAGATGAAAGAAAACATAAAGTGATATTAAAATATCATGACAGATTTAAGCTTTGATAGGTATAGGTATTGGAACTTTTGTTCTCATCAGGGCTGGTCATAATTTATTATTATAGGTATTGGGACTTTTGTTCACATCAGGGATGGTCCTAATTTACTATTATGGAATGTTTTCATGAAATGAACCTCCCTTTGCCTGAAGGAATGTGACACCAAGGGCTGAGATTTAAGATACGTATGTTAAATGTACCATAGAAATAGAGTATACACCTCTATGTTTAATAAAGTACAAAATGCCCCAGATTTTCATAACAAAATACACATACATGTTTTTTCTGTCATTCCTAAAGATCAATAAGACAATCTTATTTCTAATCTCATAATTTACTGAAATAATTCTTGTAGTTCATTTACCAACATTATAGTAGGTATGGTGTGATGTGAATGTTCTAAGAGCCCTGATAAATCAGGAACAGGCGAGTTACAGATGAATATGAATCATATAAACCTGCATGTGATCCATGCAGAATGATTAATTGTTATTGAATTAGTCATATTCAACATTGTAGGCACAATTGTGTTTTGTACATCATTCAGTCAATTTCCTAGTTCATCATAATTCCATGGGTAAATAGATTGAGATGACGAGAAGTTGATCACTTCCCTCGTCCCTTAAAAGGGTTACGAGGGAGGTAGCACTGATTTATTTCAGCTTGAAATAGGGTTCATTTATTAAATGAAAAAAACTTGGTAACACTGGAATGGTCTTGGTGAACTTGTGAGCTGAAAATATGCTGGTATTCATTTACTAACTTTACTCATCTTATATGACAATGCCTACATACGCTTATGTATATTTCTTCTCTCGATTTTCACTACCGTTACGCGAAGCATGTTTCTTATGATGAACATGAAAAATAGTCAAATCAGACAGAGCTTCAGATCGTAGTTCAAATAAAATAAATTGTAGCGATGAAAACACTCTGTGAGTTAACATCAGACAAATTGCTACGAGTTACTCTGCGAGTCCTCAATCTTCCTTGATGATGGAAACGTGTTGATTTATCTCCAATTTAAATTCCCTTCATGTGGAGTCTGAGTGGTCTGTCAAGAGATATGATTAGATTAGATTTGAATAATTTCCTCATTTAAATCCCCACAGCAAGTGTCTGCATTCCCAGGAAAAATATATCAAATGCCATTTATATTTGATTTTTCAAGTCTATCATCGTCACCGAAATTGATCTGTCAGCCCAGGAATAGCAATGAGGTACGACATCACGAAGTGGATACAATACTGGAAAAAAGAAAATGATACATTTTATCTTGCCAAATCATTTTGCAGTGTATACCATTGAAATGGATATGATTTTCAGGAAACTTTTCCAATAAACAAGAATTTCACTTGTCAATTCTATTATTGTCAAAAGTTGTTTTTATTCTCAATTGAAGTTGTAACGTGAAATTATTTAAAAAGATCCATTCACCACTTTCAGGAGCCTTTCAACAATTTTAACAACAACAACAAAAAAACTTTAAAGAAAGTTGGTGTTGTCATCGTGCCATGCTTATTGCACCTGATATTGTATTTTGTAATCTTTGATGTCCCTAGTTATGGGTCGTTTTTGTTGGCAAATGTCACCACTATCATGGGTTAGAAACCTATGACCTATGTCAGAGAAGTAATTTTAGAAGGTGATAGGATTCTTTGAAACGATTTTTGGTTTATTTTCCAGCTTGTATCTTACTTTCGCGCTCAATAGCTTGTTTTGTAGTTATCAGTGAGTCTTCTTTTCTAAGTATAGGTACAACCTGATCGGATTTCTTTGTCTATTTTATGGTAATCCTGAGAATTGATTGTTCATTATGATCTAAATCAGTAATAATAAAACATTGCTAAGTGTGTGTGCAAAGGTTATGGAAAAGGTGTTACTTGATTTTCTAAATAAAGTCACAAATTTTCGTGCGGAATCAAATAGGTGGTTCCGGGCTAGTCTGTTCACTTTGCTAAGCTGTGTTACTGCTAGACTTATAAAGGTTACGAAGAGTAACTTAAAACTTGTATCCCGTGATTCCGAGAGGGCTGTCCCCGTTGAGTCTAGCGAGAATCCAAGAATCCTATTTGTCTAAGCCCTGAGCACAAGGTCTCTGTAATCTGTCTCATCACTTAATCAGTTATTTCTAATAATGATAATACTAACCTCACCTTTACCCAACAGGAAACAGATTGAGTTTCTTTAAACAATCCATCAATTTGATTACTATGATTGATTTGGATAAGGACTGTTGCGCTGGATGATGAACCTTATGATTTTGATGCTTCCTGGGTTTAAATTGATGAAATTGGGACTCTCAAGAACATTCTGAATTTTTTGATGTTCTTGTCGGTCTTTTCTATTGTTTTAATGTTTTTCATGATACATTTTCTTCTCAGATGATTTCCGTCGAGACGAACTTTTTGTTAACAAAAAAACTATTGAAGAGAGCTCAGTAAATGTGATTTTAACTATCAATGATGTATTTTATAGTAATTAAAGTAATATTCATATAACATATATACTTAGTAATATGGATTAGATGAGATTATTGTTGGAAAACCAACAATACGGGTTGTCAGTTCAGTGACAAGACGATTCAGATTAAAGTAAAGGGATCCTCGAAATTAATAATCATTCGGGCTCATTATAGACCGTGCCTCTAATTCTTTCAATTAATTTTGACAAAGGGTTAACTGGGGTTGAGGCTCAGCGCGCGGTTTCAAAGATAATGGATTTTATATTGTCCTGGCGGGGACTTGTCAAAGTGTTTGATGAGCTCTGGGAGCTGAGTGTGAGTGAATATAGTGCATAGCTGCATGGCATTCGTTAAGATTATTTATTTCTGATGAGTTTCACCTTCACACAGGGTCACGAAAAAATAGAAAGACACGATTTTAGAATGAAATATATTGAAATCATTAGTTTATAAAGATTTCTTTGGTGTACTTATCTTAAGGATATTTTTTTTCGAAATGGCATGGGAATCAAGATACACCTTCTTAATTTCGTGTCTATCGCATGAACTTGGCCACACGCTCTTTCAAGCCTTAGATTTAGATTATGCTGAATTGTTTTCAAATGGTTTGCGTAGAAGTGACCAAATGCATAGACGAAATAGCAAATTGCAAGAGCCCAATAAAATCAATAATCAATTCCAGTACTCTAGAATGCATGTCAATATGATTATATGTATATGCTGAAGAAAAGTATCAAAACATTATGCATGTAAAAATCTATGTCTGACGTTAAATGATATTACTGTAAATGATTGAGTATAGACTCCCGAAAGCTGTTCCTACAAAAAATTGTGCCAAATCGAACATTTCTTTGTGAATATTAGTATTAATTAAGAATGACTATAATGCACAACCATTTGTTCGATGTCCAAATCTCAGAATTTCTCGTAGCATGTTGCAGTTGTTGGAATAAAATTATTCTTTTGCCTAATACCAGCCTCCACATAAACAAACACTCCAGGAGGAACGCATGCCAGGCAGATACACCGAGATATCGCCGGAGATCCAGAAGATAACACCACATGGCATCCAGCCTCAGTTATTGAAAGCGATACATTGAACTCGATGGCCCTGGGGTAATTTGATATGATAAATATTCGACGATGAATTGGTTTTTATTGTTTGTAGGCGTGAAGAATTTCTCAGTAGGCTGCCCTGCTAAGCTGGTGATGATGGGTTTGAACTCAGCACGTCAGGGTCAACTTGTAGGCGCTGCTGTAGAGATGTTATGTGGCACTTTTTTTATTTAACTAACACAAATTAAACCTCTCGAATTTGTAGAGATACTAATTTAGCACTTAAGTGAACATTGAAAATATGTAGGATTATAAGCCAATAGTTATAAGCCAATCCATAATTATATGTACAGTTTTCAGTAGTATCAGTAGAATATTAATAGGTAGGGTATTTAATAAACCTTTCAAGAATAATGCCTAATACTCATTTTATGACAAGTCATGATCCTAGATGCCAGGTATGGATTCTTTAATATAGTAGAAAATTGAAATAAAAGGATTTCAGTGAGAACTGTCGACTAACAACCACTAGGAGTATACTGACATTCAACAGCTAACATGATCAAGCACACTGCTATGTGCTTACTGACTCCTACATCTAATATTGTACTAATGGTTATCCATCTCTAGGAATCTACCAATTCAATCACCCATTACAACTATACATTGCCTTATGTGTAACTTTACGACCCATAGCCCCACCAGAGCAGCATTACATTACCTACACCGGGTCCCGGTCATGTAACCAGCTCATTTCCCAGGTGTCCCTGTGTTCACACCGTGTAGTCATTACTAATCAGGCACCTCGCCATCGCCAACCTGCTTACCAGGGTCCCGTTCTCATTATTTTTTGGTATTATTGTAAATGAAAATGCTATACAAGATATTTTTTAAAAGGTAAAAAGTAAATACTATAAGAAATTTAGTAATTCATTCGATGTCTCTTGTACGCATGTCAAAAGCAGCAGCCTTATCTTTTCATAGGTTTTTAGATGTGTGCGGTCTGATTGATTTTTCACCAAAACTGAATCTTTCATATTGATATTGATAGCATAAAAAATATATATTTTTTTATGAATCATGTTTTTCCTGATCACTCTAAATTAAATACTTTATTTTCCAGTCTACCAACAGAAGCGACCTGGGTCAATTCTCTCTGTAAAATGTTACGATGTGTATGAATTTTAGGACCAGGGCCCATAATCCCAGATAGGAATTCCAGAGCTGCCCACTCGTCAGAGGAAGTGGACCGACCCACTCAGCTTATATCTGCAACACCTACCACTCGGCCTGATCTCTCTGCAACTTGTTGAGTGTAATTTCCTGTGTCTCGTTTCTGATATTTCTTCTTGTCCATTTGAAATTTACAATCATTAATCCAAGTTCTTTATGTCGATTCCAAATTTACAATCGTTAATCCGTCCGAGTTTATTGATACTTGTTTGGGAACAAATTTATTGTTTGTTCGATAGAAATATACTCCATGTATAGTAATATCCAGATTTTATATCTGCTGGTCTTGTTATAGTATGCGGCTTGTGATGATGATCCTTCTTATCTCTCTTGGTTGATATCTCTTGGTCTCTGAAGTGCCGAGTCACCCAGCGACCCAACCACATTGAATATGCCATATCGTTTCTATGCTATTTTGAATTTGCAATCGATGATTGCAAAATTTACGAGTCTACCCTCTGCATGTGCTAAATTTTGAAATGTTGATTTGATTGGATAATCCCCTATAATCGTCATGAGCTTTCCATGTAATTTCCTTTCAGATAATGGCATTTTCTATTAGAAATACTAAGGAGTATTCCCTGCTGTGTGCAAGAGGCAAGCAAACCTACTAAACTCAATTCCTCAGGAGGATAGATTCAGTTACCCGTTTATCCACAGACCCTTTCGACTTTGCGAGATTTTCATTTTTCAATATAGGTGATTAAAATTATTTTTAATTTGACTGCAGTCTCGGAGGCAAGCCCTCAAGCCTTACATTATTTGTATTGATTCCTGTCCCATAAATCAACAACAACTACCAACAGTATTCCTCTGGTTCTGTATCTCTGGATAATACGTTCATAATTCATAGTCCGTCTTGCAACTTTTGATTTCAGACCGTTTCTTTTGAGGGCGCGCGTAGGTTTCCAAGTTATGATCAAGTTAATCATGATCGCTAGAACTTTCACGCTCGCCATGGAGTTTTCAACCAATAAAATCTCAGAAGCAGTTCCTTTTGTATCTAGACGTGGTAAAAGATCACTCCACCAAGTAGACCGGACTGAAATTGAACAAGTTGCTGAGCAGATAGATAGGTAATACGTGTGGCTCATTTCAAGTGAACCGAACTGCTATGTGAAAGGTTCATGAACTTGGGATTGTTCTAACAGAAGGATGAGCTTCACATGTTAACCCTTACTGGAGCTTTGCTGTGTTCTGCATTTGGTGTTTAAAACAACATCCTATATTCTAGAATGATTTTAATATAAATAAGTAATTTTCCGAGTCCATCACATAAAGTATTCAACTTTTAGATTAACTTTGACTAAAATTAATTGGTCTCTGAGCTCATTTGTACATCCAGTAATATGTTGCTTCACTGAAGGAACCGTCATGTAACGGTTGCGACCACCATACACCCAGATAAATCCCTGAGATGACTTTGTCCATTTCCAGTCATTGAGTTTCGTTAGGTATAGTTACTTCTAAGTCATGCCTACAGCCCTATATGGTGATCAAGAAGGTGACATGCTATTTCAAGGTAGCACGCACAGGCTAGAGTACGTTAACCACGACAATAAACCGCTCTAATTACCTCACATTGTTCAGTGTTTATGCAATAGTTCATCCCACGTCTGCGGCTAAGTACAATGGGTTAATTCATCAGACAATACCTGGTAATGTATCGCTAACTTCCAATACCTGATAACTGCAGTATCAGGTATTCCTGACTGCTCCTTTGTTTGCGCTGATTATCTATAACGTTGTTTTTGTTCTACATGTGGCGTAGACAGAGGAATACTTTTAATTAAAAAATGAGCTACATTATCATGTCAACACGGACCTTTTATCTTTTAGCGGTGGGTGGTGGCACTTAGCGGTTGAGCGGCGAAAACAGATAAAGCTCACAGTCATGAGCGGCGCTTGTTACTGTGGTTGTTTGTTATTACTCTGCAGTCTGCATGCTTGAATAATAATTGCTATTCAGAGGGTATGTATGTCATGGTGTTTGAGACGAAAGTACTCTCAAACCAGCTCTGCTCAGTGTTCTGACAAGTATGTAGCATGGAAATGCTCTGAATCACTCCTATAAAACACCAGTCCCTTGAGCAGAAATATACATAGTTTCCTTTTTCTAGATAACAGGTTCCTGTCGGAAGACTGTCCATCTGCTTCGGATGCTGACGCAGCTTCTCTTGTTGTGAGTGCTCTCAGTCTGCTGATGCAAGAGTTTCAACATCCCATTCTGTTTTTTTATATCTTTACCGAAACTATTGAGTATAATGTAGTCGGTACTTTCTTTAAAGCTTGATGTTTCATCCCACTGCAACCTATTGCTGTAGAGTCTAAAGATAAAGCAGAATGTGTTATTTTTCTCTGTGTAGTTCCTTCCTTCTCATACAATTTGTTCAGGATGTTCTGAAACTAGGCCAGGTGACACACATTCATCAATCATATTGATACGAGGAGCTATTACCTTTCAATTTATCAAATGACGTGGAGCGGCTTCGTGTTGTTTGCTTAACAGTATACTTATCGAGTCTCTTGTTTTTCGTTATCGATCGGGGTTGCGTAAAAAATGGGTACATAAAAGATAGAAAATTGGATAATGATATCGCGAGGGTATACCCATTTTGATCCGCTATCAAAACATAATGACGGATGTGTATATGGCATTTTAGTAAAACTTCCCCTACTTATGAAAATACATTATTATGAACAAAGCTGTGTGTCATACGGTCCGTCAAAAATTGGATTAACTGAAGAGAGTTAATGGAAAAATAAATCATTTTTTCGTCTTTATTATCCCTGCGTAAAATAATATTGGTTTTTCATTAATGTTGATATCGGAATATGTATTCTGCATTGGAATTACTGAAGTTCCTCTTTGGAATTATTGAACCGGGCGGGGAGTTCCTTCAGTTTCACAACCAAATTTTGTAATTCGGTTTACTCTTGTTTATACAACCGAATGTTCGTTACAAAGAAGAAAAGAAAGTTAATCTTACACATCAAGACAGAAGCCAAGGCTATATATTAAAATATATTTGAATGACTTTCATTTTGCATGTATGAACTTGTAACCTAACTCAGTAGCTCAATAATGAAGGCGGCGGACTCGTCAACTATAGTTCGCTGGTAGTCTGGAAAGTGCCGAATAACTCTACAAATATGATAAGATTACTTTTAAATATTGTTGGACTCTTTAATGATGCGTGAAAGCAGTTGCATTTTTGAAGCTTTAATGTGTGATTTCGTGAAGAATGCAATTAATTAATGTACCGCGGGACGAAAGATGGAATATGATTTTTATATGGTGCTGACTTTTGGTCCTTCGGGCCAAATAATGAACTTCATTTGAGATGAGATAAAGATAACAAATTATAGTTTATTATTGAAGAGCACTTGTTAGAGTCCCCTAGGACTATTTAGAACCATGATTGACAATTTATTATTGTCAATGGATTGTTCGTTTTTCAAGTGATGAATAGTGTCTACTGAAATGTTAATTTGAATGTCAGCACTTGATTCACTGTATTCCAAGTGGTCTTGAGGTCTTCAGATACATAATTATGTTAATATTGATTATTTATCTGACCAATTGACAAGTACAGTGGTCAATAATCAATATTACTATTATTTTGAATATAATTAGTAATAAAAATTCGAGTGAACTGAACAACTAAATATTCAAGTTCCAAATTAATTTTTAACTTTCTTCATAAACACCTAGGTGAGGTACCCTGTATGCACGACATTAAGAACAGTCTTCACCTTGTATCGTTGATCTTAAAGAGCTCTTGGAGCTTTTTTTTCTTTCTCCAAGTTTAAATAAGAATTCGAAGTATATCATGAGTGTGCGCAGACTGAGGAGTGTAAGTTCGTGACACTGGTGTCTATCTCCTGATGGGATGAAGTGATAGATTAAATACCTTTGCTGGATGTTGAAGGGGGAATATTAGAATAAAAATGTGTTTAAACCCGGGTCAAACCATAGCAATCTTCTTTATGAAAAAAAGTTCAAAAATACAATTTCTCTATGTTTCGGTATAGGTTTGAGCCGTTAGAGGTTAGAGTATACTTTCTATGATTTCACACCTGGGGTCCTGGGGACAACTTTCTTCTCATATAGCTACTTGCTCGTACATCCTGTATAGATTCATAGAATTAAGCTAATGATGTATGTCTAAAACTTTATAAATATAGTTATGCCAATGTCATCGTGGTGAGCGCACTTTGTTGTTATTCTCATTAGTCCAAGTCGGAATGTGTCCTGTGTGTACTCTTCTCCTAATTCTACAATGCGGACTTGATTGGCTCCATTGTATGGCGCATACCTTTCATTGATCTTACTGAAATATTACTGATGGATTGTTGATCTGCGCTGCGCTCTCTTTGAATATTCTCTCATTGCTCTCTGTTCATGTGCTGATGGCAGCACGTCTAATAAAATAACACGTGTTGTGTAGCAGGACATAATGGGAACTAAATTAAACCGAACCAGTATAGGAAACCTGATTAGTACCTACCTGGAACATAGGTAGCCTTATTTATGAGAAACCATCTAAATCCATGGAAAATTAATTAATCTTATAAGAAAAACTCATTAAGTACCTGAAATAATTTACAATTTCCCTCCTCACTTGAAATACAATGCAACTATGTACTTCTTAATTCACTGTTCTATGTAGGTATCTGTGTCCAAGAGACAAAAATATGAGGATACCATACACCATATAGTGATGTCTTGAATGTCTTCCTGAGAACAGCTCACTACTTCCAGACTTTGCCTCAAATTTCGAAGTAATGAATCAGCAATCAATGAAAGCATTCATAAATTTAAACTTCAAGTAATACCAACCCAACTCGTATAATTTCCTGACACCCATAATTTTGCACAGTTTAAAATGCCCTCACTGTATAATTTTGCACGCCAGTTCTTGGTCATAATTTTGCACTTCTAGCGCTCATTTTTGCACAGTGACACGCCTTCCAAATCATTCCATATAACTCATCACATGGTGTGCAACTTGAATCACGGCGGATAATCTGTATTGGAGAGCGCATCGTCAGAGCTGAGAGCTGCCCTCAAGGGCTGGATTAGACCCCATTAAAATAAATTCAACCTCAGTGTGTGCGATAGATATCTAGAGATTCAGATGATGATGATGATTATTGTCATGATGACAGTGTGGTGTAGGGCACAGTCATTATTATCATGGTGTCGGAGGTGGGCAGAGATGGCGAAAGATAGCAGAGCTAATAACGATAATAAAGTGAGGATAGAACGAGCTGTGCAGGATTAAGAAGACAAGTCGGGATTATCCTGTAATTATTTCGGCGCCCCTAGCTTTTCTGATCGAAGTGCATTTGGATTAACGGGTGTAAATATACACAAGTACCTTGAGGATCTATAAATATATATAGAAGCTCTAAGTTTAATCCATGTTGACTATTAAAAGTTCTTGAACTTTTAGCATCTAAGGACAGTTTAACAAACTGTTTTGTTGAGGTCTACTAATTAAGTTTAATTGGATGACATAATTATGTATATTATCTCTTGTTGTTGTTAATACGAACGATATTTTTTTGAATTCCATACTAATATAACTGTATTTATTTCTTCTGTTACAGGTATGGAAAAATGGAGCCTCAGTAGTTGTGATAGATCTGCTGCTAAGGATACTACTAGGTCAGGAAATCAAAGGTGACTTTATGGAGGTCGGAACTTTTTGCTTGTTTGGGATTAACGTCTTTTTCAAGTTTGATAATTATTTATTCTATACATACATTATAAACCAATCAAAGTAATAGTTGTGTCGAAAACATTTCTTGGAATCTGTAAATTAGAAATAGCATGAAACTTATTACGCAATTCATTTAATACATAGAATTCAAAGAAAAAAACTAGAAGAATGTCGCCATCTCCCCGGTAGTTGCATAACCATAACGGAGATATTTTGTGATTTTTATCGATTAATTTGACTCAAGTAAAATAAATTCTCAAATCCGACCTCGATTATGAAACAAAAATTTCTACACAGGAAATCATAGCAACTGAGGGAATTGTTTTAGGGAAAAAACAAAACAACTTGAAAATTTCAAGTACTTTTATGCGTAGGTTTAATAACAATACCTACCTACATAACAATAGCAAATGATAAATAACTTCTACTCATTCCTAGATATTGTATTCTGAGTGAAAATTAAAACTGGAAGAACTAAAACAATTGAAAAACTCAAGAACAAACTCTTATGAACACAATTTCATGACTGTCATTTGACTAGTTTTTGTTAAAAGAATGAACCATGAATTCCGCAAGTTTTTAAAGAAGTACTTGCATATTTTCTTTCTATTTTTGTTCGATTATTATGAATGGAAATTTACGGTTCATTTTTTCAGAAACCTCTAGGTACGAATATTCCATCTGCCGGGCCTTTCATATTTTGTTTGAAAGAAATGAGGAATTTCAAAAGCGTGTTTCTGCATAAATTTCACACCATCAGAATGAATCAAGTTCTTCATATTGTGTGGTCTCGGTTCATTTCTCAAGCCTGAAAATTCTCAACATTACCTACCTTAGCCACTATTCTTATTCCGAGTTCTGACGACATTCTGGCTGATGCAATTGGGGATTTGCTATTATGATAATCTCAGCAGTTTACACCGTGAAAGGTATTGAAAATTGATTAGTTAGGTACTTTATTAGGTATATTCCTAGTTATTTTAATTTCACATTTGAAAAAATAACTACGCCATGAAAATCGTCACAACATACTCAGAAAACTTATTGCTCAAACTCAATATGATTAGCATTTTATTATTATTTTTATCCATAGAAGAGGTACGAATGATTAACACTTAGACGACCGGCATGGTTTTTAGTGAATTCTCCCGTGGGACCGGCGATGTTTAGACGTAGTGCATTTGTGTACCACCGGTGGTACACCCGGTCCATTCCGCACAGACACGCGTGTACCACCGGTGGTACACGCGGTCGTCTAAGTGTTTTAATAAGAGTTGTAAGAACATTCTGATTTGGCCACAGAGGACAACTTACTTGGTCAAGCTGTCTAGTCCATCTGTTGTCCGCTCGACTTTTACGGATATTTAAAATCAAATGGTATTTCCCGCCATTTTTTTGAATCCACAGTCATGAGCAAATGAAAGAACCTGTGACGCGGAGGTTTGGAACCACTGGCCCTGTGCTGGTACCCTATTAGTGCGGGTCCTCGAAACATTGGCTCTAGTTTTAATACTATTCCACTTCCTCTTATTTCAAAGACTTATCGGAAAGTTCATGGAACATTTTACTCAAGACATCCTTAATGCACAAGCGATAACATTGATGATTCTAGAAGCAGGATGGGACTCACAGAGAGGGAAGGGTCCTCTTAGGGGATATGAATAGGACTGGGATGTGACCAGTCTAAAATGTAAATACTTGTCCAGTGAATAACTATCAGATTTTCGTTCTGTGGGTTCTAGTATTACAAAGATATGGTGTTTTAAGAATAGGATCAATTTTTTTTTGGCAATAATAGTTATTCATGTTTTATTTTTTTTAAATATAAAATAACTTCTCCCAGGGACCGTCTCTCCGAAAGGGAACTGAGGATTCAACCAGCATTTCTTCCTCTTTGAATCCACTTTGGAGATCGATTCCTTTTCACAACAATTTTTTTCGAGGAGAATATAGGTAAAAATAAAAGTGGTTCTCTTCAAGTATCGAGGATGGTGTCAATGCCTACTTTTAACTCTGGCCTTCTAAAGTATTTAACTAGGGATGAAAATGGTTATTGGTTATTTTAATAATTACTTACTCTTCAGTATACGAGTATATATATACCTAATTTGTTTGATTCCTAATGATAATAATTCTAGCGAAAGCAACTGTCACTTATCTACTAGTAATAGCTAGATACGTTATACATGCCCTCTATCTATCAGCTATTACTCTGTAATTACCTCACGACCACCTAATGTCCAGCTCTGCCTTGGTAATTATTTCCTAATACCTATTTATTGCGGTAATTTATCCAACTACGAAAAATTAAAAATCCGTATATAGCTATAAACAATGGTAATTCCAGCTGGACTTCAGAACACTTTCTTACCGAGGGATTTGTGATTTTATCAAAGCTGCATTGCCATTGGTATCATCAGTAATCTACGGGTATGTCTTGAACTATTGTAGGTATATATACACTATACATACATATGTATATGAATGTATAGAGTATTGGGTGCATCTACTGTGGCATAGAGACCAATAATGTACCCATGAGATCCTCCGCTGCACCATTGTGTCGACGTAACAATGGTCGGACTAGTCGTCTCCCAGTCCGGAGACCACGCGTGGGTGAGGGGCCACCACAGAGATGGGTCCAGGTCGTGAGAACCTGGGTCATACATTCCAGGGCTTGTGGTTGAGGGGTTAAGACGGCCAAGTTCTAAATAATTAAGTTTTTAAGCTGTTAAAGAGTAAGTAATAATAGTAATATGTATAACTCTTTAGTGGAAGGTAACCACAGGGAGAGGTTATTGCTCAAAGCATTTTCTACCAAAGCATTAGTAAGTAGAGTTCAGAGACCATGCTTGGCAATATCAGATATTCATTTATTGGTCAATAATTTTGTAAAGACATAGTAAAACTTTCACCCCTTCCAGGAAAAAACGGGACACATACATTAGTGTTAGGTGGTCGATTTGTTAAGGTGCTGCGCGTTGGTCAAATCTGACTGGTGTGGGGATCCGTTGGTTGCTTTGAATGAATTTCTCCTCATTTATTTACGATCCTTCATAATAATGGCACCGAAGGAATTTGCTGGAATGAAGGCACTTTTATGTAATAACTGGAGAGTATAAAAAGGTCTATTATTATGTAAAGTTATTTTTATGGTATAGTAATTTTGCAAAAAGAAATGCATTTACTTATTCATATACTTGCGTGTATTTGAATCAACTTAGAGCATTATTTATCCACATTATTGTGACAAAAATTCCAAGATTGTAGAAAACAATTTGGTCTCCTAAAGACCTAAATGACATAAAATCATTGCAGATTGCAGCAATTCTTAGGTTTTGGAAAATTATACACCACCTGTATAATAAACCATAATCACTGAAAATGTTATACTCTCACCGACCTCCGTGGCTTTATCGATAAGGGGGTGGACTTGTAACCTGAAGGTCGGTGGTTCGAGTCCCAATTTCGGTAAAGATCTAGTAGCGTGATTTTGAGTAGTTGTGACTTAAACACAAATATGAAAACTTTAAATGTTATTCTCAAATGAAGCCCTGATTGCGGTCCTGAAGCTCCGACACAAAGCTGCACTCAGCATCATATACAAATCTGAGAAATCCATACGCGATAACAATACTGGGATCGCGCCGACATTCTGCTTGGTTTGTAATAGGCTTTTTCGATTTTGAACTTGAGGTACTCCAGTGTACAAATGCTCTGATCACCTATGAAAATTTTATGCATATGCCCAGTCACAAATCTCCTTTCTCTTTAAAATAAAAAATATAGCTTTGAAATTATATACGGGTAATTCTCGAGCATGAGTGTAGATTGTACGTAATGCTTTGTACTACAGCTTCGATATTCAATTCCGAATTAAAAAATATTTTTTCACAATTTTTAATCATTTGACATTCCTACATTTTTTCTTATCCTGGTGTCCAAAAATTTCACACCTCCTAGCAAAAGTTCAAAAGAACTTCACAATTTTTGACACTATTTTCCTGTCTGTTATTTGAGAGACTTTAACTCTCATAGAAAATATGAGAGTACCTACCACCAAAATATGTCCTCAATAATCAAAACATTTACACTTACCAGTCAAAACATTTACAGTTTCGCCAAATACAATAAATTAGACTATTGATGGTCACATTTCACCCAACCTCCCACATAAGCTTGTTGATTTATTCAAGCAACATTTTTTTTGTAGCTCATATTTCATTAACAACATTGGTGAGCAAGTGAGTAGCCAGTCTGATGCTACTCATCGCCCTTGTCTGAAAAGTGCAAGCAATAAGATTAATGTGTATTTCTTCGCTGTAATCAGAGGTGCCCAAAGTATAACCTGGGTAATTGGGTATACTGAGTTGTCTAAATTTTATAATGGAAATTAACGTTGAGACCTAAGGACAACAATTTAATGATAAGTAACTGTATAGGTTCTTAATATTAAGTTAAGTTATACATAGTTATCATATTTGTGCTAATCACTTTCGTGATGTCACAACTACTCAAACTAGCTTTTCTAAATCTATGCTGAAACCGGGACCTTAACCACCGACCTCCAGGTTAGGTTAGGTTCTCTTGCTCTCTCATTCACTGGAAACACATAAACCAGCCACCCACATTAACCTCACTCAACCTGGCATGAGCTGGTAATAGGCCACATTCGTCATCCACATTCGGCCCTAAAAGTTCTTTTACCACAAGTATTGATGGTATTCAACATGCCGCTGGAGCCAGCGTCAAAGGCACGTTGAATACACCAGTTCTCGTTCTGTCATTGAAGTTAAGGAACGTCTAGCGAGGTTAGGACTAGAATGAGTGATCATTCAAATTCAAACCGTCGTGAGGGCCCACTCAGGCTGGGTGAGGTGAATTGTATATGGTTTGTGAGTTTCCAGCAACGAGAGGGTATAACCACTACAAATAAATCTTACTTTACCTTTTTTACTTTGCTATATTTCGACCGAATATACTCCCTCCCCATGCAGTTGGAAGCGACGTTCAACCCAAAAACAACATGCCCCTCAAGTTTGCTATATCCATCTCCTATCATAGTTTTAAAGGTACAATTTCCTGTTTTGAAACATGGTTCCAGAATCCCAGCAACAGTATATTTAGCACCTGTTTGAAAGTGTATACCTTTTCAAATCTCCTCGCCGAAGCTTCTGCTGATAACCACTGCGCCCAACTCAACTCTGAGTGGGCAGAACATGACACTCTGCGTCTAGACACCAAAATCTTGAGAATTATTGCTTAGGTCATTCTAAATCGTATTAAATTTATATTATTTGCGTGTTGTGTTTTTACCTCTCATCTGATGTGTGATCACTACTGACCTTACAAAATGGAGGATGCAAACGAGGCTTTGGCAAAGTTACCCTCTTGCTCTTCATTCGGAAGGGCTTGGATCTAGTGAACTCAAAATACACTTTCTGTCACACAAAAAATTTTTGCTCTAGAATCCTCATGACGTTTCCTACTGACTAATTCAGTCCTTAAAAAGAAATTATACGAATCAAGAATGAATTAAAATTATAAGGTTCTTTTTCGCAACCTCTCTCTCTTCAATCATAGTCTTTCAAAGTTCCTAATAAACAGTAAAATATTAGATTCCTGTTCCTAGGTGTCAATTTGTGAAACTAAAAAGAAAATGTGTCAACTTCTCGGCAGCGTGCATCCTTCTCTCACCTGAACACCAGACTACAAGGAAGGGCACGGTTCTGATTTTGCATTTCGTGTTGCAAGTGGGACATTTAATCAGACACTTGTACACACAACGTGTCTCACTACATGAGACATGTCTCAGCGCACCCCTTATCACGAGGTGACACCTGAGAGATAAATAGACCAGAGACCCAGACCAGCACCTTCACCGGAAGTTGTGTCTTGTTCAGGAATAATAAATCTCTCTAGCACAAATGAAAGAGAAAAGAGCCTATATGTATTGGACATAATGTATGTTAATGTATTTTAGATTTAAAAAAAATATATATAGTTAACTAGGTAAGTATATCGATAAAAATACTTTTTAAAGAGTTTGGAGACACGTTTATAAAGTAGGTACATAATATTTAAGAGATGTATTTCTCACCGATGTCGATGTGTGGGGGCGCGTCGTCTGCAGGCCAAACGACCCTCCGAAGTATACCTATACAGGGTGTCCCGTATACAGATGCAAATATTTTGAGGGTAGGTTCAGCCCACCGTGGACTATCATATGAGCGAAACTTGCAGTGGGGCATTTTGCTTCGTTAAAGAGTTATGGCCAAATCCCTGTTTTTCCCACAGGTCTAGAGGTCACTTGGATCGATGCACGTTTTTAAAGAAATGATAGCCAATAAGTAATTTTTGACTTCATGTATGGATAGTCATGCATATTTCCCTTGAAATGCAGTTGGTTGCATAAAAAAATATTGAAAGACCAGAGAGATATTTAATCATAAGTTCAATACTTTTCTAAAATTTGATTTTTCCCTGTTTTCCCTTTCGTGAATTTAGAGTACTTCTACAGTTGCAATTCTGCGTATCGCTAGTTAAAAAAATACCCTATTATGTTTAGTTTTATAAAAAAGAAAGCTCATTTATATTACTTTAAAGATCATGGAACGCAGTACACACAAAGCTCTAAAAACACTTCTGAATCATGATGGAAAATTCAAAGTTGGCTGAATTTTAACAGAATTGGCGCGTAATTTGAGGTATAAATACACTGCTCTGGGATGTTTAACAGAGGGAAATTGATCATTCACAGTGGTCGGTCGGTGTGAACTTTTATGTGAATGGGGTTACGGAATCACAGGGTTATCATGAGGAAAAATGAGAGAGGCTGCAACGAAAGCAGCAACCAGTGGTGTAATTATGGAAAAAGAATACACATGGAGAAAGACTCTGCGCTACCAACAAAAATTATGATTTTATTTTTAGAAGTAAAATTAAAAATATCATTTTTGTGTTTATCACAATCATGATATCAAAAACATAACAAATAGTGCCGAAAATTAACCTTGGGTAAAACTCGAACATCCAACCTTAAGGTTACTATTATTATTAATACTTTATTTTTTATTTTATAAACAATTGGACCAAGCTTTATTTACATTTTTTTTACAATGAACATGGTAACAATTTGTGAAATAAATATAAACAAAGACTGATCAAGGGTGGTGATACAGTGATACATGTTTGTAGTTTATTGATAAACTACAAACATAATACATTCTGCAACACAGGACATGAAATGAAAAGAACCCAAAAGAATATGTAGCGAACCAAGGGCGAGGTTTAAAGCTTGTGGCTTTCTCTTCCACCGAACAAATTGATCGCCTTGTTATTTTAACTATTAGATTTGATTGATATAGTTGGTTAATAGAACTAATTGTACTCAGAAAATTTTCATTTTATAACTTGCAGTTGGCACAAAAATAGTCACACAGACCGCTTCAGGCATCGAGTGTTCTTCAAAATGCAATAGCGCCCAGATTCAAAATTTGAAAGATGTGTTTCTCTCCTTCTGATGCCGTTTGATAAGGTGTATCTCATTCGTTCCTTCACGCGTCTGAAAGAACTTTGTATTTATTGAAACAAAATAGCAAAGGGTATTTTTTTACTTAGTGATACGCAGAATTGCAATTGTAGAAGTACTCTAAATTCACGAAAGGGAAAACAGGGAAAAATCGAATTTTAGAAAAATATTGAACTTATGATCAAATATCTCTCTGGTCTTTCAATATTTTTTCATGCAACCAACTGAATTTCAAGGGAAATATGCATGACTATCCATACATGAAGTCAAAAATTACTTACTGGCTACCATTTCTTTAAAAACGTGCATCGATCTAAGTGACCTCTAGACCTGTGGGAAAAACAGGGATTTGGCCATAACTCTTTAACGAAGCAAAATGCCCCACTGCAAGTTTCGCTCATATGATAGTCCACGGTGGGCTGAACCTACCCTCAAAATATTTGCATCTGTATACGGGACACCCTGTATAGTAGGTACATAATTATACATATAGTCCCTCTAGCCTCAAGGCCTAGTCTTTCATTAGCAGTTACTATCATGTGAGAGATCGAATCTGCGGAGGTTATGGGTTTGAAGTTCAGCTTTTTCTTTTTTGGACGATAATTGCGCAGCCATATTAACATCTGACAGTTAGATTTCCTATTCGAAGTAATTTTAATCATATTTCCAGAGTGTTAACATAGTTTT